>JAKOPK010000057.1:0-107266 GCA_024195185.1 Coniferiporia weirii
TTATACTGATATCCTTTCGCCCCTACTTCTACCACTGCAACTGAGTACATCACTCAGTACGTTTATAAATTTAAGAGCGTCGCTGAATCAATACTAAGGCCGCAGATGAGATAGCCGCTTGAGAGGGGGGCATTGGCGCGAAATACTAGCGTGCTTGCAGCACGGTTTGTGCATGCTGGAGGAGTTTAATCGTCGATTAGGAAAGTCCAGACCAAAAAGGAGATCGGCTAGGGGGACCCATACAAGGAATGAATAGATTTAACTCGACTTCACACCCATCACGACGGGCGAGATGGCTGGTCTGCGATTGAGATGACGATTGAGAGACGCTATATTAATGAAGAAGGATAGCCTCTCAATCCCACGATGGAATGTGGGATGATGCGGAAACACCGAGACGACGCGTCGATCCGAGTACACTGGGAAGTGCCCCTAGGCAAAGCGGACGTTGGCGGACGGGGGCAGAGCGGCGCCTCGGCGAGCACGAAGAGAGCAGCAAGGTTCTTCGCGATGCACATAATAAGGTTCACGAGTCTGTTTAGGAAAGCATACTTGTCAGTAACGGAGTCGCATTTAGATGTCTTCGGCCGGTCAGATGCCATTAATATCGGTGCGGTCGACGATGACCGAGCTGTTCATAGCGTGATGTGGGTGTATGCATGCCGGATGGATATAAGTGAAAGATGTGGGTAAGCCTCAACCGGGGCCCACACTTTCCGGAGGTTTCCAATACGCTTTTTGTTCCGAGGTTTTTGTGGGCTTGAAACATTTTTCTTTCGTGGTGAGAGACAAGAGGAACTCGAAAGCGATGGGCCTACTGCGCGTGAGATTACGTAACCATAAATTACTGGTTTATGCTGCGCGTCAAGCAAGGCTGGTAATGGCCACTCGCTGTGCGCCGCCAAACGGCAAACCGCCGCAACGACGGCGACATGAAATTCTCCTGTCATGACGATGTCAGGAAGCGGAAGTCAGCGAAATGGTTTGCGATGCCGATGGGAAAGACCGTTTCTTCGAATGAAACCGCCTCGAGGCTGACACGTTGTCCCGGGTCCAGCTTTCCGGCCCTGCGCACTCAAGAGATACACCTCATCGTCCGTGTTGTTCCTGTACTCTTTTTTGTCCTTCGTCTTTCCGCCAGCATCACCACTCGCTAGCTTGCATGGGTTTCTCGTAGACTCTACTCCCCCGGAGCTCGTACTGCCCAAATCTAGACTTTCGTTGCTCGCTGACTTTCTACTTGTACATAGTTGCTCACTGCTATCACTTTCATCTGGGTTGAGTTTGAGGGGCACCTTTTATTAACTGCACGCTCGCAGCCGTTTGTCCTCTTCAGGGGTCGTTATCCTTGCAATAGATTGCGGGCGAAGCCTTTGACCCAGTCGAAGGTGTGCCCAAATTCAACCCTAACTGCGGACGGGACAACTGACAACTGTGCCTCGAGGTCCCGCTCTTCAATTACATCCGTCACCGTCTTTGCTTGCGGAGACTTCGTTCCCCCCACCTCCTATCCTCTTAGACCTCTTCACGATTCACGAACCAAATTCTACACCCGATAAGAGTCCCTTATCATGACCGAATATGCGACCACGCCCTCTGCTCTTGAGGAGTGGAATGCACAGCGCTCTCGCACGAAAGACTGGGTCCAATCGTCACTCACTCCTGAGCTGTGCTCGCCGCCATCACGCGCACCGTCGGCTGGGTCAGACTTCGAGCGTCGTTCGCTTTGGGACGGCTCCGGCTGGGAGCCACCGAGCGAGTGCGAGAGCTCCGTCAGCGTCCCGCCAACTATGATGCTTCAATACTCTGACCAACGCAAGGTTTTGGTCAGCCCGACACAGAGCGAAATGGGTGGGTGGAAGGCGAGAGGAAAGAGCAAGGAAGGGACGGAAAGAGGGAACAGGGCACCTTCTCACCACACGCATGCCGCCGCGAGCTCGCAAAAACGCACCCCGACCGATCCGGTTGAAGCTGCGCATGTTCAAAGCCATTCGAGCTCTGCACGTCTTGCGCAGGCCGCCGCCATACCCCTTCCCGACTCACACCCTTCCTCGTCCGCCAAATCGCGTCCCGATGGCTCCCGAAAAATTGACGACAACGGATCCACCGTGGGCAAGCAGCGCTTTATGTCTGGGAGGTCGTCTTCACGCCCTGCCCCCTACTTTCCGACTCCACCCGCTTCAGCGGCGCACTCGCATTCTCAATCTCTATCTCCTGTATCTCCTGTATCTCCGTCCCGACATTCTCAAAATCACTCGCAAGCGCCGTCGCAGGTCACGTCGCGTCCTCCGCCACCCGCCCATTCCAATTCAATTTCTACTTCTCTTTCTACTGTCCCCGAACCTATTATAATTCATCCGCCCGCGCCCGGCGCACCGCACAGCCACTCGGCGCAGTCGAATACTAACAGCAATGTGCATCCTCGGTCGTACGTGCCTTCGAAAGACAGCCAACGGACGCTACAAGCAGCAACAGGTGTCCCGCTCCCACCTCCGTCAACCGCGTCGGCCTCGCTCTCTTATTATTCTCAAAGCCAGTTGCAGATTCACCCTGGACAGATGCCTTCGCACCATACTCAAGGGAGTCTCAATGCGGCGCAGGCATCTCCCCATGCGTCTCCGCGTTCTTATTCTGTACCTTCTCACCATCAAGAAACGGAGTCTCCGCTTTACACGCCTGCACCTCTTGCTCAGTCACAGTCATACCCACCAGCAGCGCATGCACATTCCCACTCCCACTCGCTTTCGCAGGTTGGGCGTGCGAGCATAATGTCGCACGCCAGTCAGGCAGGACTCGGCGGCGGATATGTTGTCGTCAACCAATTGGACCCGGTCGAGGCCGGGGCTCAAGAGAGGGGAAGTATAGGCGGAAAGAGTACAGACTCGCAACGTCGTCGCGAACGGGGGTCGATCTTGAACATGTTCGGCTCGCGTTATTCAAAGTCGCGTTCGCTTCCCCAGGCGGAGGCAAGCGAGACTGTTCAGATGCTGCCGCCGCCTGTGCCCGACTCTCCCGAGTCGTACCACTCAAACCACTCGAATCCGTATCCCTCTCCCATATCTCCCACACCCCATTCGCCTCCTGTTCCCATTCCAGATGCACGCGCTCGTCACAATCATGTCTTAGGGCCACACCCGCCTTCAATTGTATATGCACCGGCGCGGCATGGACGTGCATCCCGTTACTCACCACCGCGTATTGTGTATATGCCCGGAGTGTCCCCGCACCGTCGCGAGTACCCACGTTCTCGTTCGCCAGGCTCTGTGCGCCGTGCAGCTACCGTGCCGTCACCAAATGACGGCTCCATGGCGGCTGAATTCTGGGGAACGGGCGGACCAGCCGCTAGAGATCATTGGCAAGGGGAGCGCCGAGGACGGGAAGCGGGGGGGAGGAGGGTGGGATCGTTTGTGCAGCATACGATGGGTGCGCAGGATGTACCGGACTCAGCAGTGGCATGGGGCCCCTCACATCCTGAGTTGGAAGGGAATATGGCAGGTGTTGGGACTTTGCGCAGCAAGGTCCGAAACGCGAGTCGTGCGAAGGGCATGTCATTTTCCACGTCTACGCCGCTCCCCGTAGATCCTGCGAATGCGACTATGACTGCACCGACGTCTGTATCAATAAGCAAACAGGACGCTGGTGTGACGCCTTATCCGACGCCTCCAGGCTCTACTGGCTCGCATCAGTCCAGCGGCGCCCCTACGATCTCCATGCCTGTAGCTCCGCCTTCCCCTCCATCTGCTTCTGCGCCCGCAGCACCAGCGTCTGCTCACTCTGAACGGACTTCTCACACTGCGCGTGCAAGCGCGAGTCGCGACGGCCTGACGACCCGTTTCCGTGGCTTACATGTTACGACAGAGTCCGCTGTGATACCACCGTCAATGCAGGCGTCGGCACCAGCACCGTCGAGTTCCGGACGTGGGAGGGTGCGCGAAAGTTCGAGGAAAAGCAGGGAGTCAGTGAAGCCAAAAGAAGTTCGTAGAGAGCGGCGCGCACATTCCGTTGACTCTGAGGTGTCACACAGCTCGGCAAGCACCTACTATGTTATTCCGACTCCAGGACAGAAAGTCCGAATAATTGTAGGTTTTCGTAAATTTAAGTGTGACCACGGATATGAGTAATTGACGTTCCTGTGCTTTCAGAGAACTGACGGCAAGCCTGTTACAGCTACCACTGTTGCTTCGCAACACCCATCCGATCCCCGCGCGCCCGGACTGCCAGGTAGCGGCTGGCTGAAGAAGGCGCTCAGACCGCGTTTCTTGCACCTCAACTCGGCACCTCCAAACTTAAAGGAGGCCTCAGCCCCAGTTCCAGCTCGCACGGACAGTCACAGCAGTGCGGGCAGCAAGAGAAGTGGTAGGAAGCTTGTTCGTCGTGGCTCAACGGGCAGCGCCGCCTTGCTCAGTCGCCAACCTAGCGAGAACGCGTCGTAGTAGTTGATGTGGGACAGTGTCTTCTTGGAAACACGTTTATTCTGACTCGCCCCCTTTTTCTTGTTGGACCTCTTTCCTTTTCCAAGATCTAATTCGTAGCATTTTTCCTGTTCAGCTTTCGCTATCTCTCATACTGTCCGCTGCTTTCACTTTTTCGTCCCTCACGTCGCTCTGCGCCTCATCTCCCCTCTAATGTGTTCCAATCTTTCTACAATAACAAAAGTCACGTTCTCGCTCATAGTTTCTTGCATCACGATCCCATTCCTCATCTTGTCAGTTTTGTATCACCCTCGCAAAATGACTCTGTGCGATATCATTTGCTCTCGTGTTGTTTATATCGCGTTGTACTATCCGAGTTTGACTGCGCGCGCTGGCGTAAGCGCATACACCCATGGTTATTGTTTGTGACACGTTCGTTGAAGAAAAGCTTATTTGTGGCCTGCGAGGTATCACCTACTCGGAACGCACAATACGAGCTTCCTTGAACTAGGGATTATTTGGCCGACTTCCCACTCGATATAAACGGTCTGAGCTCCGTGGGTGGGGTTATGAGCGCGGATTGCCTTTTCAAATTCTTTCCATTGGTATTTAATTAAGAGTATTTTTGAGCCATTGACGGACCATTCCGCGATGGTGGTAAGGCAAATATTTGGGGAGCTTGAACCGAATACACCTTGATTGTCACCAATTGGCCGCGGTAGTAATTGGAATTGTAGAGAAGTGATTGGCTGAGGGACTTTTTATGTACTCGATTCCGGTGAGTGTTGCGTTTATGCACTACAGACAATGTTCAACGACGAGTTGCATACATGTACATAAGTACTGTATACAACGATTTGCTTGGGTTATGTACCTCGGCAAATGCTGCGAGGCTACGGCGCCCGCGAGCTACGGTGTATTTATAGGCTATGATTACATAAGATCATTCACCCATTGATCGGCGGCTCCACAAGTGCTGCGGTGCAGACCTTCGAGCGGTATCCCCAAATGGCCGCTGTTGGCGACGGGCGTATACATGTTTCCTTCCTTCAATTCGGCCCATTGAGCTTGTCGCACAGGCCTGCGGTAACAACAATTTCGTCAGCGCGCACCCCCCTTTTAGATTAGGCGCAAAGCAGCAGCGGCCCTACTGGTGCGTCCCCAGCCTACTGACTCGGGACTGCCGCAATACTGGTGTCTGTACGCACAGATACAGATGTCAGGGGGTCCTTTCTCTTTCTGAATATAGATAACTGCTACACATACATTACTCGTCATGCTTCCCCTCTACCCGCCGTCAAAGACCTACTCCCGTCCGTTTTTCAAGTCCGATGCAATGGCGCGCGCACAGCGCTTCCTTTGGCGGCATTCCAAGAATCGCACCTCTCTTACAATAGGCGTTGTTCTCTTCCTTGTCGTCTTTTATTTATTCTGGCCTTTCCTGTCCACGACCAGCCACGCCATATACAGCTTCGCATTTGGGAACTACCAGCCGAACTACAGTCACCAGCCAAAAGGAAAGCGAGCGGAAGCAGTGAGAGAGGCATTTGTGCATGCGTATAGCGCGTATGAAAAGTACGCTATGCCTGCGGATGAGCTGCGGCCCCTTAGTAACGACAGTGTACAAAAGTGAGCATCGAGTACTGGCCATTCATCGACGTCATAGACTAATGATTGGGTACAGTTTCAACGGCTGGGGAGTCTCGATGTTTGATTCACTTGACACCCTCTGGCTCATGGATCTGAAGCCTGAATTCGAACGTGCAGTGAATTACGTATCAAAAACGGAGTTCCGCAAACATGGTGTACGTACACACACTATTATTTTCGTCATGTAGTTAATAGTCTCATGCCGCTACAGCACTATGATGTCATGTTCTTTGAAACGGTTATTCGTTACCTTGGTGGACTGTTATCGGCGTATTCGCTTTCAGGTCGTAAGGTTCTACTAACCAAGGCGGACGAGCTCGCAGAAAAACTTCTTCCCGTATTCAATACGGCAACGGGAATGCCTGCGTTTGCCATCAACCCTGACACGTATGTTTACCTCGAATACCTGCTATTCAGCCTCATCTGATCGCGCACTTGAAGAGGTAAAATCGATCTTGGACCTCGAGAACAGGATGTTGTCCTGGCGGAGATCGCGTCCTGTCAAATGGAATACAAGTACTTGTCCCATTTGACTGGAAATCGGAAGTACTTTACTTTGGTTTGTCCATCATTGATTCTGGTCGCAATGTTGCCAGAATATTCAGAATAGCCTCCAGTCAGATAAAACGATGGACTGGTTCAAGAAAAACCAGTTGGAAAACGGGATGTGGGATACGACGTGGAATGTCACGACCGGCGAAATGTCAGATGGTATGTCGCTCCGGGATGCGGATTGTGATGACGTCACATAAAATATATTTCAGACCACCTCACAATAGGCGCATTGGCCGACAGCGCATACGAATATCTGCTGAAGCAATATCTAATGTCGGGCAGATCAGAAACCCGACTACGCGACATGTGTCTGTTCGGTACTCTTTTCATGGCATTAATGGGAATCTCATATCATCTGCAGATATCGAATCAATGAATGGTGCTATTAGTAATCTGCTCTATATATCGCCAAATCGAAAAATACTGTACGTGACGGACGTGTTCACACGACAGCCGCCTGAACTGCCAGAGCCGTCGCGCAAGTTTGAACATCTTTCATGCTTCCTGCCGGGGCTACTCGCACTCGGTGCGCACACACTTGCAGGAGACATGCCGGAGGACGTGCGTGCGATGCACGTCTGGGCAGCAGAGGGCCTCGCGTACAGCTGTTGGCTGATGTATGCAGATCAGGAGACGGGACTTGCACCCGAGGAAGTACTCTTCGAGCGCATGGACCGCGGCCGCTTACGGCCCGGCGGTGAGTGGGTCCCAATGACAGCAGGCATGCAGCTTAGGCAAGACGAGCTCTGGGTTGACGCGGTGAAGAGGTGGAAGGCGGGAGGCGCACAAGGGAAACCGCCGGGTGTTCCTATCGGGCAGAAAGGGGGCGTTGCCCAGCCAATGCCTGGATCTTCGTCTGACAGGAAAGACTATTTTGCATTGAAGCGGAAGTATCTCCTTCGTCCAGAGGTGCGTCGATCGCGTCCTTCCCCTCTGCGCCGGTTGCTCAGTCTTATATATATCGTATTAATGTCATAGACGATCGAGAGCCTGTACGTCATGTGGCGTACGACAGGGGATGAGATCTGGCGAGAACGTGGTTGGCAGATCTTCCTTGCTATCGAGGAAAACTGTCGCATGGAGATCGGATACGCCAGCGTCGGAGGCGTCGATAGGCGGACACCTGATCTTATGCTCCCTCTCAACGAGATGCCTAGGTACGTTTGCTCTCTGGCTTCTTCCAGGAATCTCCCACCCATCACGTCTAATGCGCGCGTTGCTGATGATGCTTTAAAACAGTTACGCTCTGGCGGAGACCTGGAAGTACCTGTACCTCATGTTCCTCGATCACGACCCGATTCCGATGGACAAGTTTGTTTTTAATACGGAAGCGCACCCATTTCCTATTTTCGAGTGGTCCGAGACCGAGAAGGAGGAGCTCGGAATACATTGATTAGAGCCACCACAGTCTGTTATGCATACTAGTTATCTACCTGCTACTCCTCTGATAGACTTACATATATTTACACAGTTGTTCGATGACGTACTTTTTTAGATAGCTTTGGCCTGTAGTCCGATATCCTTTCATAATATAAGGGCAACAGTGTTATACGCTGGATCGGCTAAATTCGGGGCAAGGACATGCCAGCCACATTCATAATCTGCGAGTCTTCCGGATTTCTCACGAAGTACAACATCAGGTCTATTGGATGTGATGCAAGGCGAGTTCTATCAGTTACTATCTTCACGTAGCATGGACTTAATTAAATCTGTCTGCCAAGACCCTACCGCACAAAAATAAGAGTGGCGAATTTGCCTCGACTGAGATTTCGGGGCCGCAAATTTGACGGCTTGTGGCCGACCACTTGGCCCCTGACAAACGTTGCGCATGTATATATTGTAGCCCGAACTTGTCCTCTGCAGGGACAATAGTGCTACCTGGCACCAATACTCTGCTCACCTCTCCTATGGCTACCTCTCATGTTGTACCTGTGAATCTCGACCTAACCCTCGGCGCTTTGCAGGTCGGGACGTACATCTCCACGACTTTGTTTGGAATCATGTCAATGCAGACGTACTACTTTTACGTGAATTTTCCCAATGAACGGAAGTTATTGAAGGGGCTGGTGAGTGACGGTATGTTCAATATAATCAATGTTAACCGCTAATAAATTTATACCTCGAAAGGTCGCTTGTATATGGTACGCTCGTACCCCATCAACCCATTTCGCTCCCATCACTGAGAATTAGCAGGATTTTCGAACTTGTCCACACGGTCTTAGTTGCGCGCAGCGCCTACGAGATGTCCGTTACGAACTTTGGGAGCTTTTCAGATTTCGTCGAAACGCCTTTCCCACTTGCGTTCTCAATCGTATGGAGCGCCACTGTGTCTTGCACAATCCAAGTGCGCTTAAATTCTTATTGCTATCCTACTTGTCTGACACTGCTCGCGTAAGGCTTTTTTTGCCTACCGTATACGCGTCATGTCCCAGCGTTGGGAGATCGCGCTTGTATCCTGGGCACTGAGTCTCGTCCATTTTGTGAACTCGGCCATCGCGACTACGAAAGAGCTTGACATAAACAATCTGCTGGTATTCGACGACAAATGGGAGTGGGTTATAACAGTGCCATTAGTAGTGGGCGCAACCAATGATGTGATCATCGCCGCGGGCCTGAGCTACTACTTACATCGGAGCCGAAGTGGCATGCCTTCGTACGTATCCCTTCACGCAACTCGGATGGGAGGGGAGGGCTCCTGTAAAGTATTTTCTAACCAACTTTTTTAATAGTACAAATAAAGTGATCCATCGTCTCATTTTATTCACAATTCGTAAGTGTGTTTCGCTTTGGTGTTTGTAAAACCCTCATAAATTCAATCTCCACCCCAGAAACCGGGCTCGTCACAAGGTAAAGGCCTCTCTACCTCTCTCGTGATTTTGCTGTATTAAAGACTTAACTCGTAGTATTTTCGCGATTATGATGTTGATTTTTGTAAGCATCATTTTCATTCAATGAAGTTTTTCCATTGCTGATTTTCCTGATAGTTTTTGGCCATGTCCGATGATAACTGTGAGGTTATTTGCTTCATTCAGTACATATCTTAGTGAACGACGCATCTAGTTCTCTGGCTCTGCATCTTCGTTTTTCTCGCAAAAGGTAAGCACGCCTCTAACTAATTCTTGAAATATGTCATTTCTTATACAGGTTATAAAGTTTATTCAAACTCCTTACTGGCCACGTCAGTTGTATCCTTACCCTTCATTGTAGTGGTCTCTTGTCCTAAGTCGTTTATTCCATAGCCTAAATGCGCGGTCAGGCCTCCGTTCGAAGAATACTGGAAACGCGTCAATAAACGGGATTGGATACTACCCCAGCGGACAGGGCTCAGTGGTGCACCGAGACTTCGCAATTTCCCAACTACAGGTGTTTATCTTCAGTTCGCCATTCAAGCCCACTGCATCACCTCTCATACTAAATCGCATCAGACAGCTACGATTGAAATGTCAGACACTACTACTTATGACAATGGTAGACAAGTGCCGTAGCCATGACGATGTAAGCTGATTAAAACCGTACTCATATTGTATGCCTGATGATTGACACCAGCATCTCTATTAGAATAAGTTAGGAAACCACGGCGATAACCTCGCAGCCTTATATATTATCACCGGAGAGCCTTCAGCCGTTTGAACAGTGAAATCTGGATTACTTTTTTGCTTCGCTTCCGAGGCACAGAATTGGATCATCGTGTGAAGCTTAGACGCAAAAATCAACATAATACGCCGGGGTGTCACCTTCAAAAAGTAGTGCGCTTAGTGTTAAGTGTGCTTAATCATCCTAGTCAGTCTTTTTATGTTGAGCCCTTTTTTGGTCACGAGGTACTAGGGACTATAGTCAGATCGCTGTCTTTCTTCAACTGCGCCAAAGTGCTTAAACTTTTATCTCCTATTGTAACTTTTGTAAGCGAGACACGTATTATGTTTTAAACCAATCAACCCACTCTACAGTTTGTCCTTTATGCTAATGGCATGCAAGTATATAATCTCTTTGACAAAAAGGCGGTTTAAAACAGTAATATCACCACTAAGTTCATCATTAACGAATACTGTTTCGACACGGTCACCCCATGATTTGCCCTCCCGCGGGCCGCCAAACCCCCTCCCTGAATTCGCCATTCTCGTTCCGAATTTATTCCCATACGCGCTCGCCAGTCCCAGGCTCCATCTTCGCTTCAAATCAGCGGGGAGTCCTCGCGTGCGCGCGATTGAAGAAGCGGTCGCTTCGGCAAGTGGCATCGGGGCTGCCGCTCAGCAATACTTGAAGGTCATGAAGAAGCTCATAAATGGTTCTGCGGAGTACCTCAATAAGGAAAGCGCGCGGTAAGGGTGGCCTCTGGTACATGATATTGACCTCGACTGATTTATATGAGTGTAGTTTGGCTTCCATCCTCAAAAGACGCACGTTGAGCGCTGAGAAACTTAACGAGCTCAAGATCAAGGCCAATGTGCTTGCAGCATTCACACACGAGAAGATAGTAGAGCCGGTTGAGGAGGAGGTGGATTCATCCACACAGAGGGCCAAGGAGGAGCTCTAGGATTTCTTCGATGTACACCATCTCATCCCGTACCAACATAAAGATTGGTAGTAAGGGCCTTGTGTTCAAATGCTAGTTATAATGCCTAATGAATATGATTATTTATTTTCACAACAATACATGCACTGGGCCCAAGCTACTCATGATTGTCTGTCCATTGCCGCTTTGACCTTTTCCCTTTCTCCAGACTCCCAGTCATCCCAGCACAAGCCAAGATGGACACTGTCCCTCCCGTTCTGACGAGGTAAAGGATCGCCTTCCCTCGGCGTATGGCCTTCGTGGCCTTCCGGCAGCGCTAAAGTCCAGCGCATTAATCCTTCGTAGCGAAAGCCCATCCGTTCGGCAGCGCGGATCGATTTCGCGTTCCTGCTGTTCGCTTGCCACAACACTTTGCGCATGCCTAGGCCGGGTGCCGAGGGGTCATTCGGTAAGTTGAGGGAGTAGTTTAGCAGTATGCCAGTTGCATTCGTCAGGACGTGCGTGCGCTGGAACTGGGGCAATACGAGGACATAGGCGAGCTCGGTCGAGAGGGTCTGCGGGGACGTGTGGTAGAGGCCGATCACGCCTGCGAACGCGGCGCCGTCGAACGGGCCTGCGTGTGTCTTATCCAAGACAGCGAAAAGAATGCTGCCGGAGTCGCGCCGAAAGAGCAGCTCGCACGGTACGAGCATCTCCGCGAGGGTCTTCGGATGCGGGATGGGGATGTACTCGTACACCTCTGGATGCGCGGTGAGCTCGGCGAAGAATGTAGGGCCGTGCACGCGCGGGAGGAAGGGCGTGAGCTTGACGCGTGCGCTTTCGAGCGCGGCGGTATTGATTGGATAGCAGAAGTTGAGGTCGTAGGCCTGGTCAGAGTCGAGGGCCGGCCCGAGGAACTCGGCCTCTGTGACCTGGTCAGCAGAGACAGGGGGAGTGTATGAATTGCACCAAGACATGGTGATGTGGGCTCTGAGCTGCAGTCATCCTGGTGGGACGAGATGGTGGCTATATATAAGTGAAGACTGAGTCAGTTCCTGAGATGGGCGGTGACGGGGACAAGCGGCCGATTCTCTGATAGGCGCTCGCCGGGCACGTGCCCGCACGCGGCTTCAGCAAAGCGCGTCGCGACGCGCATCCGGGCCCGACTCCGACATTTCTCGCTCTCGACGCCGACTATGGTCGACACATCAACCGTGGCTTTGCAGCCAGAACTCGCTGGATCTCAGGAGCCAGACTTAAGCGAGTGCACGGCGTTGCGTACTGCCCGGTCGCGTATAAGGAGCACCTTGAAGAGCTGGGCACTGGAAATCCTCCTGTTTGCTCTTCAACCACATTTGCACGACCATGCTTACCGAGCTCGAACGCGCGTTGGTCTGGCGCAGCCGGCAGTTAGTCGGGTGGATGTACGGCTTCAACGTCTTTTCCGGGAAGTCGTTCAATACAATCGCGAAAGGCGTAAGGTTGAACGGCAAGGACGGCTCGGTAGTGTCCTGCCGTGGATTGTGTAAACGGACACATCTGGGTGCAGCATACCCCGACTGCGCAGGCGACGAGTTGACTGTACCATTCGTACCTCACGGTGCCATCCGCGTTCATGACCCGACCCATCCGAGAATCTCCGCGCCAACCACATGGCTTGAAAGCCAAAACGCAAGTATCACCAGCGCGATGATTGGTCACCTAAAAGTACGGTCAGCATTATTATAAGTATTCAGAAGCCCGAAGTACTCACTACAATATGCTTGGCCAATTCGCCATGTCCTCCGTGCGCAAAGGCTCGGGGTTCATGTTTTCGATATAGCTCTCGATGCACTTAACGGCATACTTCATACTGGGACGCCTCTTCGGGTTAAAGTTCATCAGATCCTTGGTCAAGCCCATCAGGAACTCTCGATGTATCGCTTTAGGGCACTCCGCACACAATGCGAACACGACGTTCCCCGCAGCCCACACGTCTGCCCGCATCGGATTGTACGGCTCAGCACCCCCGACCTCGGGTGCCGTCCATCCCTTGGTGCCGATGAACCTGCCGTCAAGCCGATCCACACGGAGAACTCCCAAATTAAAGTCGATAATGGAAACTCGGCCTGTCGTCTTGTCCACAACAATGTTTGAGGGCTTCAGGTCGTTATGCGCCACTTCATTTTCGTGCAGGAACGCGATCCCTTCAAATAACTGCCGAGCAACCGATAGCAGATCATGCGATAGGTTCTCGTATAAAGTCACTTTGGTCCCGCCGTCCGGCAACACCACCAGCATGCCGTCATTGACAGCACAAAACGCTATCCCACTCACTACAGGATTATGAGGAGAGTAAACCCTTGACAGAAAGGAAAGTATCCGGAATTCGTCGTCCCTATCTGGGCAGAGGAACTTGAAGTAGTATTGCTTGGCGTCTCTGTACACCACCGCCACGAAAGGGTGCTGCGCAGGGAATATTTAGAAAAGGTTAACTGAACGAACAAGTTGCTTACATCAAGCAAGATGTACGGATCTGGTCTAAAGCCCAACTCGACCATAGCATCTTGCACATCATCCCTGGAAAAGACCTCTTCGTCAACTCGACCAAATGCGTGCGCACTCGTACTAGCACTCGCACTTGGCGTTCTTCTTGAACATTTCCGGTTGGCTGGTTGTCGACTTGACCACGAGCTCAAGCTTTTGCCCACCTCCATCAGTGTCTTTAGCGTATCGAACTTGCTACAATCAAATTCTTTTTCAAATACGGCGTATCTCCTCGCCATAGTTATACATTTCCCGAAGAAACTGTCTTCCTTCATCACCATTTTTAAGGTCATACTTATCGCGTATAATATCCACCTGAAGACAGATTGAGAAGAGGTCAAACTACGTGATAAAAATGCTTACACTGAAATCCCCTCTTTTTGGCTGATATGCGAAATATCTTTCTGCGATAAAATCATTTGTGACATATACAGCCATCACAACGAAGATTCGTGCAGACTCCTTCTTCAGCAAGTAGCTTCCGAGGCGCGCCAGGGCAACGGCCTGGCAAAGCATTCTCCATCTGTCCGATCCATCTGCCTCTGACACGACCTCTCCAATGATGAATAGCACTTCCTCTTGAGCGGCTATGAAACTGAAATTACTCTTCGGTTGGTACTTCCAGAACATTTCATTCTCTGGTGTTTTCACAAATATGTAGAAAGGCCACTGGTTTCTTCTAGTTGAATTTCAAGTTAGCAATAGCTGCGCACAACGAAAATAATCCTGACATGTCGTAGCTGGCGATTTTCTGCCTGACATAAGCCTCGCCTGGCGGCATGACATACGTGGACGTCATTATCGCTGAAATCCACTCGGAGCTATGCCCAGTACGGGCACCTGAGACTAGCTCCTCCTCGAACGTGGTTAATCGTGCGAAGTATTCAAACTCTCGGTCAGATTCGACAGGTAGCGAGTGGCCCCCAACCGAACTTTCCTGTGGAATGAAATAATCTTTGAATTCTCCTGGAAGAAATTTTTTGATTAAGTCTAGGCGCGCCTCCGCTCTGCCGTCGCTGGGCTGGAAAAAAATTGTTGAACCGTCTCCTTCAAATCGCAATAGGTAACTTACCATGTACCGCCTTGGTGCTGAAAGCCTAGCGATCATTTCCGCCACATCGATTGGTATGTCTAAAGTGGGCTGTGGATGCGGGCTGTCGGATTGCATGTATGGATGTGGGCTATCAATTTGCATCTCTGGAGGCTGGCTGTCAGTTGCCGTATCTGGAGGTGGTCTGCGTATCCATATGCGAGCACGATTTCGTTTGATGTCCAATCGATTCCATGTCGGCCCTTCGGTCCTCACAGTAATGCGACTGAATAGTGCCTCATTAACTTGCTTCAACCGCACTTCGGTATAATCTGACTCTCAACGTCAGGAAGAATTGCATTATAATAGGCAGCCGCGCACCTTTGAAATGCTCAACCAGTAGGCACACGGCACCCGAGAGAACCCCGCCCTGAAATGTTTCCTCGACGGTATCAATCCTAGACACAGGTACTGTTGCATGCGTCTGAAGTATTTGCGCCTTATTTGTGACTATCACTCCATCTTCCAAGGAGAAAACACTCTCGGGCGGGGGAGATATGAAACGGGAAAATTCACACTCGGAAGGCATGACCTCTTTAAAATATTCCTCTACTCGGTGATCTTGTTTCTTCACCAGGTCGAAGATCGATGCTATGTGCCGGTTTTTCGCGATTGTAATAGGGACAAGGACATTCCCGACTAGCACGAGGAAAGAGAGAGTATCTATGGAAGGCCGAGAAATGAACAGGACAATGGAATGGGGAGACATACCGGCCATGGGTGGACGTGGTATGGTTCAAGTTCTACGTGGTCGTCCAGGTGGCGGGCCCACCATTAGTTGTCCTCGTCGTTTCCCACGGTGCCGCCGTCGTCGGGCTCGAACCCGGGCCTCGATTTCCATTTGGCGGTGGCACCGACGCCGTGGATCGCTAGATGCAGCCTCATCATTTCCCACGGTGTAGTGATTGGCATCGGATGGATCCGGCGGGTACCGGGAAATGCCGCCGTCGGGTCGGGCTCGATCTCGCTTTTCAGGTTCCTCCTTCAAGCCTTGATCTTTGTTTTCTTTTTCTTGTCCACGACGGCGACGCGTCGAGCTGCGAACATTGTTGCAGGCATCCATTTTATGAGTCAATGTACCTGTACATGCACTCTGACGACCTAATTGGTTGACGAACGCGATGGCATTGTGGCGCACGAGCGTCAAGCACTTAGCACACAACAGTCACGATAAAGGCAGACGGAGGCAATGCGGGATACGTGCGCCTTGTAGCTCAGGCGCGGTTTTTTCCCCCTCATTAATGCTTTCATACCACAGAACATATATACCGAGTGGCCCTTGCAAAAAGTAACCTGACCGCATTAATAGGAAACGTTCTCCGATTTTGTCTATACTCCCACGTCTGACTTCCGGCTCCCGGGATGGTTCTTGTGTCTCTTTCCCTTCGGGCGCGCACTTTCGGCGCTCAGAGAACTGGATATGGCTGGGCCGCCGTGCGGCACAACACGACGCGCGGTTGTAGCATCTTGAATGATAAAACTAGCTCCGCGAATACTTATCTAATGGAGGCGTTGCTCTAACTCTAGATCTTTGCTGGTCTGTTCAACAGCCCATATCCAAGTGCACACGGACCGTAATCGGGATCTGCGAGCTTGTATACCGCTAGGACCGACGGACCAGACTAGTACTCATCATAGGCTGTAATAGCTGGTTGGCAGTGGGGGACGAAGTCTCCGCAAAGAAAGACGGTGACGAGTGTAATTAAAGAGCGGGACCTCGAGGCACAGTTATCAGTTGTCCGGTCCGCAGGTTAGGATTGTATTTACGCGCACCTTCGACCGGGACAAAAGCTTCGCACACAGTCTATTTGCAAGGATAACGATCCTTGAAAAGGACAACAACTGCGAGCGTGCACTCAAAAAGATGCACCTCAAACTCAACCTAGATGAAAGTGGTGGTAGTGAGCAACTATGTACAACTTGAAGTAGAAGGCCAGCGGATAGTCCGAGCCCCGAAGGGGTAGAGTAGTCTCAATATGTAGCACATGAACTCCAGACTCGGTATAATCCTAATAGGCTTCAGCACGGTAACGTGTGATAAACTGGCACGGGGCAACGGTTACGACATACATAATCGCCTGGTTAGAAAACTCTGCTGTAAGTACATGCATGACTTCAAATCATGGCACCCTTTGCTAGTTCGACACAATACACAAAGTGCTAACAAGAATTAATGATAGGCTCCACTAGAGCCAGACAATTGAGGGGAAAAATGCCACCTTGGTTATGTGTGCGAGATCACTAATAGCTCGCGTATGCTTCTACTCTAAAGACGCCACTGAGTCATGGACCAGAGCAGCAGCCGCATCAGAGCGAGTTTTCAGACGATAGGGGAAATTCTTGACGTAGCTGAGTGCAACCAGCATTAAAAATATCTTCTTAAGAGCGGGCGAGAATTGAAAAAAGAAGAGAAAAGGCGGGCATACCTAACGATGGCAGTCGAGTACTCCACTTTCGGTACAATTTCCTTGCCCGTCTCCCGATCTATCGCCGGACAAATTTCGAGCGACGCGAGCACACTCGCGATCTGGATAAACAGACTCGCCTCTGCGATGTGCGAACCTGGACATACACGCCTCCCGAAGCCGAAGACCCACCGACGAGGGTCCGGCTGTAATTGCTCCTGTACGCCGGTTGCAGGTTCTGAGGTCCTAGTGAATAAGGGGAAGAACCTATCGGGGTTAAATACGTCTGGGTCCGGATAAAGCGACTCGTCGTGCAGTATTGCCCTAACCAGTGGATTAACAGGTAGCTCATAATACGTTCGGACACCCGGACACGCACCAGATATTGGCAAGAACCAGATCACCCTTGTGCACTGCGTACCCATGAAACACATTGTCTTCTGCGGGAGCATGTGGTAGTCCCAACGGAGTCGGTGGCGCGCAGCGCAGTACCTCGAGCATCAGCGCGTTAACGTACGGTAGTTCCGAACGATCCGCCAGGGTAGGTAGTCGGTCGGATCCGATAACACGCGTAATCTCTGTGTATGCACGAAATTGGACAGACGGGTTGAGCAGCATGAAGACAAAGAACGACTTGACAGCCGAAGTGGTCTTTCAGACCGTGAGTGACTCCTATAGCACGCATTACTAGAAGAAAAACGTACCGTGTCCGCCGCACCGGCATACAGCGCTCCGGCCGTCCAGAATACTACATCCTCGTCCTCATCGCTCAATGGAAGTTGCAGGTGGTGTGATGTAAAGGATGGCGCAGCCGTCCCTGCTTCCTGGGACGAAGGTAGAAAGTCATTAGAAAATAGTGGCGTGATAAGAACTGCGAATCGCCCAACCATTTGAGACTTAACGTGGTTATGTGGGATGAGGCTTTGTTCATAGAGCTGTTTTCCCCACGCCTCAGCCTGGTGGTGAAAGCCGGCGCCAGGGAACCAGCGTGGGAGGAAGCGCACTAAACAATTGGCAACAGTTAGAACTTTTCATGCAAATGGGAATACAGCAAACGACACATAAGGGAAGAGGTGGTAGAGCTGTCATTGGAAAAGGGGTTACTATAATCTGGAACGCACGGATGGGAAGAGAATCGACAAGCCATTTTCCGGGTGCGGCTGCGAGCGAACCCACACGCATGGACTCTTCAGCCATGGCAACGAAATAGTCGTCTGAGATTTTGATATTGATACCGTAGCCGATGCGCAGGATTACCGCCGCAGAATTCCTGTCAGGTACAGGCGGTTCCAATGGTCAAGCAGAGACCGGAAATTAAGAAATTGTTCATCAATAATTGGACCTTAATTTGTGGAATATGACGTGGCGTACTTGCGCAAGAGCCTCTCCAGTTGAGAATAGTCCTTGTTCTCAGTCTTTTCCTGCTCTATCTGGTCGTTAATGAGGTTCAGGATGAGAAGGCGGGCTTCGTCCTCCTGCACGCTCCAATATTTCTTGGAGCCGGTCGGGCCAAAGTCCTGATGCATCAGTTTGCGGTACGTGCGGAGACGCTCGCCGTATTTCCTGCAGATAACCCCTAAGTACCGAATCACAAGAATACGCACACATATACATACATCATAAAAATGGACTTCTCGCGGCGCATGAGCAGACCAGCCATGGTGGGGAACGGTCGATCCGAGTAGATGGCTGAGAGTTGGTCGAGCATCTCCTCAGCCACTCGTGCATTATTGAGAACGATGATACGTCGGCCAAGGACATGAAAAGATATGATGCCCTCGTTCTGTCCTCTCTCGCCTTCCTTCTCACCGGGAGATATTTTCCTACCGCACTGACGCTCCCATTCCGCGTATGTTTTCCAGTACTCCGTCTTAGGGTGCTCAAGTGCGACACCAAGGAGTGGAACCCCCTTTGGCCCGGGGGGATAGGAAAGCCGGTAGGAACGTCTGCGGAGGTATAGGAAGGTAGCGATGATGAGACTTGGAAGGCAGTAGGATACTAAAGATGCGTCCATTGTACTCGTCGTGTCGTCGTGTCGTCCTCGTCGTCGAGGTGATGTACGAAAGCAAATTACATTTTCAGTTGATGTCGCTAGCTGTGTGAGTATTGTCTAGATGAGCGATTCTGACTTCTACTAAGAATGGAGTTGCCACCTACTTAAGTTTGAGATGTTCCAGATTATCACGTGCCAATTTCTGAATACCGAATATGTATGCCGATCTGGATTCTAGTTTTCTAGAAAGTCTCAACTAGTGGTGACTTCATTTCTCGGTTGTACAGTGCCCAAGCCGGTTTTATGTAATTAAAGACCGCTCCTCACGAGAGAACTATCAACGGCTCTCATATGGAACTGATATTCTAGTAGATTATGAGTTCTACGTCCATCGGAGTCCGAAAAATGAAGGATCGGAAATCAGAAAATGAAAACACCGGTTATCTAAGATAGAAGTTGAGAAGCTCTGACTGTGCCAACGTTAAGTTTTAACAGACCGTGACCGAGTCTGCCGCCCGCCGGGCCAGTCTATCTGACTCTATTTGCTAAGTATAACTAGTGTTGCCAATATAAATGAGCTGCACGGCGAATCCTAAGCGCCTCACCTCCAAATTCTCGACTTCTGCCAACGACCATGTCCAATGACGGTTCCAGTTTCTCATCGCAACTGACTAGCGAGATCATTCTGGTCGACAGCACATCCACCTTCGATCTTAATGTCCTTGGCTCCAAATTCACGCCCTCCCCGTCCTCGCCTTTTGCAAATGTATTCTCCAGCGACTGCTCGGATGATGATGCAATCACAATTGTCTTCTTTCATGCTACCGGGTTCTTTAAGGAGACATGGGAACCGCTCATCACACGCCTGCTTGCGCTCGCGAGCGGAAGTGGTTCCGAATCCAGTGAAAAAGCTTTCGGAAATTCCAACTTAAAGATTCGAGATATATACTCCATTGAATGTCCCAATCACGGCGAATCGGCTATTCTGAATGAGCGTGTGCTAGACACTTACGGAGACACATGTGCGTCGAGTTTCGTGCGTTTCCGTCACCATTCCGGTGCTGATTTATTGCAGGGCATACTAGTATCTATGCACGCGCGTCGCACGAGTTTCTCACAGCTGGGACGACACGCGGCGCTAAAGTTGACTTCACAAAGCGCCGCCTTGTCGGCATCGGGCACTCCATGGGTGCTGCTGCTTTGTGTGTACTCTCACGTCGTCTCGGTCCTCATTTACTATAAATCTTATATTTACATATAGAGTTATGCTTGTAAACATGTCGCCTGCGCTTTCCTTTACGCGCCTCATCGTCATTGAGGCCGCTGTCTCGCGACCGGACATATCTGGCCGCCACGAGATGTCAAGCATGCTCACAAATCTCGTGTGGATGCGCAAGGACATATGGGCTAATCACAGGGCAGCCATGAAGGACTTCAAGTCAAACCCAGTGTATAGTACATTGGATCCGCGCATATTCGGACTTTTCTCAGTACGCTGTGCTCTCAGGCTTAGCCCTGCGCGCCTTAATTATTGACACTGATACTCGTGTTTAAACAGCGCTATGCCTTGCGCACGCACCCCGCCGCGCGCTTCCCTGCGCCTCACGCGTTTAAGGGAATAACGACTGCTCTCACAAAGCGCCAAGAAGCCGTGAGTCCCTTACATAGGTTTTTCTCCCTCTTTTTCTCATATTCTTCGTTTTGTATGGGAACTCTGAGTTCCGTAATGCTTATGTGATAATATCCAAAGGCTTGCTATCGTGACGATGAGCTTGTCTATCGTGCCCTTTCCGAGTATTCTGATCTCACGCGCAAAATGCCTGTTCACGTCATCTTCGGTGACACTCCCGACATCACGTCAGTACTACTATTGTTTCTTGAAGCTGATAACGTATGCTGGCAACTGACACAGTTTTTCATCTCTATTTTTGTATGCCTTGTACCAGCTCCGTCGAGCTTCGGGAGGTGCATACCGACGCATCGCTCGGATGTTACCCCGCCTCTGTCTCGTACATCAGCGATGCGGGACATCTTTGTGTCCAGCAAGCCCCTGACAAGACCGCAGACGCAATTTTTGAGATATTGATTAAAGCCTCTGCGTCGGGGGTAGGGAACTTGAACGGCGAACCAATAACGTATGAGTCGAAGCTTTAGATTCGATGAGTTTTAAGCTGCGGCAATTAGTGGAAACGCTTCAAAGTACAAGCGAGTACCTCTCGAGAATTGCAGCCTACTGTGTAAATATGCCTTTGATCTGAAGAATGTAATGTGCGAATTTTTTTCATAGAGAAGCGTAGAAAGCTCCGCCCTCTTTCTTTCACCTACCACCATGGCGTTGTTCGATTATTCTCGTTATGCTGCCAAAAACCCATGAGGGAGGTCTCCTTTGTAAAGTGGTTATGCGATAGTATGGAGCCACAGACCAGAGGTGGCCACGTGGACTCATGCTGTGCTTCTAGGCCGTGTGATTTACGTAACAGATGCGATGGGTGTCCATGGACCATGTTTAGTCGCCGTCGAATCGGAATCAATTTTACTGGAATGATCGGCGCTTGCGTCGCTTCCCTGTTACTTACCTGAACTAAAAAAAGGACATCGACAAATAGACTGGTAGGGAGCCATGAAAGGTCTGGAAGTATACAATGTAAGGCTCAGGCTTGCGGAGACTACGGTTGAAGAGCTTGTTGGTCGTTTCGGCACTCAGTGAGGACTTGTTTTTAGTTTTGAGTCCCAGAGCTGAATTGATAGTCAACAATTTCAAAGCGCATAATGAAACAAGTATAAATTCAGATGTAGTTTATAGATACCGCCTCCGCAGTTGCTTTACTAAAGACACAGTATTCGGGAACTCAAATTCGGGAATCAAATGAATTCACAGGTTCAAGTTAGCCTTTTAGTTTTAAAGGAAAAAAGCAAATCAGAAACGGTGTTACATATCAAGGAGATGCAGAAAATGATAGAGATCCGTGAGATATTGGTACACACCTCTCGTGTTAGTGTGAACAAGTGATCGGAAATACTCCGCGTCGCAAACCCAGCTTCGCTGTACGCATAATAGTCTGTTTAATGAGTAAATATTGTTTCATCCCATTGTTTCAATCGCTAAAGTGATATATAACTTCTCACAGATGAATTTCCTCTTGAATATTTCCAGCTCCAGTTGTGTTATCCCCGGATAGTACTCCTTCATCGCCGGCTCAATGTGGCTCTTGAAGTTGCGTTGAAACCTGTAGCTCCATTCACGAAGTGTGCGCGCGTAATCTATGTTCCAAAGACATTAATTTCCACAATATGCAAAGAAATGGAGGAAACTAACGAGGTCCGATATCTTCAATAGCATTGACATTCAAACCCGCTCCCTTAATGCTAGTAACTAGTGTGTGCACGGAGGACAGCTGACCACCGCTGTGATTATGCAAAACCGGATTTGTGATGAGTTTCTGGCATCGAACAGCACTGCAAAAAGGAGGAAAACCTCGGACGTACGGGTAGATGTACTTGCGAACGAAGTCCACCGTCGCTACATATACAGAAAAGGTAAATGTTTCGTTAGAATAAGTCTGGAGACGATGGCACTAGTCCAAATTACGTCGCGTATTGATTCCACCTCGTGTCTGGGACAGTGCTCATGGTGAAAATCTTGAAAGATCCTTCCGGCTTCATTGCCCAGCTCATGGACTCGAACCAGCCAGTCATGAACTCGATGCCAACTGAAAGTCGTACACGCAAAACGTCGCAATTAGTTTCGTTCATTCATAAGTGTAATATAGCCGCAAAGACTGACCATGCTCCATAACGCCTATCGAGACGACAGCATCAAATGCGTTATGAAAAGATTCTGGCATATTACGGTAGTCCATTAGGTGCACCCGAATAGAGCCACTAAGGCCTGCATATTCAATGCGCCTTGTCGCATCACGTAATTGCTCCTCTGATATGGTGATCGTATCAACTTCTGCGCCGTAGTCACGCGCGGCCTGAAGGTTGTCGGTTGAAAATTAGAAACAGTATATAAGAAGTCGTCCGGTTGAAATAGTTACCATCATGGCAAAACTGCCCCATCCACAGCTTTTCAAGATTGATCGAAACTCAGTAACATGTGATCAATATTTAGCATGAAGATACGTACCCGATTTCCAAGACGCGTTGTCCTGGCTTTATCCTTGCACGATCTGCTACCATGCGTAATTTTGCGAGCTGCGCGCGCTCTAGATCATCAGCTGGGATAATCCTAGGTTCGTCCAGCGATGCTTGAGGTAGAGTTATCGGCCGTTCTTCAAGCAGGTCTCCGACCTCGTACTTCGCCTCTTCGTCGAACACCGCGCAGCTGTATCTATAGCCGTGCAGAGTATGAGAGTGCACCCTCGCGAAGTGAATAATTCTTACGTGAGATCTCTCGACAAAAACGCGCTGAACACCTCGTTGGGTAGATCGTAGTGAGCCCTGTTTGTCTCGGCGTCTAAGACTATATATAGCCTAGTGTAGTATATTGAAGTCGCTCACGAAATGTTGCTGCGACTACCCCCAATCTTGTTCGTGAATCTCGAATTGGTCCTATATAGTTTTACGACAGTGAGCATGGTAGGTTTTCCAAAATCGTAATGGGAACACGGACATATAGCTTATGGCCCGCACAAAAGGCGAGACGGAAGATGTCATCTCATTAAGCACACGGCGATTGATAATAAAAATCTAAAGTTTCAAAACATCAAGGCAAGTTGAAGTTGTTTGTCACCGAGTAGTCAACAATAATGTCATACCCTGAATAAATCGTTGAGGCTGTCGACTTCTACTTCATTAAGCATGAATGCATCTAGATGATTGTTAAGCCTTATTGACAAGACAGATTCGGAATGGTGAGTCGGATAATAGAAAGCAAGCATCTCACCGGCAAAACCGAAGTCAGGATGAAAGAAGAGCCTCGTCCAGAAGCTCTCCTTTAAAACCTTGATAGACGCGGATAGTTTTCGAGGTGGACCATCGATCTTTGTCAAAGTATAAGCCTTTCCGAAATCCCAAAACTCGTCCTCCCACTCCACGTGAAGCTGACCCTTGTTGAGATTGGTCAACGTGGAAAGAATACAGCTTTGGGCTTATACATGTATATTTGTAAATATCACGTAGCCAAACTTTCAGTACGCTGCTTCGCTCTCCACAGAATATGATAGACGGACCTGACTTATTGAGGAATTGCCACCCTGAAGTAGACAGTCTCTGCTGAAATCCTGTGGCGACATAGTCTACTAGGCCTCGGATCGTACGCTCGCTCCTAGTCGAGTAATTGGCGGTCCGGATGTACGCAGTTGTCTCGCTCATTATAGGTCGTGACAGTTATAGCGAAGTGAGGAGAAAGTGGAAGGCAACGGGGTGAGATTATCGTAGCACTACATCCTGGGTTCTTGTAATATATCATTTGTTTCGGCCCATGATCCTCGACTTAAACTGCTTTTGTGCATGTGGCGTATCTTGAGCGCTCATTCGGCGGCAGTCTCAGGTACGGTCACGCTGTCCGTCATACTTTTCACGGACGCGGCCAAATCATCGGTTTTTTTAATTTGGAAGTACCATTGAACTACATATTTCTGAGGTCCGGCAGGCACGGAAAAGAATACAAGACAGCTGGAAGAAAATCTAACATGTATAAATTCGGTCCTGGGGTGTATCATTCTCAGTATTTTCCATTCGTTCGGGCTAGTGAGAACTAGATAATCTTTGATCCCAATATTATACAACGGGGAGTCACGACCAATTCACTGTCCCGACCGTAGCCGAGTCCGTGCAATTCACCTCCATATTTCTCATGTGGCACCAAACCAGTTCTATTAAACGCGATGCAGAACAGCTCCTTTAACCGGTAGTAGTATTACTAAGACAAGATGCATGTCGTGCCCGATCTCCGGAGACTTGTGCCACAAGAAGGTCCGGGTCCGGCGGATCACTGAGGATATCCCTGCTATAACGCTCGGCTAAGATGGATAGAAGAAGATGTAAGTCTGATGTGCGGAGTTCGCTATGCTTAGGAGCGCCGGCGCTGCCCAATCACTACTGTTTTTAGATTCGATGGAGTATGTATTCTGTAGTCTGGATCATTGAAACTCCGTAAACAGCCTAAGCTAGTACGGATACCCATACTCCTAGTACTGTGTTTGCTGCCGAGGGAACTGCTCCTGTGAATCTCAATCCAACCCTCGGAGCCCTACAGTTCGGAACATATATTTCTACGAGCCTGTAACCCCGTTCGGCATTATTTCTATACAAACGTATTACTTTTACGTGAATTTTCTCAGTGAACAAAAACTTCTAAAAGGACTGGTGAGTAAACCTGTAAACCACTGCCGCTACTAAGACGTCCATCGTCATTAACTTGGGATTTTTGCGTACTTCCGAAAGGTCGCCTGGGTATGGTACGCTCATAGTATATATTTCCAATAGTCTATGTCGTTCTCCTATAAGCAATTGGCAGGCTCCTCGAGCTTGTCCATACAATCTTTGTTACATGCAATATGTTTGAAATGTCTGTCACTGGCACGGACTTCGGCAATTTCACGGATTTCGTTCAGGTGCCTTTCCCACTCTCATTTTCAATCATAGCGTGAAGCGCTACTGTGGCGTGCTCGATCCAGGTGCGTCCGAGATCCGATCTCTCAGATTCCGATTAGTTTTGACACACTCTACGCACCAGGAAAAGGAAAGCTTGCTGTAAGTGCCTATGTAGTCTATATAGGCTACATAGACCCTGTAGCACCATCCTTCAAATGGCTTCCGGTATATTTAGCGAAATATAGGTGTAGGCCTCTCGAAAATTTGATCCACGGTATGATGCCAGGGCCATAGCGGGAGCAAAGGTGGAACGAGGTGGCTAACCTGGACTGGGAGGAAGGAACGAAGTCAAGTGTTATTTCCCACGCAGGTCGAGGGAGCCTTTACATACCCGAAGATCGAGGGCCCCAGGGGAAACACACCTAGAAAAGGAAGAACGAGAGTTCGCGGGACTGAGCAAGTGCAATGTAGAGTTGTAAGGATGATGGGATACGGACGCTGCAGATATCGTGGATGTTGTGGGTAAGCATACTCACACGACATTGGACGCCATCCAAGCCATCCTGCTATCTCCCTATCCTGCATTTCATCTTGTGCGGCATTAGGGAGTCCTATTGGCAAGGACATTCCGATCTCGATTCCACAGCACTCTTCTAATAGAAAAGGGCGCCTGAGCCTCGTCATCTTTGAGACCGACACAGGAAGCGTAGGTGCATTCACAACATACGAGAATCGGACGAGTACAGACGTTCACGCTCGCTTGCATTTGTAGACGGAACGGATGGCGGGCGGCGCTGCACTGCACGTAACAGATTGCCTATGCATATGTACTGTAGTACGGTGGAAAGAGGAGTCAGACGTAGTAATAACGACAAACCCTAGCACCTTACTTTTTCCATTTACCTAGTCCTCCGGGCCTTTTTCATCACGATTACATTCTGTTGCCGCCGCTCCATTAGCCTTTCTATATCTTGTCACCGAATTCGGGTATTGTGTGGTCAACCTCTTCGCTTTCGCATGTCTTCCACATCTTGTTGATCGGTGCTTCGAACTAATAGAATGTTCCACTAACAATGTGACGCGCACGTACCGACTGGCCACAGACTAAACCGAGGAACCTCATACAAAACGGGGCGCGTGGAAGAACAAGGATAGCTACGGCACTCTTGTACTTGGAAGGCTTTGAGCTGCCAGATTTCCCTATGTTTATGGCCCATACGTCAATTGGTGTGCACCAGGGTCCAGCAGGGTTTTGCTCCTTTGCTCCAACACGATGCAAGCATAGCCCAGCCGTTTGGAACTGACTGCATAACGGACTGAGGCTTAACCTGTGAATTTGAAATAGGATGGCGTCTCACCTGGCTTGAGACCGGACCTTTTGCCTTCTGTATTTCGAGTCGCGTGACACAGGTCCGTGATGACGGCTTATAAGGAGTTGACCCGAACCTACTGATTCTTGTTGGAAAATGTTCATGACACAAAACCTGGACGAGGACATGAGCCAATTTCGACGACGGTGTAATGTCTAGGCTAAGGATAGGAAGCCAGAAACAGAGTAGAGGAAGTAGCGAGTTTGCGGAATGGGCATGTGCGAGGCGATGAGTGATTGAATAGTATGTCTTTCGTTGAGGCTGGGTGACGTGAAGAGTGATGGCTGTTCTGCAGCCTCCAAAAAGAACTCTGTCAACTGTTGAGTTTAAGAGAAACTGGCCGGCCAATGGGAACAGTAGAGAAGAGTTAGCGTTCTTGTTTTCATACGTTTTCTCCGTGTGAGTACGTGGCATGCGTGGAGGCGGCTTTCCTCTGAATAGATCAGTTCAAATTGAAATAGACCAACACCATACGTACGACTGTGTAGCCACAGCAATTGATGCCTGAATAGCTCGGATGAGATTTGATTAGTCCGCTTGGGGGAATCAGGCTATGCTGGAGCCATTTTTGTCGAGGTACTTTACGCGAGGTCCCCGGTTTGGTCAACCTATTACTTTCTTAAGGAAGCTGCCGTGTCGTGCCGACTAGAGGTCTCTTAACGGGTAATATGAACCATAAGACTCGAGTCTGATAAAGTAGAACCCTTCGAATCATCGCGGCGGCAGCCATCATTTCTGTCCTACTGCGGTCGTGGTGCGTGATTGAAGGTAGGGGGCGGTGCTAACCAGTACGGTACTCGCCATCCGCGGAAGCAAAAAAAGTGAGCCGAGCCAAAGCTAATCCTAATTTATAGAAAAAACCATTGATTTACTTCCATAAGGAAGTCCAGACTTCCTCATTTAGTAGTACACGTAACCAGACAAAGCCTTATGTGTCACGAAATCGATACGTTATACGCAACGATGTCCGGCGACAGCGATGTCTTGTTGTTCGGCGGCGGTGTGTTTCCACTAATTCTGTGTCCTTCTTAACTACCCGTCCCCCCTCTCTTGTCTTTTATCTCCCCGCTCTTCTTTCATTGTCGGGACTATCGAGCCTTGACGAACTTCCTTAATAACGCTCGCTTCTGTTCATCGACATGTCGGCGTACGATGACATGCCCAGACTCGTGGACTCGCGCAATGGTCCGAATCCCTGGCATACCGCCCCTCCAGCACCCTCGCCGTGGTTCGGGGGCGACTCAACGCCAGCCCCAGGAGGATTTGGCGCAGGAATCCCGCAGCAGCCGGGCAATTCGAACGGAAATCCAGGCGCATTTTCTCCCGCGAGGTCGGCGTACGGTCTCCCCCAGTCTGCATCCGCGAACAATCCATGGCATTCTGCGCCGCTCGCTGGACAGCCTTCCCCTCACAGCCCTTTCTCAATGCCTGCCGCAGCGTTCGATAGCCCGTCTGGCTTTGCGCCTGGAGCACCAGGCTTCACGCCGTGGGCGCCTGAGCAGCCCATGCCCGCTACGACTCCTAGTCAACGCCCTCAAACAACGCCTTGGTACACACCTCACTCGCAACATACTGACTTGGAAGATGGATTTGGCTTTGGAGACGGTGGATTTGAAAATGGATGGTCCGGGGAACAAGGCAGCGACGCGTGGGGATTTGGCAAAGTCGGTACTGGCGGAGGTTCCCCACAGGCTCTTGCAACTTCGTACGCGTCAGGTCCACGCCATCAATACAAAAGGCCTGAGGACTGGCGATCGGACTTCAGTATGCCTAGACCTAAGACGTTGTCACGACTGTTGTCCATAGGGAAAGGTTCAAAGGACAGCTGTGAGTTTTTAAATCGTCCATACCCCCTTTGGGACTGATTTACTTAATATAATCCCATCTCGTCAAGTTCGCTCAATGCTGGGGAAGCCGTCGTTACACTTCACGCTTGACGCAAAGAGTGCATCCTGCTCGTGGGACGTCCGGCGCTCTCCCGACTCGTTCCTCGTCCTGCCTGAACAGCGTTCGCTTTCTTATCTCGAGCTACAGGAGGGTGCCCTTTCGCCACCGCCAGTGCGCATGAAGCTTACGCACCCCCTGCTGCCGTGGACGGTGCATGTTGCCGCGGGACCGAATGAGGTGGTCACTGTCGCGCACTTGCTATGGACGCTTCATGGAGAGCTCAACCGCCAGGTCTTCCAGCGCGATTTCTGGAACGACGATGTCGGAGAGGAGGACCGTAAAATTATCTATGCGGCATGGGAGGCGCGATGCGCGGGTGACCCCGCTCTGGCGGGGCAGGGCATCAAGCGCGTCGACTTCCTCGGAGACCGTTGGGTCTTTGAGGGTCTAAAGCGTGTTGGTGAGGGATGGGAGATGAAGTTGAAGCCCGGGAGGGGACGTGTATGAGTTTCCCTCTTCCCTTCTCCCTTGAATTACCATCGATTCGGGATACCAGCAAGTATTTATTTAGCAATGACCGTTTATCTGTTTTTCACTGATCATCTCTGTACGCACCATTTGTGAACTTTACTCTTTCTTACACCATAGCATTCCCGGTTGTACTTCTCTAGAACACTTCACATCTTTAACTTTGGCTCTCCTGCTTGTGAACGACATACAAGACGTGGCTTCGGCTTTAATCATTCCCATACCGAGTTTCGTTGTTATCCTTCGCGGCTTCACATGAATGCTTTGACGCCCATCTCACATTCCTTCGGCTATAGACCTGTCCAGTGAGTTTACATCTAATTTGATTATCAAGTCTATTTCCCTCAACAAATTAATCGCTTTCGAAACCATACCTCTGGACAGTAGGGCTCACAGACTTATGTAATTTCAGCGATGGCAGTGCTAAGAAGAACGGGCCCGGTACGTCCCGGTCGTCCCGCGATTTCTTATCCTGCATGCGACCTTTCCTGCTCTTCTCCTTCATCTCATCCCATCTACTTATTCCCTTGAGATATCCTGGCAGTCAACTCGTCGCCATAAGCCCTATATCTCTATCGTGCTTAGCTCACGTTGCAATCTATACAGCGCCTTTGAACCTGCTCAAGCCTCAGAACGATATTCACGCGAAGCGTCCACGTGCGCGGTAACGGGCTTTTAGATGATTACGTCGAAAGCTACAGAGTCCCCCCATCTCCGCACATTTCTCCGAGTGACTTCTCTTTTGGGGTCACACGGGGAGACTGCGATCATGCTCTACCTTTACGACAACCCTTCGCGCTGTTTATAGCTGTACGTTGCGTGCTCGGAGGCGGTCTTTCGCCTCACTGCACAGTGCAGCATGACGGACACAGACTTAAGAACTGTTCCTTGAGTCGAAGAGTGTACTGAGGCAGCCTGTGCGACGGCTAATTAGTTCTTACAGAAGATCACTTGACAAAATATGTCGTCTTCGGATATGCCTTCTTCCTTTTAAACGATCGGCAACGAGGGAGAAGGCGGGACCGCTGGCCGCTGGCTCCGTTGCTGTGTTATATGAAAGCTGAATTTCGTCTCGCCACACCCCACAACGGGGTCTGCTATTACTCACAGTAATGCTCTGTGTCCAGCTTTGTGTCGCAGTCTTTTCTGCTCTGTGCGGTGCTGTCCCAACCTATGCAGCATCTCCGCCTATCATCCTACGCGATCTCGCCGTGCCGCGGTTCTTTGGTGCAGCGGCGAACACGACGTTCTTGTACCATGATGTAAACTATACGAAAGTGATTTCGACTCAGGTTTGTCCAGCTATTCTACTTTAATATTTGCCATTCGTTATTTCGACTGAATATCTTCCGTCTATAGTTTTCCATATTCACTCCCGAGAATGAGAGTATGTGCCCTCCCGCGAATGCATAGAGATATTGTCGCTAAGGGATTCCTTCCTTTTTTCAGTGAAGTGGGAAAATATCGAGCCGGAACAGAATGTATTCAACTTCACCGCACCCGACGAAATCGTGCGTTTTGCAGAAAGCGTTAACGCAAAAGTCCGCGGGCACAATTTCATGTGGTAAATATCTTCTCCTCTTCTCCTACGTGTGCCTTGGATTTTAATTGACTTAATTAGGGGAAACCAGCTCCCGCCTTGGGTCAACACGTCCTTGAGTGCCACGGAGCTTGATAGGGCGCTTAAAAATCATATCACGACTATTATGGACCACTACCGTGGAAAATTATATTCGTGGGATGTCATCGTACGTATTTAAAAGTTTCCCTTAGTTGTAGAGTGACTGAGCGGCCGTTTTAAGAATGAAATGATCTCGGACAACACACCCAACGAAACGTTCAAGGACAACATCTGGACGCAGAAATTTGGAGAAGAGGCGATGGCGAAGGCGTTAACTTATGCGCGGGCTGTTGACAAGCAACCAAAGCTATAGTATGTCCTTCCGGTGTTTCTAAATTTCGTCCGGCATTCCTCGTATTAAAATCTCGCTTTTCCCAGTATAAACGACTACGGGACCGAAGGCATCAACTCCAAGTCCGACGCACTCTTCAGCGTCGTTTCTTCTTTTCTGACAGACGGTGTCCCGGTCGACGCTATCGGTTTCCAATGTCACTTTGAGCTCGGCCAAATTCCGGATACACTCGCGCAGAATTTGCAGCGTTTTGCGGCGCTCGGGCTGGACGTTGCGATCACTGAGCTCGACATTAATATTGGTGGGCCGGCGAATGCGACCACGCTCGCTCAGCAGGCGCAGGATTATTGGACGGTGGTAAATGCGTGCGTGCAGACGGAGCGGTGTGTCAGCGTGGTAAGTATTGTCAACTCAAATTCCTGTCTCGTTTACTCACTGTGCTGCGATGACCTCAACAGAGCGTCTGGGGAGTCTCAGACGATCATTCCTGGATCCCAAATGGCGAAGTTTTGCCTTGGAATGCGGAAAAGCAGCCCAAGCCTGCATTTTATGCGATTGCGGACGCATTCGAAGGGAAAGCGGAGCCTTCCGCTTGAATGAGGTATTATAAAACGGTTCAAAATTTTCCTAGCTGCGATCGCATGCATTGATAAAATTAGGACTCTCACCACAAGAATGAGGGAAAGGGGCTTAAAATGTTAATGTTTGCAGGCAGGAATTCAAGTTGTTCACGTGTCTGATTCACCGTCTCGGATACCGCAAATATGGTCTTCTTGGTTCCTTGTCTTTCGTGACACGGTAGCTCGCAAAGGATCTTGTAGCTCTCTGATCCGATCTAGGACTCATCAGGATTGTGGCGTCGTCAAGCCTGCATTGATCCTCAAACAGCCTCCAGCCTCCAGCGAAGATCGTAATGATTTTCCTTAAGGACTTTATCAACGACAATTTTTTATGCTTTAAGGAAGTTGCTTAATCGCGTGAGTGGCTCCATATGCCAACTTGGACTACTCCGGAAGGCAAATACCTGATGCTCTGATACCTGGGGATCTGTCCTTCCTTAATCCGTGTATGATCCGTCCTGTGACCCTGTTTTCGTGTTCAGAGACGTCAGACTCCACTATCCACTCACGGGCGAGAGTGCTTGTCACCTATGTGCATTTCCTGCATTTAGATGCGGTAGGACGTATTTCCCCGCTCTCAATAACTAAGGTTCTTCGGGACTCCGCTCAAACAAAGCAGGTACCCTACGGTCATCTTTGCATGAATTCCCCTGTTGCGTAGCGTGATGTCCGGATCATTCTCTAAGCAGGCCTTTGACAGATCAGCAGTTCACCATGACCACCGGGCACCCGTTTACAAAATTCGGCCGTCTCTCCACTGGATGTTTTATCACGGACTCTTCCTTATATCCGCACATGAACACCTGAGTCTAGGGAGTAAAAGGCAGGTGGCATCTCGTTGTGCAAAGGATGAACCTTGACGATCTCCATAAGTATCAGATTTTCGTTCAAGCTTTCCACGCTAAGACTAACAATGCCTAAGGAGTCGGGATTTGACAATGTCAGGACAAGACCGTCACGATATCTTTTATTTCGCAGCACGACAATGAATGCCGTCTGCGAAGCTGACTATGAAGCCCTTCGCGACGGGCTATCTGCCAATATTTACTAGATCCCCAAATCTTCACTTCGGCCGGCTTCTCAATTTGGCATGGTTCCTATCGGCGCTGCGCTCTCTGCGTGAATTGAGAACTTGAAGCCTACTCTTCCTTCGCGCAAAAAAATTAGACTCACCAACGAACCTCAAAAACGCCGCATCTGTTCGCGCGTAACGATGTTCTGCCGTAGTTCTGATGCACAGACCGACTATTTATGCGCGGAACTAATCGGCAGTTACCTTCCCATGGAATCCCACCGGCATATCGATATGGTACAGTAGGCAAGGGCTTCAAACTTTCTTACTTGCGGGAACCCTTTCTTTTTTTGCCTCTAAACCCGCGGTGAGAGTATGGCGCCATTTATCAGTGCATCGAAAAGAATTAGCCGGCAGAAAATACTTGAATTCGAACCCGTCTTTTCCGTCTTTTATTGGGGAATGGAAGCAAGAACTTGAAGGAGGGTTTTTGGTTTACCTAAAACGCTAGGTGCACATTTCTCTTGCTGTAGTTGTTTCTGTCGCCTTGCTTATTCAGGACATTCAGATGAACACAAATATTATGCTTACTATTTTTTATATGAAGACTCGTGGTCTGTGGATTCAGAATTATAAACAGATAGAGGTGCTATTTCAATATCGTGAACATGACGCCTTATTGTCTTCACTCTCTTTGGAGATTTCCTGTCGACAGCCCAACGAGAAGCCGCCGCTGGGATGAATTGTGATCATGATAGAGGGCCTAGATGGTACTTTGTGGTTCCTAGTAATTAATCAAGCAGCTTAGACGCCTGCCCGTACAGGCCGGCCAGTTTTCATTGGGATGATCCCCAGCGAGAGAAGTCGGATCACGTGCAGACCCGTCTGTGGGTACTTAAAGTTCGAGTACACATGTCCTTTTGAGCCCCGTGGTCGAATCCCACACCACCCGGTTTACCCACGCATCGGATTCTCAGCGAATTATGAGGGTTATCGTAATTCATTTGGTTTAACTGAAGTGCATGAGGCAAATCAAGTTATAAACCGCTGCTGTACTGCCAAGGCATGTGATCAGTACTCTCCCGCATTTCGGTGCGATGGGGCATAACGTTGTTAATTCCGCCTTGAACAAGTCACATACCTTTAATGCTCTATATTTCTATTGAAGCTGCGTTTGGTTAATGAGGCTTCCATTAGAAGACCAAAAAACAAGCGGAATACAGCCGAGGTAGGTGCTGCCAGTGGGCCATGTCATTTTTAGTGGAAAATATACCTGTGGTCCCTCTCCACGAGGAATATAACAGGTGCCCGGATCGCAATAATCTCGGTTCCAGAAACAAATATCTCTGCTAAGACTCTCTCGAGTGTACCTCTTAGCTTTCCTGGTACTGTTGGCCCTTGCAAACTCTGGCGGATCTTCTCCAGAACACAAACAAGAGATGAGAGAAGACTTTTATAGATACATCGATTGCGTAACCGTTATGCCTCGAGCTGAACTGTAATGAAATTCTCTCTTCAGGATGATAATATGCGGAGAAGGCTCCATGATTTCTCACTCTCATAGCTCTTCGTTTGGTTGCAGCGTTCCATTGTGTGCATCCGCCGCTGCCCAACTGAATAGCATGATCTTCGCGGTTTACCTGAAAGCGGCGTCACCGCTTTTGCAATTTATTATCCCCTATGTTCTTGTCGGGCTGAATCCCTGCGATGTGTGCGGCCCAGCTGCTGTAAAAAGGTACTACATCATTTTCTCGGCGCCTACTACTTACTACGAGGCGTAAGACAAGGAAGCTGGAGAGGACCAGAAAGGTAATTCTCTGGAGTTTCCGGGGGCCGTCCATGCACCCCAAATGGGGCCAATTTTCTAATTCTAATAAACCTTCGAAAGCTTCTTTTCTAAATGCGGACGTCATGATCGGCCGGGATCGGCATAAATCCGAAAGGGACCAGGGCGTCCTAGATTTCTTCGGACCGGAAGCAAAATCGAGCTGGATCTGGTCAGATTGCTGGAGAGGGGCTTGAATATCGTTAATTTGTTCCCCCGCGTCCCCTCCTCCCCCCGGTTATGTTTTCTCGCTGTCCGCCCGACTTTCTCATGAAGCCCCCAGGACGGAGACTCCGCAGCCGGAGCTGTGTACTCTCTCATCAGAGGAAATGCCGGGCCGCAACGCCTCGAGGCGGGCGGACGGCCGGCATAGCGCTGGGGAATGGAATATCCCCTTGCAGGATCGGAAATGAAAAACCCGGCTTTGGGCAGCATATGCTCGTAAACCAAATAAATTAGTCAGCTGTCAGGTTAAGCGTGCGCGATACTGGATCGGTTATCTTTCTCCCCTGTGTGATTGGTATCACCTCTCGCAATCAGAACAAAACATATGGCGGAGGGGCTCTTATCATATAGGAGTAAGACTATGCTTATGGGCGGCTGACGACATGTGACACTGAGAGGCCGCATCATTATGGTGGGGTTGCCTGAGCTCGAGAGAGAGGGAGAATGCGCAAAGTTGGCAATTAAGCAATCTGAGATTTGTGACCCTGATGAGTTGCAGAAAACAATGCACCCTGTTTCGATGACGCGAACGTGCGTAGTAGTCTGAAGATCCATCAATCTTGCGTATTTGTTTCTCTCTATCTGAGTCCTCGTCCCTGTTTTTTCAACACAACATGGACTGAAGCACAGCGAGCGCTGTGTTTTTTTGACTCTAGCGTTGCTTCGGTAAAGTAGCGATGTGTTTGCACTTTATTAAATTCCTTGAAATTGCATTACAAGTTCCCGGTGAATGGGAAATTAATATTGAGCTCTCGACCTCGGGAGCAGATGTAGTAAATCGGAGGCGTTAGGAAATACTATGTATCGTGTGCTAGAGGCTAGAGCTCCATCGCTAGTGAAGGGCGCGAGCTAGAGGAGATACAAGCTTCATATCCGGCTGGGTGTCCTGCCTTCCAAATGTCGAAACTTGCACCCTGTATCTATCTAACTGTCACAGATCGATATATGTACAGGCGGAGTAGTTCCCCGACGACTATACCCATGTTGACCGGTTGTGCTCTCGCTCTATAATACAATAGATTATTCGGTGTCCGATTCCCCCTCGTACTACTGAGGACCATTGGTTACGACGCCAGAGCAGGTGATCTCTGAAACAGGGGGACAGAGGTTAGATACGAGAGGACAGAGAGCCCTGGTGAGTGCAGATCGCGAAGCTCACGCACGATATTCTGTATTTAATATCAGGAAGGCTAACAATCAGAAGCATGCTTGAGAAGACAGATCGGCGCGTTCAGGCGCTGGAAAGTTTAGGTTATCAATCACGTGCGGTAGCGTGCTTCAAGCACACACACACGAGAAGGTTCGCGAGTGCTGTATATACTTATATGGCCATGGCGACGCCCTTGTACTACTAGTGCTCCTTCGCGCTTAGAGGCTCGCAGCCGACGTCGAAGCATGGGTCACGGTCGAATCTACGGTATAGAGATCCCGGCAAGGAAGCTAGGCACCTCCGAAGGGCGATACAGGAGAGTTTTATTTGAGCGCGAAGGATAGCAAAGGCCGAAGAAGCGTGATAAAGCTCCAATGTTTCTAAGGAAGAACGCATTGGTTTAGAAGTTGAGAAGGTTGGCCTGTGATTGAGCTGGCCACGGGTAAAGGGGTATACATTTAGGAGTTTAAGAGGGCTGGGCGCTCAGTCAAGAGAGTCTGTGTATCCAGTCTATCATATGCATACTTTCTTTCAAATGGCGATTTTCTAGATAAGCGGCACTTGCCGATCGCGAGCTGCAAAGTTGCGTGCGGATGGATACTAGGGAAAAACTGGCGCTTACCGCCGCCGACTCGAAGAATACAAAGAATGTTTTATCGCCAGACACGAAGAGTTCTAGTGAAAGAAGGGGTGACGGCTCCCCGCGAGCACGCGGAACCGATGATCGGCGGGCTTTCCATACTGTATCATCGGGATGCACTCCCGTTAACCAAAGTGTTGGACTTTTCGGTGGGACGTATCGAGTGCTCCTTGTTTCAGCACTAAAAGTCGCGAGCTCAACTTTTGGGTTTTTTCGTGCCCCCCTCACAAGCCGCTAGATACGCTTCGGCGCGCACCGTATATGAGCTGCAGCTACGCGTACTAGTAAGCGGTCGATCTGATCGGATGGGACTGAATTGTGAGCCTGGCCGCCTTCTCTTGGACTGAATGCGCCGTCGGACTTAGCTCGTCCTATATAGGTATGGAGAGCGTAGTGGGCGCTACCGGTGTGATCGACTGGGTATCCAGTTACTAAACGCCCCAAGATCTGTCGTCAAAGCGAGAGATTTAGCCAGGGCACGGGTTTTAATGAGGACGTGATTTGAACTCAAAAGGGCGAAAAATGGAAGGGTTAAGACGTGATACGACCAGGTGACGATGGACGGCGAGGTGCAAAACGGTTTGGTTGGCGATCGTCGTACTTATTCTCCGTGTGCAGACCCACCCCTTCATATAATATTATGTACGACCGGGGACGTCCGGACAGTAGCAGGACTCCCAGCGACTGTATTGAATCAAAAATTAGCAAAAAGCGTGTACCGGTAGTCGGTTCCGAGTACATGAAGATCGAGCGGAGTCGGGCATTATCTACCGGCTTACTCGCTGCCATAGTTGCCGCCACCACCGGCTGTGGGGTCAACGCGGGTGAGGCGTGAGCTCACCTTGCACCGCCGTACGCCGATCAGGGCCAGAACTGCGCGACATCAGCCTGAAGTAATCGGACAACATTGACCACACAGAGGGACTGAAGGGCTTGCGAGAAGTGTGTTGAGTGGGAACAGCGAGCCTCCAAAAAAGATGAAGATCTCCGTAAGGACCGCGCCCAGCCCATAGTGCATCCGATTAGAGGCGCACGCGAGGGGAGAAAACGAGGCGCACTGCGAGGAGGGATACATTGTTCTAGATCTGAAAATGACGGCAACGTATCGAGAGACGGCTAACAGAGTCACAGAATGAGATTTGAGTGTCCGTCTCGTCCCGCCGTGCTGCTGGTGAGCACGTCGCACTTTCTGTCTTTCGGAGAATAGCATATTCGAAGAGGATTGAGACTAGGCTGAAGGCCCGCAAGGGTTTAAATTGGGGGAAAGCTGTAGGCGGGATCCATGCGATCACGATCACGGCGCAGGCGTATCCAGGCGTAGCTTTCGAGGGTGACATTCCTTAAAGTGCGCGCATTCAGGAGCGCAAGACTGCGGGCGATCGCCGCGTCGACGAGGGGGGATGGGCGGCCTCAACTGATGCGGGCTATACTTCATAAGGACGCGCGTTGACGGCTACTAGCTCACATCGGTGTCGAAGGCGCCATCTCGCATGACTCGGGTAGACTTTGTGCCTTTCCTTTGCTAGCTTGCCCTGATATTCAGGTAGCTTAGTTCGCGATGTCTCGCGTAGGTGAGATGAGACCGTGAATGGGCGACGAGAGGTCTGTACGACCTTAGAGAAATTGGGACAATGGCAACCACGGGGCTTTGCGGGACGCATAATCGATTAATGCAGCGGCCCAGCATCGTGCCACAAAAAATAATGGGTGTGGATGTCGACGACACCGAACACCGCGGGGACGTATTCGAGCGGAAGCAAAATGACCCGGGGATAAAAGAATAAGTAGAATAGAGAAATAGGAAAATAGACAAGCGGCGGGTAGCGGGGTCCTGATGATGGGGAGATGTTATTAGATAAGGAGGGTGGCCTGGCGGACCCCGGGTGTGGGAACAGGGACTGAATTGGTTCCGCTGCTAAATACGAAGGTGCGCGTGCCCAGTCAATGCCCACTCGCTCTCCGCTGTTGTCTTCCCCCTTCTGCCCCTCCGCCGCTGCCCCTCCGCCGTCCCCGCCGTCCGCACCCGTCTTTCCGTCCCGCTCGACTCGATCGGCGTTGGCCGCCCTCACTGCCATGGCGTCCGTGCGCCCTCTCAAGAGACGCTTGCAGCCGGACACCACCGCCCAGAGCAGTGCGTTTTATCTTTTTTCTTGCGGTGCATATCAGCTTACCTATTTCCGTGTGCAGCGTTCCAGCTCGGCCAGATGACGTGGGCCTCCTCTCCCACAAGCCGCGACGGTGGTGCAGATCCAGTCTCGGGTGCGCAGACAATTTCCTTCGCGCCGAATGTCACTCCGCGCACCTTCACTGCTCCGGCCCCCGCGGACGACGATGATAACACCAGGTCGCCCCAGTCCGCACTCTTCCCCGACCCTGCAGACGCGGGCCCGTCCTCGTTTATCGCCAGTCCATACCAGCCTGCAGCGAAGCGGCGTCGCAAAGGTGCATCCAAGCCTAAGCCACCTTCGGCTTCCTCCACACTCTTATCTTCCTCACGGTCCTCTTCCCCCTGCCGGGGTTCGGATCCAGACAGCTCGGGAACCCCGCCGGCGCCGTCTGCCTCGGAGCCCGCGCACATTCCGCGCCCGCCGAATGCGTTTATCCTTTTCCGCTCTTCTTTTATCCGCTCACAACACGTCTCTGCCGCGACCGAGGGCAACCATGGCACGCTCTCCAAGATTGTTGGGATGCTTTGGCACGCGCTTTCATACGAGGAGCGCCAAGTTTGGCAAGCCAAGGCCCGCCGCGCACTTGCGGAACACAGGCGGATGTACCCTGGCTATTCCTTCCGACCTGTCAAGGAGAAGGCCCCAGTGTCCAAGGATAAGGAAAAGGAGAAGAACAAGGGCGTGTCGTCCGTACCCTCATCCTCGTACGCGGTTAACGCGTTTGCGAAGGATGCTCCCTCCACCTCTGCGCTATCACGGACGACTTCAGTCGGGTCGGCAAGTCCACCAATGGGTACAGACGCGCCGAAGCGCCGAACGCGTGCCGTTGGCCCGCGAGACCTTGCGCGTTGCGAGCGTATCGCCACGTTACTCGCACGTGGACTTAAAGGCGCCGCGCTCGATGCCGCTATGCGTGAGTTTGATGCGACACGTGCACCTGAACCGTTCACCGCTACATTCGAGGAGCCGCTCACCGCGCAAGTGTACGAAGGACGTGCTGGTACGATTACTAACGTAAAGGCGGTGAAGGTCGAAGAGTGTGTACGGGGAACAGAATCGAGGGAGATGACGACGAAGGGCCAGGAGATACAACAGGAGAGGCAGCACCAGGAGCGCCCTGTCAGCCAGCTTCCCTTGCGCGCTATCCGGCGCTCGAGCTCCGCTCCGCTTCTTGACGCCGAAACTACCGCCGAGGGTCGTAGACAGAGCGCGTTTATGCTGGCACAGTCGCCTATCACGCCTACCGTGCCTGGTGCAGGGCAGTACTATTCGCAGCATCGGGATTTGCAGACGCTACCCATGCGGCCGCACGCCCCGACGCCCATACGCGCGGCGCGTAAACGTTCTGCTTCGTCCTCTCCGCCGCTCCGACCGCGCACGTTGCCAATGCATTCCTATATGCATTTACAGCCTCGTGCATCGTATTCGTCCATGGCGTTTTCGACTCCCGCTGCGACGTTCCCTCCGAGCGCCGGGCAGGTAAATGCCGGATATACTGCCCAGTACGACTTTATGGGACAGCATCGGCAGCCATACGCATTGCACCTTGACACTTCCTTTGCGCAGAGTCCGTATCAACATAACGGCCAGCAGCAACCGCATACCGCGCACCCACTTTCCCGTCAGCCCACGGAGAGCTCGTTCGATGGTACGGAGAGCCATAGCCAGGGGAGTTGGTATAGCGAGCCGGGAAGTGAGAATACCGGTGTTACGGCCTGGGATGCACGAGGATTTGTGAGTGCAGCCATTAATTATTCCCTCTGGTCGGTATTCGGAAGAATGAAACAGACACTGACGGATGTAAATTTCCTGTGTATGCACGTGTACAGGATCTCAACTCGTTCTCGTTCTCAAACCCACCGAGCTCGAGTTCAGAAGCCACGAGCACCACGCCTACGTCGGCATGCCCCGCAGGCGAGAGTTACTCGCCCTTCGACTCCTCGCCGCTCGCGCCATCATCGACCGAAGAGATCGATTATACGGGCATGCCTGTGCTTGTCGAGCCACCCGCGCAGCATCCGCTTGCAGGCTTCGCGCACCATTCGATGTACACCAATTCGCATCTCCACCAGCAAAGCCAAGGACAGGAGCAAGGTCAAATTCACGTCCACACACATCGGCCGCTGGCAATCCAAACGACTTGGAGCTCAACTGACTTCGATTTCGAAGTGCCGTCCTCGGCGGTGTCAGGGTCGTTTGACTACCCACCGTCGAGCGCGGACGGCTTCGCTGAGAACACGTCGGTGTATGCGCTGCCGGCGAGTCCCTGCTCAAGCGACGTACCCCCGAGCACGGGTTCATCAGGCGTTCATACGCCGGGCGAGGACACGTTTGATGCATGGGACAATCTCGGCGTTAACGTAGGTGTGAGTTTGGACTTGGACGTGAATGTAGGCGTGGACGGTGGCATGGCTGGTGGGCTCGCGGCGTACTTGGCACACGCGAGCAAGCTCGCTGCTGCTGGCGTATGCGAGTTCAATATGGGTACATGCGCTGAAGGAGAGATGGGGGATGAGATGATCGGTTGCGGGACGAATCCAGGTCCTGCAGACTTCGGCGCGTTTGCGCAGTTTGTGGACGGTCTTGCGACAGCGGGCGCAGGTGTAGGCGTGGGACAGCGGGTGATGTAAGCTGCGCGCTTACTACCTTTGAACCTCCGAGTACTTCACTTCGACAACTGCAGCGTCATGGTTATTGAACGCATCCATGATGCAAGTCAACACTCCCTGGTCTCGGCACTGGCTAAGGCGACACTTCGTCCGCATTTCTACTTTCGCCCTCCCATTGCCGTTCGTCCGGCGGCCAGATTTTCCCGCTCACTGTTTCGGACACTCTTCCCTCCCCCCTTTCTCCCATCTACTCATTACTCACAGTACTTGTTCCGCATCCCGGCCCTATCGTTCAAGTCGGACGATAACGGCAGAGGAGGAAGCTAATCGTTTCATTCTGAATGACGACATCAAAGCATCGAATTACGCGAAGTCTGTACATTTTGTATCAACACCACCTTTGCGCCAAACCTCTTGTTCATCTCGCTACTCAATACCTCCGCTTTACCTGCCTGCACTACGCCTATCTTTCCTATCCTCCTGCTTTAGCGCTCTCAAACTCAAAGCTTGCATTGTCGTCGTCTTTCTGTTCTGGCTTTGTCCATCCTAACCCTGCATATCCATCTCCTACTCATCCGTTTGGCGAATTCAGACGTTTATTGTCGGCCCCTCTTACCCACTGTTGTCGCAGGAACGGAGTCACCACTGTCCGTTGTACCAACACTTGCTATCGCTCGCAATTTGCACACGCGCGTCGGATGTTTCTCGCATCATTATATCTTCGTTTTTCCTCGACCCTGTTTCCTGCCTCGTCTTTCTTCCGGCAAGCTAGCCTACCGATTTTCTCCCGCCCCCTGCGGTTGCGATTTTACACCTATCGAGGCGCAGAGTTCCTTTCTGTTTATTCGCTATTTCGCTAATCGTTTATTTTCTGCCAGTAGATATTGACATCGGATTTCTTATTTCATTTTTATATCTCAGCAAACTGGAAGAGGAATCCTTCACGCGCGCGTGCATCTCCCTCCTAACGCTCTTTTGCTCAAGGGGCTGATCACATTTCTTTATCATTGTATTATGTCCTTGGAGTCGTATGTATGTTTCTCCTGTGACAAATAGAGGACTCGGATGTCGGATGGAGATACTGTATCGCCTGCACCAGCGGACGGTAATCAGTATTCCTCGGACTTTCTTGTGGAGTACTGTACTAGTGTTATTAGTGTCACTTTCCCCCTTGTACAGGAGGGATTGGCGAGAAATACAACGCATTCCTTCCACGCGGAGCATGTGCTTGTAATCAAAATCTATCTCTAAAACTGGCCCTTCATCTTGTTCCATCGATTGGACCTACAAAGCTATAGCTGCCGTCCGTTTTTAGGGTTAGCAGCCCTCGGTTATATTAGTTATTTTTATATTTTGCCTGAATTATCCTATTGCTTTCTTTTTCTTTCTTTCTTCCCAGTACGAATCATGGCCCGAAATCCGAGTGTAGTTGCTACGCGCAACCTACCTCAGCCCGCGCACCCCGGGGGCCGCCTCTGCTCCGCTTGCGTGCGCGGTGATGGCATGAGGCACGTTTACATATATCTTACGTCCCGCGGGAGTCCTCCGCGCTTCGCGGCGAGAAAAGGGTAAACGTCCCAAAAGTTTAAGAACACCGCTGAGGGCACGCGTTGCGTACGTACGCACAGGCTGATGTGTCGTATCTTGCTGGGAAACGTTGTTTTGCCACTAGCACGGGAAAACGGGCTGCAAAAAAAAACGGCTTCTGGGATTTGAAAAAGAGATTAGGGAGGGAAGGGGGAAAAAGACATCGAAATACATACGTACATACATACAGTACATAATCAAATGACCGCGCGTGTGTCCTCGTGCTCGGAAAGCTTATTTTCCCCGGTTCGTCTTGGGCGGATCTGGATGAGGGACAAAATTTGAAATTGAGTTCCCCGGAGTCTTAATCGGTGGCCATCGTCACATAACCGATGCTAGGGTAGTATATAGTTGTCGGGTTTCCGAAAGATTTATCTTCGGTAGCCACGCAGTGCCGTAGCCATAGTAGGTTGGTCTTGACTCTTTTCTTGCGGACGTGCAACTTGGAAGGCTGACAGCAGAAGCGGGATGACGCCAGCGCCGCTCGCCAAAGTCCAATGGATTTAGACTGGCTTGTGGGGAAAGTTGTCTTGATCCGATCTTCTGATGTAATGATGATGAGGCTTGAGCTTTCTCGCGTGACTATTGATACCGCGTACGGTAGCACACCACCTTGAAGATCTCTACCGGCCTCGAGGCTGAAAAGAATGCTCAAGAATGAGCAAGGATCGACGATGCACTCCCACAACTACTCGTGGTGTCTTGCGTGCGAGAAGGGGTCTCAGGACGAATATAGTAACCTTATATCGCCTGAAAGCTTTGATCAAAAATAAATAAATAACACCGGCCTTGTTTTCCCGCGGTGCCAATGGCAACAGAGTTCAGGTATGACATAATCAATCCACAAATATCCCTTGTATATCGCTGCTAATGCCTGTCGTCTTCGAGAATCCGCCAGAAAATGGAACACATCGGGATCAGGGGGAAGGACGCCTTAGTCCGGGCCTAGCTCTTTACCGAACGCGCATTCGACTCGGTGGGTCGCCTCCCCCCGCACGGAAGTCCTGGCTTGCTCCGCCTATTCCCGCTGTGACTTCGGAGACGCGGCGCTGACGGGGGGACCGCCTACCAGTGACCACGAGACAAGGGAACATGCGGACACAAACTTCGATACATAGCTGCCGTTCTGGCTGGTGTAATCCAGAGGTGCTAGAGCGTGCTTTACTCGCGTGGGCGGCGTGGATCACATACGGTCCTGTAATGATGTACTGATATGACTGCCTTATTGAATCATGTAAGTCGCTATTACTCAAACCTCCGATCGCATGAGCACTCACTGAAGCCGGGAACTGTATCCTTTTTTACCATATGAGCAATAAACGTGTTCTTAATATACCGGCAGGTGCTTGCCCAGGTGGGCGAAGACAATAAGCCATGCTCACCCTTGCGAAGTTGTCTCTTCTCACACTTCGCGACATCCAAATCGAAGACAGAAAAGAGACCACAGGCCTTTCGACAAATCAGGCACCCCTTGTCCTGCAGGTTCGAATGCTCCGAATAGCGAGTGAACAGGAGAACGGCGTTGCGAGGGGGAAATACTCACCCAACACCTTAGCCCAAGATAAGCCCAAACCTTCCGTGGTGCTTCCATTTTCTGGACGAAGGTCAAAATAGGAAATATTAGGGCAACCGAAGAAAGGCACATTGCGGGTCTTCCCCATTTTTCAGTCTTCCTGCAAAGCGTTGGATATACTTGCGAAATAAGAGTGGGTCCGGATAGACGCACTGCGCATGGGAGTCGCACACAACCACGATGTCGGCGTTATCAAGTATATTGAAGCCTAAAGTCGCCTGTAGCCGTTAATTCCTTGTACGAAACTAATCAAATTGGAGGCGGCTATTCGACTTCCTGTAGATGCAGCACCGATTCGCCTGAGGTTATATGTGCTTTGGGGATTACAATGGGTGATGCTAGTATAAATTCTCACCAAGGAACAGGAAGAAGGAAAATTTGTGGCCAATGAAAGAGTCACGGGAGAAACGTGATAAAAGATGCGGTCGATGATAGGCGGAGTCGTATATAGGCGTCGCTCTAGGAAAATTGAACTCCCTTGAACGAAAGTTGGTGTAAATGTTTACTATCTTGAGGGCCCTAAGAATCAAACTGAGTCTGAATGATGAACTACGAAAGTTTTTGGAAGAACAAAAGTTTTGGAATGCTCACCTTAGGAAGAATTCAAACGTCGTAACTTGAAACAGCGAATCAAAGGCCCCTTGCGATCGGAAATCAACGTGGCGTCCAGTTACGCAAAGTAATTGTAACATATAAGGCTTCCGAGGGGATATGGCATACATTTTAGCACTTGTTTCGGGGAGATAAATGCCGGCTGGTGCTCTTGCAAAGTAGCTCAAACTAACGAAAACATGCATGTTTCCGCGATGGCTATCGACAGAGGGAAGTTTTTGAAATAGAAAAAAAGGTTCCAATTTGCCCGAGTGTCAAGCAGTGAGGTTTACTCACGTATATGTTCTAGGCCTCTAGCCTGTGTCTGCTTTAAAGACTCCTTCCGAGTTGCAATTTGCCAGAAGCCAAGCTTGGATAATCTGAGAATCACATCAGGCTTTAAGAGGTCGTTACTAGCGGCCCGGTTCCAACACTACCCTCTCGTGTCTTCGGAGATAGGTATATTCGATCGAAGGGCATAAGTTTAGGACGTGGGTAAAGGAGGCCCTTGTAAAGAACGAGCAAGCGTACTTGTCCACTAGTGGCACCTGCGCTCAAATGGCATTTCGAAATTTGCAGATAGCCAGTCCAACTTGAAAGCGAGACAGCTAGTCCCGTTTTACTATTTTCGACGGAAGTACAGTGCTCTCCCTCCAGACTCCAGTATCGAGAATTCTTCCGTTGAGTAGTGTCGCGACTCAGCGAAGACTGACAAGAGGTGGCGAACGCGATGACAAAGACATCAGGAGTGATTACTTATACTTTCCCTTTCGGGAACCACCCGCACAGACGCGTTGAACAACGACTGGCTGAGCACAGCTCTTTCTGACAATGGCGACCACTGATCACTTTGAACGCGGACGGGAGGAATTACTCACTCTCTTGGCCTCGATGGGCGTGAAGCTTCCAGCGACAACGAGGCTGCCGCTTTCAGAGCTCAATGTTCGCCTCGCCAGGGCTCTAGATTGTGCCCAGCGTCACACCGAACTCGCTGGCAAAAAAGGTGCATTTAAGCTTGAAAAGATGGCTCCGTGGGGAAATGGCAAGCCGCTTAGTGAGGCTATGTATTCAATGAGTCTCGAAGAACTGGCTACTGGCGTTTTTGACAATAATGCGTTTGGCGAGTTGCGGCGCGTGGTTTCTGGATCAATAGCGGCGGTGTATGGGGCGCAGGTAGACAACAAGTTCTTTTTCGAGGATCCAGCAATGGATAGGTCAATAAAACTATCAGTAAGTCTTGGCATGACCTATGACTAGCGTTATTACGATTTGTCTTGTGCAGGTGTGCGGCGCCTTCGCAGTTACCGATAATGCTCCGCTAATTGCAGTCGAATTCACGCGCGGGGTGGTTGCAGATGACGATGAGGAGGGCGTCAAGATAATAAACACGCCCGAGGCGCACACACTCCTCGTCAAATTGCTCGAGCTGAACGCGTCTCACACGCAAGTACCACAGTCCGAGAAAGGCACAACAAACAGAGCTACACTATCATATATTCTTCCGCTCGGCCCGCTGAGTATGAAGGAGATCGGCTCTCTCACTAAGGATGTCGGGTGTGCCGTCTGCGGAGAAAAGATGAAAAGTGTGTGTTCCGGGTGTCATTCCGTTTCATACTGTAGTAAAGGTAGGCCACATTATTCTTATATCTCTTGGAATTACTTAAGGCATTTGCGCAGATTGCCAGCGCGCAGACTGGAAACGACACAAGCCTGCGTGTCATTCTCTTGAAACTGGGACCTGGCTTGACATAAGCTATGCAAAGGGTTTTACATCTATCATTAGCAATTCTGCTCGATCACTCAACTCGCCAAGTCGTGCTTCCGGTTCTGGTCCAAATGTGCATGGCTCGAACGCGTTCCTTGTCAAAGTGCAAATTTCTGGATATAACGGGTCGACGATGCTGGTTTATGACCGACAGCGCTCGTTTGACGGACAAATTATGCGCACAGATGACCCTGTCAGTTTCCAACGCCTTGCAAATATCGTTCACACAGGTTACATGGGCCTCAAGGTATACCTTTGGGCGAAATATGCCGGTCCGCGCCGGCTAAGCATATGTCTTGATCGCAAACCCGACCAAGCGGGGATATTGTGGTAAAACGCTTTCGTCTTTGCACACTTTGCAGCCAGAACGAGATGGTGTTGTAAGCGTATTATGAGCTGCTGGCACTCGATAAGGAGATGGTTGGGTTCAGATTTTGTTGTTTTTGTATAAGTCATATGGAACGGGATTGTTAAGATGTACAATGTACGCTGGTTCAATTGTTTTTTTAATAACACTCATATCTCTGTAAGGGAAAGCAGCAAGGCCATGACGCCTTTATAACGCCTTCTTACTACTAGTTCACAGCGGACAGGCCTCTCACAGTCAGCACGGCGTAGGTATAGTAAAGAGACCTTGTCAGTTCTACGCGATGCGGGGCTGTCGGGGACCACATTACTTCTGACTAGCCATTTGATGTTCTATGCGAATAAGGGACGTTAGAATTATTGTTTTTGTGCCCTTTGCTGTTAGTGATCGGCGCGTTCGGAGTGTAAATTCTACATACGGAACACACGGATGCGGTACATGATGGGTCTCCTTGTTCCCCACTGTGCGTTCGTATCTAAGTCAATAAAGACAAAATCGGTGGCCGGTCGCGTTTCTACGGCACTCACGGCTATGCTGTTCACAGCAATAGCCCATTAATCAAAATTCCGACCGGGAATCAAATTACATCTCCACTGTTGCCCGTCGCCAAGAGATACTCATCCGACAAAAGCAACCATATGCTCCTGTTCGAAAACTGACGAAATGAACGGGAACATGCTCATCCAACTTAATCGCACAGAAGAATCCAAAGCACTTACCAAGTCTTCTGCTAAGAGACGAAGTGCAGAGATTGCTGATCCTCACGAAATTGGGGAGCGGATACGATCTTTGTCGGTCTGGACAGCCCAAGCCCGTAATGAACATCCGCGCAGGAGATGCTTTCTTAATGTAGCTGACCTCGGGGAGGTTGACCTGAGTATCATAAAAGACAGCTGTAAAGGGATACTTCGTTGCTTGCAATCGTAAGTGTGAAATTGTTTGCGGGTAGGCTGGGTAGCGTGATTTTTAATTTATAACTTCACAGTGACTGCCCTGCTTCGACAAGAATTTCAGCCCTGCGAGAGATGATATCCCTGGGGATCCGATATCATTCGGTCAGGGAGACGTTTACGAGAATTGGAGCCATGTCTTTACTCCGTGATATTACCTCGGACCCGACGGAGTATCAGCCGCATTTCTGTGAAGAGACAGAATTACAAGAAATCGAGGAACTTGCGGACAGAGCGCAACTCGCAATGGGAGTGAATGAGCTATACGACCTGTGTAAAGAAGCAGCTCTCCGCATGCCTTGCATTTTCGAGGTTGATATCGTTGGACTTTGTCTGGAAATTGAAGCGTACCGAGTCAGGTTGGTTGTATTTCATTTCCGAAGATATATCTAAATCTCGGCTCATGCTTGGACGTCACCAGACACCCTGAGTTGGATTTTATTGCCACTGAGCTATCAGACTTCCTTAAGAACGACCGCTACGGGTTTATGGAGTTTATCAACTACACAAGAGCACTAATACTTCCCGAGTGCGTCGATTTACGCACACGCCCGAGAAATGCAGCGGAGAAATACAGGATCTGTCGTCTCTTAGTAACATACGCGACTGAGTGAGTATAATTTTATTTCAGCATATTCTTGGATTTCACTACTGAATGATATTTACACAGATCTACCGCTATGTCGATACAAACCAGAGCCTTGGCAATTATTATAGAACTGAGTTTCAGACTTCCGGAATCCAGGCGTCTCTTTAATGACATCAACACCACTGGGCTTCTACGTGTATCTACCACTCATATAACAGCATCAAACATCGTGGATTCCGAAACTCTCAAACGATATCTCGAACTCACGAGAAGGGTCGAGCTGAGTCTCCGCGATCACGAAATCTACCCCTGGAGCAACGACTACTACAAGGAACTCAACTGGGTTTTGTTGGAACTTTTATTTGAGTACCTACTGTCCGTATTAGCGTGGAGTGACGATTTCACTGGCGCTTCCCTAAATGCCTTTTTTTCAGATCACCGGAATTGTTTTTTATCGGAGCACGAGTGCTAGTACATACTTGGTTGGATATTATTTTCTCCACCTCAGAGGAAATGTTTGTCCAGCTTGTCTCCTTTTTCGTCGAATACCACAAACGAATAGTGGAATATCCGGGTCGTGAAGAAGCTGAACTCATCGTGCTAGCTATACTGGAGAAGATGGAGATTCTGCGAGACGGTGGCCCGAGCGAAATTGCCAAGCTAATAACCTGTGATGCTTACGTGCGCTTCATCAATATACTGTCCAGGTAAATACGTCGCTGGACTTGCCAGACTGGATAATCATGCTGAAAATCTTAATACAGCGCAGAAACTGAGGCCTTGTTTCCAGCTGCATTTGGGAAAATCAAAGGGCTCCAGTCTTAGGGAAAAAATGAACACTAGACAATGGTGATGACCGAAATTTTTCAAGCGATCCTAATCTTTATAATTTTTAACAAGACGATACAGTGTAGTCCGGCTCCTTTGCACACTACTGCTCCTTTGCACGGTATACGTTTTCCACGTCAATTCTCAAGATTTTGTTGTGAAAAAATTCATGCTTGTTAACTAGGACTAGGACTATCTGGATACAAAAAAAGAGAAGCAGGGTAAAAGTTTGGGAATTGCAAGTAACAAAATTGTACCAAAAGTCGGCATCTCTTCATTATTTTGTAATGGTGTTCATTCATTTCTGGTCTTATTTAGTAAAGAAATGCCATTATAGATTGGGCTGAATTACAATAGGTACCATAGCTACATCTTCCAGAGAGAACAACAGTGACGGGAATCAGACCTTAAGCAGGGTGGATGAAAACCTGATTTGAGGCCCTCTCGGGCGTGACAAAAGTGCATTTTCTCGACGACGATATGGCCTAATTAGTACTTATCTCAGTGGCGTCACGGGTGTGCAAAGGACGTGAAATGTGACAAATGCCCTGGATTCTTTTATATTTTTTCACTACTGGACCTGTGCTCGCAGCGTATCAAGTATTCTACTGAGCATTCTTAGTGTATCTTGCTTCTGGTGTATGAGCTTTTTGAGATATAAAAATGTGTTGACCGGGGTCAAAATGTAAAATTTGATTGGGTGCGCAAAGGAGCCGGACTACACCGTAAACCTCCACGGGGCCAAAGCCGAAGAGCCCGCTATTACTGAAACTTCGTAATACCACAAATTTCAAAAAACAGTATCGTGCTGCAACCTGAGTCGAGTCAACAAAACAAACTCCCTGATAACCCACTTGAGAAACCTGCCAAACTCAGTTTCATTTATGATGCAGCTTCTCCTTCATTTTCTCCACAATTCTTCGCGCACGCCCTCCCTTCTTTCCTCCTCCGGCCCCCTCACCTTCACCATCACTTTCGACAGTATCGTGTACATCGCCTGTTCCATTGTTCTGCCTTTGTGACGAAGAGTTCGATTCATTAATGTTTGACGCGGGAGAAGACTCGGGAGACGTTGTTCCGCCAATGGCCGAGACACCGCCTCCACTAGTAACGTGGGCTTGAGTAGGTGATGTATTAGGACTCAAGTGATCAAGCTTTCCATCGGAATTCGGTGCGGCTTCGCTTTCCGCAGGCCTATCCTTGTTCTGGTCCTTAGTGGACTGGGCAGGAACGTCCGACTCGGACTTCACGTGCGTATTTGATGGTTCGGCGTCCTTCGTGGAGGAAGCAGACGGTGCATCGGACGGAGGTGGGGTAGGTAACAAGTGAGAGGCTGAAGGTGTCTCGGCGTCCGTACTCAAACCCGGCTGGCTGGATTCCGGAAGCGGAACGAGCGCGGGTGCTCGGTCGGTGTCGAGGTCATTACCGCGCGAGGTCAGGCTTGTGTTGGGCATTACGGATGTACTTGGTTCTGTATGAGAGAAGCAGATTTACTTAGATTCCTTACTTAAATAGGCGCCATAGCATTGCGAAGTGTAGAAATTGGGACTTCGGCGAACGGAAGAAAAAACTCACCAAAAGATGAAACCATTCCCACGACAACAGGCTCATTCTCTGAGTGCAGATGTTTGGTAGTAATCTGGTCTTTCTCACTAGGCAGCTCAGAATGAAGTGAGCCTGACTGGGTAGAGGATGCATTGCCTGTGGTGGACATGTTATCGACGCTAGCAACATCACGCTTCGCATCCGACGTTGGGGAAAGACGTTCATTCACCGCGGCGGTATCCGTTACGTCTACAGCTTTCAAAGAAAAGTTTGCTTAGAATGCGCAAACAGGAAACGTCATCGGACTTACGCAGGCCCAGTGTGTTGACCATGCTCTCTGGTAAATAGTTCCGCGCTGCCTCTCCAACGGAATTCATAGTTCGCTGCACATCCTCTCCAACGGAAGCCATAGTTCGCTGCACATCTTCCCGTGCGGGAATGTATTGCTTCATAGCATCAATATTCTTGTTTAAGCCGTAATCATCAGTGGGTGCGGCGTTGGAAAGGTGGTCGACTGCATCTCGGGGTTCACGGGGGAAGGCACCAGGAAAGTCTTCACCAGGAGTAGAGATAGGCGACGCGGAGCTCGGCGCGGCAAAAAAATCTGTTTTTGCTGTGCCACGCGCCTCTGGCGACGACTTTGTAAGTGCATCGGTGGTGTCGGCGGCCCACTCGTGTGCGGGTGTTGAAAGAGGCTGTTCGATGTTTATGGAGGCCATGATAACTCTCGAAAAATCGTCCTTGCGGTATGGATGGGGATGAAAGTAAGAAAAGACAGATGAAACATTTCGCAGGATGGCCTAGGATTATAAGACGGTCGGGATGTGGTGTGGGCACTCGGATGTGGGGGGAGACAGCGGATGACCTCATACTTCGCCACTTCGTCATTGTGGGTTTCCTCGGCTATTTCGGGAACATTAATTTCATTGGATTGCGTTTGGAGTCACGTGAGCGTGGCCGTTACGTACTAATACTTACATAAAGTTGGTCGTGTTTTCCTGGTTTCTAACTCTCTAGAGTCACAACACGCATTCCTGTCAGGATACGATTTTCCCCTGCAGATTTTACGCAACCATTTCAATCCCTGCCCCCCCGCAAGAGCCGGACCGGGCCGCAAAACTAACCCTTAGGCCCCTAAACTTCTTTTTCTGAGTCTGATTACCTAGTACAGTCAATCACCGGCTAATGGGACAATGCCAATCACTGAGACACTTGGCTAGAACGTGCCATATCTGCTCGAATTTCCCCATTGTTTTTGTATTTTGCAGCTAGAAATATGCATTTGATTCAGAATAAAATATCTCAGGCCTTTTAAACAGGAATTCGGCAAGAAAACTTGGAACTACTCATAAAAACTTCGAAATGAAGATTTGTCAATGAAGGTTCACAGAAAATAGTACATATAATGCTGCATATAAGTGGTAAAATTTTTCTGTACCTAATTTCAGTGACCGTAAGCTTCATCTCAAAAAAATAATCATTACATTTGAGGAAGAAATGGTGGAGAAAGAAGCAAAACAAAAGTCAATGCAACCTCCCGGTCACCGATGTAGATCTATTTTCCATTTATGGATATTTGGTCCTTTGGCCATCACGAGACTACTCCTTTTTTTGGCCTTTTCCTATAGCCGAAATAATTAGTTGTCATAACGGGCTTTGACATATCGTGGGAAAGACTTGTGCCAGAGATTGGTGAAGGCCCAATTTTGCCAGATTTCTCTATTCTGCTATAGCTCACTCACTTTTGCTCAGATTTCTCTCAAATTTTGTGTATAAATAGCCACTTCCCCACTGAACATAAATATATTTTTATTTTAGGATATTGAGTGATGAACTGCAGGAATTAGCCTGACAAGCTTTGGTGTTCCATTAGCCGGTGATTGGCTGTACTTGCTTGGCTTGAAGCGTTTTCAAAGTCTAACATGTTGCACGTCAAAACTCAGGACATCTCCTTGTGCAGTCGCTGGTCCCGAAAGGTCTTGATGATTGATGCCACGTTTTAGTCTAATCCAAAGCAAGGACGCAGAACATGTCTTAAAAGTTGCGATTGTAGAATAAGATAAATTATATAACTTCCGACTTAACAGATGACAGCGACAGAACATCCTTAGGTCGAAAACTGCATGAGGCGGTAAGCAGACTAATAAATAGATTAATACAATACTTTCTTGAACAGGGTACATACAGCCCTATTCCACCCCGGTCCCACATCCTTTTCCCAGCCTATTAGTTCTCATCGTCAAAGCGCAGTACCTGAGCATCCTCATCTACGGTGACGCTTCTATACCCACCACGTGAGCGGCTCCAGGGAAGACTGGAAGAAAGACGTTCCCAGGCAATACCAACGACACCAACGATGAACCACGGGATTGAGGCAAGGGTATCCATAGCGCTCGAATTTGAATATGCTGGTCGGAGATCGGGTCCGGGAAGACGAATGGCACTGAATAATTCCAACAGAGTTAATTGGGGACCATAAAATATTAGTAGCAAAAAGACTTACCCTCTCGCGAGGCCGCTACGGCGGTAGATCCAATAGCCTACCAATCCTGCCAAGGCTATCGGCAAGAACAACACGAAAAGCCAAAAGAAGAAACCATGTCCTTTAATACCAGGGCACGTGTGCCGATCCCCCCTATCAGGATGGATCCCGCCTTCGCATGAGGAGTACGGGATTTTGCGGTACGGCGTTCGCTCGTACCAGAAGTCCTCACCATATGGACAGGTGTCATCGTTTGGCATTGGCGATGCGCCCGTGACTAAAACGCATTCACCTGCGGAGTTTCTTACATGATTGAACTCGCTAAAGGGACCATTGATAATCAATTATGATTCAACTTCTAAGAATAAGACATACCATTCGAAGTCAGCATCAGTACAGGCACAATTTGACACTATCTTCTCTGCGATCTTCGGCTGATTACCGATATAACAATTCCTGTTGCGGATTCTGCGATGATAGAGAGTCTAAAAACGGGTGCTTCAGTTATACGCACGAGGGTTGCTAGATGGAGAATTGAGACGTACTTGTCTGCCAAAAAGGCACCTTTCCTCACGCTCTTCAGCAGGACTCCAATACTCGAAGTCATCGTTAACTGGATTCTCCAAGTCCAGAACACCTGCGGAATTGTTAAATCCCAACTAGGCAAAGAATAAAGTATGACTAACATTGCGTTCTTGTAACCGAAGATAAGTCGAGGTGAATAGCAACGGCAGACCTGACTGATCTGGGGTAGTAGCCGAAGAGAATAAACTTTCGAGACGTGTCCTGCGGGACCGTCACAATGGATTTGACTCGGACTTTCTCCCGAGATGTGAACTTATATTCTCGCCAGCTTATACCTTCGTCGATACTGAAGAGGACGTGGTCGGTGGGCTCTTCGTCGTTTGCAATGACGAGGATTGAGCCCGAGTCCCCGAACTCCCAAAGATGTGCGTCCTTGTGGATTTCTTGCCACGAGAAGCCCGCGTCGCGACTCAAAAACGTGTCGCTTTCGGTGTACGGCGCGAGTGTCTCGCCGACATTGCCTACAGCCATAAGGAGTCCAGGCACAGAGGGACTGCTGTACGTAGCACGTGTGTCAAATCGCTCCGTGTAGCCATGTATCTGAAGCGCACAACTCTGAAGGGGGTGGACGTATGTAAATTGCGAGTGAATAATCAGTTTAATAATGTAAACCCACAGTAGATGTGCAATCGTATTGCGCCCCATGGGCGTCCGTCTTTGGAGGTACCAAAGGCTTCCATGAACCACCTTGACGTTACCGATGAGTGTTCTGAATTAAGACCATAAGTGATAGAGGCTTACCGTCATTATGCGTAATCCGGCTCTGGAGTTCCTTTCTTCCTGTAATGATGGCACTATCCGCGTTAGAGACAACGTTTATAAGCGCAATCCCGTCAAGACCGATCATTTTTTCGAAGTCAACAAAGCCTCTGTCGTTCCGATTTACGTTCTCGGCTGAGATACCGAAATATGTACCATTGCCATTCGACTTCATTATAACCCCCCAAAACGGGTACGGGAACTCAGAGGTCGTCAAGTGCATGAACACTGACTTCGTACTCGATTCAAGGATAGTATAGGCCTAATTGATATCGACTCAGATTTGTTCGATAGGTCATATTAGTTTCAAAAACCTACGTGATTCTGAGGGCGAAGAGTCGGCGGAAAAATGCCGGTGGCGAAGTTTTTACCATCCAATGATACTTGGAGATCAAGTGACCGCTTCTCCTCGAGATACTAATGCCAGACTCAAATTAGCAAGATCCAGTAATTATTGAGCTTAGTTCACTCACTTCGGCAACAATCAGGAACTCCGAGAATTTTGCAAACCCGACAACACGCTCAAAGAGCAGTTTCTTGTTTTTGAAGAATTGGGTTCCACCCACAAGTTGCAGCGGATTCGTATCCGAATTGAACAAGCGCTGGTTACCCTGCTTGTCCCTGTACGTCTCGCAGATTACTTGTGTACTGTCAATCTTGAGCTCTGCGTCACGCGCCCATGCGCAATTGCGAACATATTTCTCTATGAGACTCCAGTAACGGCCATGATCGGTCGAATAATATGCCTCAGCGCGGCACTCTTCTCCACCACCTTCACAGCCTGCATTTCCAGTCCAAATGAGATAATCTGATGTCAAGTGGAAATGCATGATGACGGCGCCGAACGTGTTGGGCACGAGTGGCGCAGAGAGATCGTTCCAACTACGCCCCGTATCAGTTGTGTAGTAATAGGTTTTCGAGCTCGTGATGAGGTAAGCGCGGTCGTGCGAGTATGTATGCATGTAAAAGACAACGAATCGTTCATCAGGGAAAAGCTGGATCCACGTGTAGCCTTCGTTGCTAGATTGCCACACCGTACCATCGCTCAACCGCACAAGAATGGTCTGCGAAAAGTTCAGCTCTCATTTACAAAATCAGCCTCGGGCGTACTCACAGTTGATTCCTTGAAATAAGCGTACTGTACGATCTCTGCATCAAATTCAAAAACTTGATGTGTGGCTTCGCCTTCTTCAGGTTGGGCGAGAGAACAGCTCTTCTCCACAGGTTCATCTTTTGAACCTTCCGCTTTTTTCACGCATGTGTTGCCAGGGATAAGTCGATAACCCGACGAACCCATGTACGTGCCCGAAGAATCACGACATACACCTGCAGGAATAGGTTCGGGCCCTGCAGGCAAGCACAAATCACCGCTTCGAATATAATTATAATCGCTAGTCGAGCAGATTTAGTAAGGAAGAAACGGGCACGCAGACGACGTGAGCCTACCATTCGAAATCTGCATCTGTGCACGGACAATTATCCTCGTGCTCAACGGGGTCATCAAATTCACGTCCAACGTAGCAGTCAGCGTCGGGCTTGCGTCGAAGGTACCACTGCTTATGGCCCATGATGCACTCGTGTGAGTCCCCACTGCGCGCATACCATTTTTCGAAATCGGCATCTCCGCATTGGCGAGGACGCGTGTTCTCAAAGTCGATATGGGCAACAACATAGCTTCCGGAACCTGTCTGATCCCTGCGCGCAAGCTGTCCAACAAGCATGAACTTCTGCGAAGTCGAATCCGGGACTGTCGTAAGAGCACGGGCCCGCAGTCTATAGTCAAGCTTTAGGGTATTCCTATGTGTTGAGTGAGTACGTTATAGTACGGATGAAAGCAGCGAGGACGGCGTACCAAGTTCGTCCCAGGTTGCTCGAGTACTGCACCTCATCAACACCATCTTCATCTTGAACCAGTACCATTATACTACCTTTATCACCGAATTCGTATTTGTGGGCTTCCTTCCTGACCATGGTCCATCGTAGTCCAGCATCCGTGCTGAGGAACGTGTCACAGTCCTCGTACGGCTTAAGGTATGGCCCTACGGAGCCTACAGCAAGCACGAGTCCCGGTGCGGGGGAACTGAAGATACGTCCAAAATTGTGCGGTGCCGTGACACTATGCAGGTGCAGCGAGCACTTCGCAGCATCCGAAGGGTCACAACCGATAGACTCACCCGTAGCATCACGCTCGGGCGGAGTGAGACGGTTCCACGTTGACCCGTCATCAAAGGTTATACGACTCTGGAGCTGCTTCGTTGCGCCACGGCCCTGAACATCCTGTGGATTCGCGACGACGTTCGCAATGCCAACGCCTTCTACGCCATATATATTTTCGAAGTCGACGAAGCCCAGGTCATTGCGATTCGTGTCCCGAAGGCTCTCGACGAAGAACGTTCCATTCGAATTGCTCACAAAAAGCGTACCAAGTGTATCCTGTGCATTCAAGAGCACGTCGACACCAAGTGAGTGCGTGGTTCCTTCAACAATCGTATACGCATTTTCACGCAGCTGCGCACTCGACTGATGCGGAAACTGCGCGCGTGCCCAACTCTGGGCATCAATGCTAACGTATAGCAACATATCACCGTTACCTGCGAGATCCTTCAAAGCGACAACGGCGAACTTGGAGACTATCGCAAGCGCAAGAACACCACGCGCATTCTTGCCAATCCCGAGGTCGATGACACGTTGATCATCTTGAAAGAAGTCGGACGATGCGAAAAGGCGAGAAGAGGAAAGCGTATGAGAACCCGTGTTGGTGGTAGTGTCGAAGGCAACACAGTAAATGAGGTCATGGTGTGCCTCGTGTCTGAATTCTTTAGACGAATGTGCAAATTGGCAGCGGCTAGTTTCCGACAGAAGTAACTTCGGAGGCGAAGAGAACGCATCCGTTGTGTAATAAGTCTGCGTCATCGTTAGAGGGGACGGAAGCAAAATGTCTGACGGGTGCCGTACCTCGTCATGGCAGACTGAACCCCAACCGAACGTCGATTTGACGCAACTAGTGCCTTGATACATAATGTATCCATAGCTTGCCGCCTCTGAGTGGAAGGAGAGCGGGAAGGGGACAAAAGAGGGAGGCACCGGCATCTCGAATGTTTGCCAGGTCTTACCACGGTCGGCCGTTCTATAATGTTTGGTGTGCTTCGTCAAAATGAAAGCCTAGCAGCATGTCAATGTAAGAAAGCTAGTTGGATAACTTAATGAGTTCTCACGTATTTGTTGTCAAACGGATGCTCAATGACCATCGTCGCCTCGCCCTTAGGAACGTCTGCTGTAGTCCACGACTTCCCCTCGTCATGCGACACGTACACGACACCGTCCGACAAGTCAAAATATATTGAAGTCTGGCATATCATTAGAAGAATGTCAAGAGTGTGAATGAAGCTCGTACAGGTGCATCATCGAAGAAAAACAAGCGTTGAGGGAAGTTGTGGAAGGTAGTATACGAGACCTCCGGCTGTCCCTGGGCCCCAACGACAGAAACCAGACCCAGTAACAGTACGGAAAGCAGAACTACCAGAGCTGAATCGCGTCGCAGAACCATCGTAGGTAGGCAGTTGAAGAGGCAGCACACACAGCGCGTGTAGAACTCCAAGAACCCTGTAGTAGCTTGGTGCTGATGTGTCCGCAGCAACTGGCTCGGCCGGCCGCTACCGACTTACGGCGATATTTCCCCTCAGCCCAGATAGAGGTCAATTATTGAAAGTTGCCCCTGGCCTTTAACCTGACTTCTAGTAATAGAGAGCAGTTGAGGGAGTACGAAACGAGAGACGAAGGATACTTCCACAGCCTGGGGAGCACGTCTCGGCTGCACCACGTACGTATGATCGCGACGACGCAGAAATGGAAATGTTAATTACGTAATCAAATTTCGAAAAAGGTACACATTTTAATCACCTTCAAGTTATAGACGCGTTATATATGTGGTAGCTAGATGGGGTAATGACGATTGGTGAACCTATGCATATAGAGCTCTTTGTCGAAACTAGCTACGCATGGAAGAGAACGTAAGATTGTGCGTCCATTCTAGCATATCTCCTTGGTGGGAATGTAACACTACAAATCTTCCGTACCATATGTCCAAGTTCACGAATAAAAATTTGAACGGAATCCGGTTAAATTCTGTGAGGTAAGATGAAGCTTTGAAATGCATCCATTTTATCATTCCCCGAATACCCTTCAATGTATCCCCAGTATGTAGTATATTCGATACCGCGTAAATCGTAAAATTCATCCCCACTTTGGAAATAGCCTTCTCGACTGAACTCCTCCCACTTTCCGTCGGTAGGAGGCCTTACGGGAAAAGGGTTGTCTTCGGAGGTACCCCACGGCTCCCTGAACCAGAAATCGTAGTCGAATTGAAGGTGGAATATTAGTAGCACAGTTGACACAACGCAGTTATCATCGGCACTAGATGCGGTTTTGGAGTCCAGCGTTAATGATGGCATGATATATACTTCGTAAGCGTAGCGTGCTAAAGCAGCTCGTTGCTTTAGACATCTCTGGAAAGTTCTAAAGGATGGATGTCCGCATCGTCGCCATGATCCGTGCCCACAAGTTCGTATTCACTTTGCACATGCTCGTCGTAATTTAGCTCGTGGAATGCCGAATTTACTGTATACCTGATACGTGATGGGGGGCATAAATGCCGACTATGAGCCAGTACCCGTCGCCTCCTATACGCGTCATGCATGGGTACATCACGTATTGTCCTAATCATCTATTCCTCTTGCGCAAGTCCCTCGTATTCGTCTTGAAATGCTGGCCTTAGGCGATGAATAGACGGCACTATCGCTGTTCAAGAGGCAGAGCCGTCCGCACTTTAATCAGGCTCGTAAGGCACCAGTTCATAGCCCGAAGGGGGGAAAAACGCAGCCATATCTCGGAGCAGGTCCCTATCGCGAGTCAAGGACGAAAGAAGCTGGATGGCATTCGTAGACTCGCTCAGAATACGGAGTTGTTTTTCTTTTTTAATTAGAAAATCCAACATAAGCTGTAAGGGCTGCGTACTCTTTCCCAGCGATGTGCTGAAAATAGGCAGTGTCCCATTCTGTTAAACGAAATCATCTTGCACGTTCAGGAGAGCCCCATCCGGAACCTGACCAACCATCAAGTCAGCAATCTGTCGACGTCGGTTGGTAGAACTCTTTGTACAAAAGAGATAGATGTCGCCCCTTCTAACCAAGTAATGCCCAGGGGTACAAACAATAGCGACAGCCGGTGGGAAGATCGTATTGTGTAGGATAGGGCATTTCATCATTTTAGACCGTAGGTTTAGTCAAGAGTGAGACTTAAGCCCCCCTTAAAGACAAGAAATTGGAAGTTCCCATCGTCGGGGTAGCCTTCTCGTCTTCAAAAGGCTCGAATTGCAATGAGTACATTATTGGCTGGAAGCCGATTTATGAATTGCGAGAAAGGCGATGCGTGAGACGGCCGTACTCACCGGCGGGACAGCCAGAAAGTCTGAGTAATCGACTACAAAAGACGTGCCTGGGCAGACAACATAATTGCGCGAGTGCCTCGGAACGATGCGAGGAGGGGACACGGTGTAACCTGTAGGCGCTTCAGACTTAGTAAAAGCCAGCGATCAGATATAATTCACTTTACATATTCGCAAACGCTACCCATCCTTAAGCGAAGGGGACGTCTAGACTCAAGTTTCGGAGCTAGGGATCTTGCACGATCGAATGCTAACCGAGGGTTGAAACTTAACCGTCATCTTTTTTTTCCACAACCGTGAATAGACCCCCAGGATGTGACGGAACGTACGTTTGAGGACAAAGTGATGATTCTATCGCGAGCGGGAGAATACGGGCTCGGAACACCAGACCAGGAATATTCAAGCTTCGACATGAGCCTATAGAAGCATCGATATCTCTGATTTCATGGACGGCAGGATTGGTGACAAACGTTATTTTAGAACGGTACATTCTGAGGGCATCGAGTCTTACAGTGCATGATGAATTCTGGATTTGGAAACGGATGCCTGTAAAGCCAGTCACCCGGCTTTTGTTCTAACAGTGAGAAGGGCAAGTACAGTCTTCGAATACTTGGTAGCTCCGGCTCGTCCCGGCCCCCCAAGCCTGCCCATTCGCTGTCCCTCGCGTAAGAAATATCGGGCAGGCGATCCCTTCGGATGGCAAAAAGTTACGTAAGCATCGGGGGCCGAGAGCCACGTCAGACTGCTAACGAGGATGCGCTTTCTTCCACATTTTTTTCCTTATCTTTTTTTTTTCTTATGGGGTTCCGGGATGCTGTTTCTGGGAGGACCTCCGAGTCGGGCCGCGGTGGACTTAAGGTTAACCGGCCATGGCCGGGAAGCCCCAAAATTTCAGGAACGGGGAGGGAGTGCCGCAGCGCCGGGTTGGGAAGTGTTGATGAATGGGTGACGAATGACGTCGTCTGAAAGGGCGCGCATGGCGGCATGACGGCGCTCATTAGCACTTGCTCCTTACCACTATTGTTACTGGCAGACTTAATACGCGTCGAGCGACGGTCAATCGTGCACTTTGGAAGACCAACTGGATCGCGAACATGCTACGGATATCGCGAGCATAGCCGACTCGGGTACGTCAGACGGCGCGCGACGGTCCGAACCTCGGAGTCCGGGTCGCCGATACTGGGCTTCCACCCACACTCCAGATTCGTGTGTGAGCGGAGGCAACAAAATGTGGGGCCGACCGGGAACGTGACGGCTCGGCCGGGGGGAGGGGTCCATGCGGAGGCTGACATCACATAAAAAAACATATGTACGAGCTTATTAATACGCGCATATAACCTTGACCGACTTCCCCTCTTCTTCTCAGCCATCTCGCACTCTCCATATCCACGGATCGTGCAGTGACGACCATGGGTTTAGCCTCCACTGACACAAAGTCCCATAATGCCTACGGCGGCGCCCACTTCACGCTGCATGGCTTGCCCATCGGCATTTTCTCCATCCTCCTCGCCCTCCTCGCCTCTATGGGAGGCTTCATCTTCGGTTACGACACAGGTCAAATCTCCGACATTCTCCTCATGCCAGATTTCTTGCAACGCTTCGGCGAGTGTGATGCGTCGGGCGCCTGCTCCTTCACAAACGTCCGTAGTGGCTTGATTGTCTCGCTCCTCAGTATTGGCACACTCATTGGAGCGTTGTGCGGTGCCCCGTGAGAAGCCTTTACTTTTCCATTCTCTCCAACATCTAACCCACACGTTTGCAGTATCGCTGACTTCCTCGGTCGTCGGTATGCCATGTCCATCGAGTGCCTTGTTTTCTCCATCGGCGTCGTCATTCAGATGACCTCTTTCTCAGCCTGGTACCAGTTTGCCATAGGCCGTCTCGTTTCTGGTTTCGGCGTGGGTGCTCTGTCCGCTGCCGTACCTATGTACCAGGCAGAGACAGCTCCACCTCAAATCCGTGGAACGCTTACGGGAACTTATCAGCTTTTTATCACGTTCGGCATTTTGATCGCCTATGCTATTTCCACCGGAACGCGCTCCCTTTCCGGACCTGCGTCTTGGCGTACCGTGGTCGGGATAGGCTTTATCTGGGCATTCATACTTGGAGTTGGTATCCTGTTCATGCCGGAATCGCCACGTTGGTCTGCTCGTCATGGTCGTCCGGACGCCGCCCGCTCTGCTATTGCCAAAGTGCGCGCCATCCCAGAGGACCATCCCATCGTGGACAACGAGCTTGAAGAGATATTGAACAGTCTCGAAGTTGAGGAAGGCATTGCGAAAGACCTCCTTGCCCAGGGCGAGGTGAAGAAAATCGACGACCCTCACGTCGCACACATGCGCGGCACCCGCGGATGGTTCGCTTGTTTCCAGGGTTTCCGCGCTGGTTCGTCGCGCGTTGGCTATCGCACACTACTTGGCATGAGTCTCCAATCCCTTCAACAACTTACCGGTGCCAATTACTTTTTCTACTACGGTGCAACCGTATTCAAGTCCGTTGGTATTGCCGATAGTTTTATCACTCAGATAATTCTCGGTGCCGTCAACTTCTTCTGTACTTTTGGCGGACTGTACATCATGGAACGATACGGACGCCGTAAACCCCTTATTCTAGGCGGCCTCTGGCAGAGTTTCTGGTTGTTCGTCTTCGCTGCTGCAGGAACTGCAAAGGACCCCACGACCAACCCAGGTATTGGAAAATGTGAGTGCTCAGACGTTGCTGGCTAAAATACTAGGCTAACATTTAATTAGTAATGATCGTTTCGGCGTGCATGTTCATCTGGGGTTACGCAATGACGTGGGCTCGTGAGCCATTTTTTGAACTTACCCACTGATCCTCGTATGCTAATGATAATCTAAGCCGGTATATGGATTCTTATCGGAGAAACATTTCCAACGCAGACGCGCGCAAAGCAAGGTGCCCTTTCGACCGCCTCTAACTGGCTTTGGGTGTGTTTTTACTATATTTGACATGTCTAGTTCGTAGTTTGACCTCAATTTTTTTTTGTAGAATTTCCTTCTGGCGTTTTTCACTCCGTTCATCATTTCTGCCATTCAGTTCCGCTACGGCTTCGTCTTTGCAGCATGTAACTTGCTCGGCGCAGTTGTTGTGTGGGAGTTTTTGTTCGAGTCTTCCGGCATGTCGCTTGAGAACGTTGACTTGATGTACCGGGATGCATCCGCGACTCCGCGGAACTCTTCACGCTGGGCACCCCCCGGCTACGACTCGCGCGCAGACGTCGAGGCGGAGCGGAAGCCACGCCCTGCGGTTGGTGGTACAGACGCCGAGAAACAGACGGCTGGTGGAGGCCCAAGTGCAGGGAATGGGTTCGCACCAGGTACAGGCACCGCCCTGGGAGCTGAAGAAACAAGAAAGGAGGATATTTCCCGACGATGATCACGATGACACCTTCCGTGATTTTCCTTCCTTCTATGGTAGCATATCGGTAGGAGCATTTCGCCACACCCCCCCCTCTCATGTCCTTGCATAAGAAACTCTGCACCTTCTTTTCTTCGTTGCCGGACCAATATCTTTTTTTAATTTTCTCCGTGGCAAGGATTGGTGTAGCATTACAAAGGGTATTGTTTTGCTTGTATGTATACTGAGTGTACGGTATGGGAGTAATTCTTATGACCGAAGCACTGTCACGGGTTCTAGTTGCGCTTATACAAGACTGAATGCATCGGCGCTCACTATATTGATATTGTTATTTGAAAAAGCCGGTAGCTTATTCACTTCGAGCAGCTACTTCAAACAACTCGCCATACATAAATACGATGAGTCTGTACCCGAAAAGCTTTGTTCTCGTGCAGTAACCGTTTTTACAACTTGAGGCCGAGACTCAAATTTTAACTTTATTCCGTATATTGTATTACATGCTCAGTGTCCTACAGGTACCCAGGCTGCAGATTACACCTACAGATTCAACGCAGAGAGTACTGCGACTATGCCGTGCATTTGGGCGGCGATGGCAGCGGGACCACCCATACCTGGGCCAGCACCTGCTGCCAGTACTGTCGCTGCGTATTCTTTCCTGAATAGTCGTACTAAAATTCTTTCGGCTGAGTTTCAGGATCTAAGTCCTAAGCCGAGGAACATGTGGTAGTGTACACTCATCGAGAGGCACTCGACATCGAACTTCATCGAACTCTCGGCAGGAATTATGAAGTGCTTGCCTTCCACCCGCCGCATGCGAAGGTCTCCAAAAAAGACGTGATGGAACGAACCACTGGGATTTGACATGTATCTTTGGTACGGCATTTTCCGTTAAGTTTTTAGGGGATCTAAAAGGTGTGTTGTCACAGCACTGAGTCGGGTTTCGTTGATCAGGATTTAGTGGTGGTCGATTCCGACTTGAGGCTCTGAGGGCATACATGCGGGCGTGTGACCCAAATATCAAACGTAGTCGCATAGTCGAGATTACCAAATCCAGAATTTTCAACAGAGTTCGCTGACTTTTTTTGAAGTTTGAACCCGTCGTTTCGGGCTGGTCTCGCATCAGTGCGTGCCCGTTGCATGCCGCAGGGGCCTTGATCCACCGGCCTTCTTGCCCCGAGTGTTTTTATAGCTGATTTTCTCCAACGCAGTAATAAGGGTGCGCTAGTCTTCTCTCCTTCCTGAAAGTGGTGATGATCTATCCTCTTCAGGGGCTGGCTCGCAGGTTTGGTAGATCACTGGCAGCAAGAGGGAAGTGTCATTTGTCTGCACGATCCAAATAATTGGCCACCGGGTGCTTGGGATATTGCTGGGGGTATGTATATGGACCGTCTTAATTACTTTTGCGGAGAACACGAATTTTATTTGCCGTACTGCCGCTACGATTCCTGTATGCGTGAGAGGTCCGGAGAGCATGTTTCAATGTTACTTGTCGGATATCTTCACAATGTCTACCTCGAATACTATGCAAACCTCATCGGAGTTCTAACACGCTGAGGTACGGGTTCGCAATCATTTCCCTTGTTGTATACTTCACTTTATTATTTTGTTCACTACCTAGACTTTCTGGTCGCGTTCTGACGCGTTGAGACTTTTTTGTCTAGATCAATGGGGTTGGCTTGTTGGGGCGCTGGCGAATGCACCTCGAGTATCCAAATATATGTACGTATCGTATAACCAGTAGATTCGCGCGAGAGAACTGTGAGCGCGCATACAGGTAGTAAAGTACTACGAAAATTTCCTTAACTCCGAACAGCCGAACTCGGCATCATTCCAACGGGCTTCCGGCGGGATTCTGTGTCTTTAAACAATCAGAACGTGGACTGCCAAGATGGCTCCCTTGAACTACTTCCTAAGATCGAGATGTGTTGCGGAGGCATCATGATTCATATACAAGAAACTCCAGCTTCGTTCCCCACTCAGTTGGGATGCTGAGGCAGCCGTCTGATCACCATTTTTAGATTCGGTACTAGAGTATAAGTACTATGGGCTGGACTAATATTTTTTGAATAGCTCAAGCCCAAGTAACTCAGGACAAATACCGAACTGCGGATCCACATAGTACTCTCATTATGTCTTATACCGCTCAAGGTGTCGTACCCGTGGATCTTAGTCTAACTCTTGGGGCCCTGCAGATTGGGACGTACATTTCCACGACTCTGTTTGGCGTCATGTCTATGCAGACATATTATTTTTACGTGAACTTTCCTAATGAGCGAAAGCTGTTGAAGGGACTAGTGAGCACACCGCCCGGACTAGTTTGATTGCAGCCACCGTTAACTTGGTTCCACAATACGATCAAAAGGTCGCCTGGATATGGTACGCACATGTTTTCTCCGACCTAGGGTGCTAGTCTATTAACGGTCGGCAGGCTCTTTGAGCTTCTCCATGCAGCCTTTGTTACTTGCAGTATATTCGAAATGTCTGTCAAGAACTTTGGAAACTTCGCAGAATTCGTCCCGCTTAAGGTATCAATAGTGTGGAGCGCCACAGTAGCGTTCTCAATCCAAGTGCGCCTAGGTCTCAATCTCTATACCACTTGTTTTGACGCTCTCTGCATGTAAGGCCTTTTTTGCCTATCGCATACGCATTATGTCCCAGCGTTGGGAGATCACGCTCGTATGCTGGACTTTGAGTCTCATGCAATATCTAACGTCGCTCATTGACATTGCAAAATGGTTCAAGTTGGGAAACTTTATAGAATTCGACCACAAGCCTTGGGGGTGGACTGTTGCGGCGGTACTGGGAGTAACCATGGCTAATGATATAATCATCGCCGCGAGCCTGAGCTACCATCTGTACCGGAACCGAAGTGGTATTCCTTCGTACGTGTTTTCTTCATGCGATCTGGGTTGAGCTCTGAATATGTTCTGATTAAATTTGACGTGTTTTTAGCACAGAACGACTAATCCATCGTCTCATTAAATTCACGATTCGTGAGTATAATCCGCTGTGGTGTACACAAAACTTTTCGTGATCCCATTTTCCGTTACAGAAACTGGGCTCCTCACGAGGCGAGCACTTAGGACTCTCTAGTGGCTTTCAATTATATTCAGGAATTAAATCACAGCGTTTTCGCGATTATGATGTTGATTTTTGTAAGCAATAATTATTTACCCAAGAAAAGCTTCCAATTATAGTACTAACTCTTTCGTAAATAATAGTTTTTCGCCATGCCCGCCAACTGTGAGGCTATTCGCTCCTTTAGTGCGTTTTAAATTGTTTCGGCCTAACTTACAATGGCTCTAGATATCTGGCTTTGCATCTGTATCTTTCTCGGGGAACGTAAGCATGTTGATCCTCTAATATGCATCTCGTCTAATCCAGATCATAAAGTATATTCGAACTCCTTACTAGCCGCGTCAGTCGTGTTCCCCACCACTTTTAAGTAATTCCTCAATTTGAGCCACCCATTTCACAGTCTAAATTCCCGGACAAGTCTCACTTCGAAAAATTCCGGAAACGAGTCAGTGAGCAGGATTGTATGTCCCAACGTCCCTATCCCAGCGACGTATCGAAGCATCGGAAGTCCCCAGCCAAAGGTTTTTCTCGTCCACTATATAACTTGCGAAAACGTTTCTCATAGAGTACTTATCAGGCACTCGCGGTTGGGATGTCGAATGTCGCAAGGACGACGGTCGGCGAATATCATAGTTATGATGACGTGAGCCGATTACAATGATACTCTAATACCATCCTAATAATTGGTACCCGTCCCTCCGTTAGGATAAACGGGGAAAGCACAGTGATTACCCCGCAGCCTCCGACACTATCAGGGGTTCCTTCGCCATTCAAACATTGGACCACGTCCCCCCATGCCTCTGCTACACAGAGCCAATTGTGTAGAACTGGTAGCTTGGGCATTGGGATTGAAGTGGCCAAGATAGTGTGCCCATCTCGGTGCCGGCCTGTCGAGCTCCCGTGTGGAGGGAATAATTCTACCATCGCACAATCAGTTTGCGTTTTGACAAGCGAAGCATGTAGCAGGATGCCTTTTGTATCATAAGGGAGCAATGCGACACGCATTCACCGATTAGCCACGGACTTGACCAAGGGACCTCGGATAAGACGGGGCGAGACACTCAGCCTGGATTTCATTGGCTTTCCAGATAGTATAGAAGAATAGGTTTTAGATAAAACTTCCACTCAGCCGCCCGTCCTTCGTTCACTGGCGCACTAGACGACTGCCAAAGCGGTTATTGAAGATATGTCGAGTCCCATACGCGACAATACAGCATGCCGTCCGGCGTGTAGAAGTAGAATGGACGGTCGGGCGGGGTTCACTTATTCGTGTAATGTTGAGCCAGCCTAAGAGACGCCGGTGCGTTCACTTTCGAAGCTTGACTAGTCAATTGAACCCACTGGTTTGTACGTAGCAAGCCACGCCCTAGGGCTCTCAGATACCAGTATGTCAAAGGCTAAACAAGGTATCCAGAACGAATTTCTCGTAACTGTGAGGAACCAAGCATATGAGCACACCCTTAGCGAAGACAAGAAAGCACATTGAGGTGCACAATTACACATGCTAAACAGTTTGGACCACTGAAAACAGGAACGAAAGCCGGGTCAACCTCCGTTTTGAAGCGGATTTAGCCACAGAGATGTCCAAGGAGTCCGGTGGAGATGGTCACAAAGTCATAGAGAAAAGGGAGAGATGTTGAGACCTTGCGCAGTAGTGTCCATTATATCACTGGCAGAATTGGGACCTTGCCTGCAGGTCGGAGTAGGAAAAGTCGGTTCACATAGTGGAAAATACTCAAGGCATTATCAAACCGGTTTATCGATGGCTCCAACGTTGAACATATTAGACCAGTACATGGGAATTGCCGATGGTACAGTTTGCGGCTAAGCACGGGAGTACAAGACGCACTTTTAGCTTCAGGATATGTATATTGAGGAAAGGCGATGTTACATTCGATGGGAAAGCGCGAAAAGTAATCATTATGCACGGGCGTTTGAAAGGCCCGAGACCGCAGGAGAAGCAAAAACAGAGCGCCCAGAGCCCACAATGTGTCTTAGCTGCAAGAGGTCATCGTCAGAAGTATATTCCGTAAGCACTACGCCAGAAGGAGGCCTACGAATTAGACCATTAAATTTGAATGATTGAGGGCGGAGAATAACTCGTGATATTTCCCGCTGGAACGTACGCCCTGACGAAAAGCTCGAACGCATCCTCTGGAGTCGGTATCCAATTCGTTGTCTCGTTGCTGAGAGGGGGAGAACTCGAAAGGCTGAAGCGGGGGACTCAAAAATCAAGTTCTCGAAGCGCTAGCGAGGAAAGACAGAAGCAAACGTACTAGATATTGAGCGTTCCGTCTGATTCGAACGTCAGATTCGATCTATCTCCCAGCGCATACCTGTTTTCCGGGTTGGCATAAAGGAACAGGTCCTCATTATAAACCTAGCACGACCCTTAAGCCCAAAAACGAATTGAACCTCGTCTAAACTCACCGTAATGCTCCAGAAGCCTCCCTCATCGACAGGGGGCAGGTTTCCGGGTACAAAAGAGGCCACATTCATATCAGTTCCGTTAAAGGTTTGAGAGACATAATAGACGCTCTCCGCAGGGATGTTCGCGCCCAACCCTCCTTTCGTAATCGCTGCACGCAAAAAGTAATTCGTGCCATACGTCCCGCCATCGATCGACGACCTCCATCCTGTTCCCGCAGGTACTTCAGGGAACGGGGTTAAAGCTTGTGACTCCAGATACGAATTGCCGGCAGAGACAGCCAGTGCGAGTTCTGTTGTATTGGCAGTGTTGGTTGGTGTTCCTCCTGGAATAACCCCGAGGGAGGCGAGGGACGCAAGTGCGGGGGCATCTGCAGCCGGTGGGGGATCGGCCGCTAATACAGTCGCAAGTTCGTCGAAAAAGGCTGCTCCAGCGTCATTGGGAGTCTGTGGGTCAGGCAAAGGGTCCGTGCAGTTGAGAACAAGGGCGGGGGGACATGCCAATGGCTTGAGATCAGAGAGCGTCGTTAGGTTGTATTGGAGCACGATCGCATCCGCCAAGGTGATGTCGCTTCCATTTGATACGAGAGTTCTCGCATTGATCCAGACGTCCCAAGTCGGAGACTCATACATGGGAAGGTCATCGGGAAGAGTGCCGTCGAATCCCGGATGGACGACCGCGTATGAGCCCGCAGAATAGCCCACTGTGCGCGAGCCAATGTCGGCGAACGTGTTGCTAGCAGTCGAATTCAACGGCGAATGTAAAAATGAAAGAACTTGACGCTTACGTGTACATGTCCAAAAGCTGGAAGACGTGGTATCGACCGTCTGTTTCCGGAATCGACAGAACAACGGGCCCCTCCCGAAGATCAAGCCAGGCAATTGCATACAAAGTATCTACGTTCGGAGCTATTCATTAGGCAAGTTATGTCAGGGATTAAAGGACATTAGGACGAATTCAGAAACGGGCTACTCACCTACAATCGTTGTTTCGCCTGGAGTCGAAAGATCGAGCGATGGGAAAATAATGTTGGTAGTTCCCCCCGGTGTGGTGCAAAGAAAATTATTGCGTGTGCGTGCAAGGACAACAGGCGAGTAGCCATATATGTATCCATTGATCTCCGTATCGTTCGTTTGACAATGAACCGAAACTGAGACGGTGAGCAAAGATATGAGCGCTGCGAGGACACTGTGAGTGAAGCTGAACATATTGTATGTTTCTAATGTATCAAAGACTCGCATTCGCGTCAGTCTTTATACTGCCCTTGGCAAGTAAAAATGGCGCCGGACTAAAAAGGCTCCGGACATTCGTACGGTCTTCTGGTACGATGAATGGGCAAGGTCGTTTGTTTAAACAAGTGCAGTTGTCCGACGAATGGTCATGAGAATCATGAGTCACGGCAATTGCATAAGACATGCTCGAAGGCTGCGTGGAACTTCCCAGATCCTGATGATTCTGGATTAGATTGTAATAGAAACAGGAGCACCAGTATGTGGGCCGCGATGAATTTGCCGATTTCCCGTGGCACGATTGTACGGACGGCGATCCGGTCACTCGATCCAAGAATCAGCCGCGATGCAGTCCGATTCCAAATCAAACAGGGACGTTCGGTGTTTGGCGAACGCCGTGACAAGATTGCCGCTCAAGATCTTGCCAGGAGCCAGAGAGAAAAGCGCCGAAATAAACTGTGTATATATTTTCGACACACCGCTACTCTTGATTCGCCCTGGTCCATGTCTTTAGGGTCCCGTGATATTTGTGTGCACGACCTAAATGATTGTCCATGTGGACTGCCTCGATTACTTTCGTGGAGAATGTGGGTTTGAAATTTCTCGTACTGTCGCTATACGATTCCTGCATGCGTGTAAGGCCCGGAGAACGTGTTTCAATGTTACTTGTCAGATATCTTCACCAGAGGTCGAGACGTTGTTCAGTTTATCCAAAGAGCATCGCATCGCTGGCTCCGATGACCTCTTCAGGTAAGCGAAGTGGCCACTCAGCACTTGAAGTCTCGGTGCTTTGTGGACGCCAAACCGGTATGTCGTTTCCCAAACACGTATTCGCCCCCATCCCCCGGTCTCTTTCGTAAAATATGTCGCAGTGCTTTGACTTTTTCCAGCAGAGATTGGGGTAGTAAGAAGGCATGGCGCTTAGTTCAGTTGAGGCACTGCGCAGCATGACACGATACGGGTAAGCGTACAAATTAAGACGCCAGAGGGAGGTGCTTCACCAGAGCAAGCCACATCCACCAGCTTCACGAAGCAACGCGATAGGAACGCAGCAACCGTTTTCCATACGTGAAAGTCCCTCAAGCCCTCGAGTGATTATTCAGTTCATCTCCCCGACGCAGACGCAGACACATGTGGTCTTGTTGCTCGACATTCGAAGCCGCGAAGTCCTGCACGCACTTAAACTGACCGCGCGGGCTAAACTTCCCGCTATTTTTTCAGACTTGCGTGGTAACGGGACAGAGACGTTCAAGTTCATCGCATAGCCAGTAAATAACTGGGTGAAAGGGTCGACCATGGATGATGGAGCTTCTGCGAACTTGGACAAAATTCCTTTCCCGGAATCATCAAATCCCATTTGTCAGCAAGGATATGCTGACATAATACACATCCTTCTTATTACAAGCGTTTGGCGTATTTGGCAGTACATAGCACAGATGAGAGAATCTGCAGGAGGGAAAAAGAGTAGGGGATAAAAGAGCAGGGAATGAATGAAAGTGGAAGATGAATTGGATTCCGGAAGACTAAAGATACGAGAGTCCCTATGAACATCGTCAACTCATCACTTCGATCGCACCAAAAGCTTGAAATTGTGGGGGTCATCATCTTTAACCTTCGAAATTCCTCCGAACCAGGACTTGCCACCCAGCAAGTCCACCCGACGCACGCCCTGCATCTTCTCAAACTCCGCCTTGCGGCAGCGATGCGTATACGCCTTGCTCGCCTCGTACACCTCGCGCTCGGACAGACGCGCCCACTCTGCGTGAGTCACAGGCGTCTGCAGTGACCGCTGTACTGCATGGAGCACTTCACCAACGCTGACGGTGCGCCCTGGTTCGACGATGACCGCCCAGGAGCCCTCGAACGCGCCGAACGCGCTACAGGTGATTACAATTTTCGATACCGCCGGGTACGACGCGATCTGTGAGAGGTAGCCCTCATGTATGGGAACCAGCTTCTTCTCGTGGTGCCAGCTCCCGCCGCCGCTCGGCGTGAGCGGTGCGTAGCCAGGCGAGGCGAGGTCGAGATGCACGTATTGCGCGTCCTTCAGCATCGGGTGCACGCTAGTCCGCGGCTTGTGGGCTGGGTTCATATACATCGGACCCGCTAGAGATCAAGAAAGTAGGTCAGCTATCGGCATATAAACGAGGTTTATGAGTTATGTGACTTACACTGCGGGAAATAGTACGGGTCAAACGGATGCGCATACTGTTGTTGTGGGTAATATCCTGGGTACGGACTGAGCCCGCCGGAGCTGAGAGGAATTGGACCGTGCCGAGGGCTCACACGGGGACTGGGAGGGAGAGGTACGAAGGTCGCTGAGAGCATGGATGGACTTGGCGGGAGCGGCACGAAGCCTGCGGGCACCATCGGCACACCAATGTACCCCGTGCCCGGCTGGTAATAGTTGTAGTTCTCGTCGAGATACATCGGAGTGGCGTTCGGCGACCCATGCGGAGAGGGGAAAGGCGAATGGTGTGGCGAGGGGAAAGGCGAATGGTGCGGCGAGGGCACAACGGGTCGCAGATAGGTGTCCTCAGCGTGGTAGTTAGGGTATCCCGCGGGGTCCCAGGTGTAGGGCATGGCGTCGAGGTGGTATGTGGGTAAAGAGAGGGATAGGGTATCGTAGACGTTAGCGTTGACTATCGATGTCGATCGTTAAATGGGTCGTGAGGGGAAAGTTTTGGATGCAGGGATGAGACAGAGGTGAGAGACTTTATTGATCTCGAAGAGCGCCCACAAGAAGCCTCGGCTCTCGGTAAACAATGCTTATTGCAGCTACTTTGCCTGAGGCCGTCCGGCCTGGGGGATCGGTAGCGATCCTGAGCTAATATGAGTCAAACCAGTGCACCCAAGTACCAGCCCCCGCCCAAAGGCGCAGTCGACGTCAGTGTAGGAGGGAAGGGCGGGCTGTGTCTGCGACAACAAGAGACACGTCCTTACGTGGCGGTGGGCGCGGTATCGACTGTCCCGCAGAGGATGGCGACCGAGATTTATTTGCAATCTCATCAATTTAGAATCCAGATTGCCGTGGTGCGGTGAGCGCACAGCTTACGAGAAGATCTACTACTTACGCTTTTAGATTCGTTCGAACTATGCAGTTACTACTTAAGGCCTGGGCTTCCGTTCCTGGATTGACATTCTTCCCCACGATTTCCGAACGCATAGGCTACTGTGCATATGGCGGTAGGCCGTTGACTACTGTCTCGACACCAGTAGGCAGGCTCCTTTCTCTTTTTTTCCTCTTACAACTGAAATTCTATTCCTACCGGCGCTTGTGTCGCACGAGGCAGCGCACATATTCAGGTCCCGCGCGCCTCGCGGCTTCGACACTTCTTGCGTCGAAATATGAATACCGGCAAAGCTGATGCGAAGAATACGAATCCTTCCGGCGACCCCGGAAAGCCAAAAAGTCTGTCGGGCGTTGTGCTAGTGTGCTCAGGCCTCGGAGGAGGATTAAATCGAGCTCTCACCGCTAGTGCTGCAACTGGTCCAGCGTAGCCCATGTCAAGCAGAATAGCGACACTGTGGGTGGGACCCAGCGAAGTCCTCCGCCTCAGCTTCGCAAGACGGGAAGTGGGACACTGCCGTTGCTGCGGCAATACTATCAACATAGAAATCGGTCTTCGAAGTAGTCCGACCAGCCGTCTTTCCCGGACACAAACTCACACCATGCAGGCCATCTACCCAGGTTGGCGCTCCTTCTAGATGCCTCTAGGCGCTAGCAATAAGCGCCGCAGGGTCAGGCCCCGGGTCATGCCCGTTTGATGATAAACTTTGGCACGCCCTTTGGCGAGGCTCTGCAGGGGTTGCTGGCAAGTCGAGGCCCAAGCTGTACCGTCGGGAGACTCGGGGCTCAGGCCTCACTGCAAGTTTAGCAAGCGGGGGCATCGTACCTTGCCGATGGTTTAATTAATGACTTCGAGACTGAATACGTACCTCACACGGCATTCTTGCAGTGTCGCGGCCGTAAATATACGGAACAGGATGTCTCTATCCAGAAACCCCGTCTTCTACCCAGCCACAGACATCTTGACGGACTGCGGAAACTTGTACGAGAGTAAGTTCGAGTCCAAAGCTTAAGAACTGCACTGGAAGGGTTCTGGCAGTGAAGAGGGCCTACCGAGGTTCGGATCTTCCCTGCGTGTCTTGATGGAGAAACTACGCACGATACAGTCTAGCTCCTTCTAAGAAGTCCGACTCAAAGGTGTAGGTTGGTCAGACTAACAATGTATGCAGTACGGGATTATTCAAGTTGAATGGTCGTTCCGGACATTGCCGATTTCTGGAAGGCCACAAGCCGTGGAATGGGACCAGTGTAACTCTTGGTCGTGTCGACCTCAGCCCTTCATGACTTCACATTAAGGAAGCGGGCGTACTTCGGATAAAATGCCAGAAATAAAACAACTCACTCGCGGATAATATAGGTGTCGAAGCTGTAAGAAACAATTCAAGTTCATCATGGGCGCCAGCAGCATCGGCTTACATGATTACGGACTTCGGAGCTTATAGATGAATGTTACCCAGGAGTTTAATGTGAAGCAGATGGAAGAAACCTGACTCGGATGTACCACAAGATCATGACGGGCGCCCAACTTGCTTCCAGCATCTCTCAGGATTCCCAATCCTTGAAGCATTAGGCCCACAAAATTCTGGCCCCTGTTTCACCAGAGTTGTGGTCGGCACAACTCTTTGTACAATATGGTGCGCGGACTTATACAACCATGTGGCAGATGCGGCGACCCTCTAAGACACAATGTCCTCCAATGGAAGACTGTGCCTCAGTACAAAGCCAGACATTGAACGCACAAGCCACATTTGAAGTGGAAAGTTATTACGTAGCCCCGGCCGTGTCTTTGTGCAAAAAGCTCTGCTGTAAACCAGAAAGGTGGAACTTTACGCGTACGTTGCTGGTAAGCTACTATAACATAAAGCAGATCATATACGTCCGGTCTCGCTACAACCTGTACTCGGACACGTTCAGGAACTTTTAATGGAACCGGGTTACGTAACCTTCCACGGCAAATCCCGGTTAGCGATTGTCCTTTCAGAACTGTCAGGTAACTTTTGCTTCCACCCTTACTTGATCTAAGCCACGATCTCGTCTGGATAGTGGCTTGAGTAGAAGAAGTTCCTTTGTCCTCGACCTCGAAATGGCGTATTATTCCTGCTTGAACCACGTCCGCAAAAGAACTGGACATCGCTTTCCCTGACTCGCTGCGACCTAGCATCCACCCAACGACAGTGAGCTCAAGCCACGATCTGGCTTGAGCACAATGCGGAATCTACTGTGGCCAACAGGAATGGGAGTGCTCATGGAGGGTTTTTGGCTTTTAAACGTGCGCATGTGCGGTCTGGACGAGCCAATCTACTACACCTCTCATCGACTGGTCTATCCATCTTAACTGCGTAATACCCAATGGCTTCGAGAATTCCCATGGAACTTGTACCTGCAAGACAGATTCCAGAGCCACACCAGCCCTCGCAATCGGTGTCCTTCGTCCAGTACGTCGATATAACCGACAACCAGGAGGATTATAAGAGGAACAGGATGGGTGAGTGGTCGCGGAGTTTCGACAAGATCTGTACATGTCATCTAAATGGCATTGCATACGTGTATTTACAGTTAAAGTTGCCAACGTACTTCGCAACAGCACGGGCAAGCCGTATGTCCTCAAAAAGAATTACTTCAATCTACCATTTATCCATTCGCACTTGGCTTCTGGCCCGGAGACGACGTGCCTAGGATACGCTGGGACCTTTCCAACCCGTCGAAGTACGTATGCAATCGAGCGCTGACCGAAGATGAGCTGGAGACGTCCCCAATCACCCCGCCGCGGCGGAGCCTGCGCCTCGTTTTAGACATAAAGAACGACTGGGTAATCCAACTCGCACCACGAGAGGGATACGAATTCATAACCTTCCGCTGCTTACTGGAAGGGTTGGGAAATGCCATGCGCCACCCTGTCCCTTTCCCAATATGGAAATCAGCCAGCGTTTTTAAGAAAGTCGATTTCCTGCGTACCTACCTTCAACGCGTAGGCAACACCGTTTATCACACCGGCGAATTCACAGCCGCCATCGAGGCATATTACAAGTTTCTGACTACGACAAGGCCCGATATCACATATGTTCAACGACACTTTAAGGGTCTCGATGAATGTATGGACGACTACGTGAATTCTGGGATAGTGCGGAACAGAACAAGCTTGCGGACGATTGACTTGCTCAGAGGGAACAACATGTTCCAGGGCCTGGCGTTCGTCAGAGCAGACATGTGGGAACTCAAAACAACATCGCGCTCCGCGCCCGGTAATGACCAGCATACGCCTTCCGGACCGGCGGATGGGCAAAAGACACACCAATCGAGGTGCTTTCACTTTACAAATCTCCAGTAAATCCTTTGTATGGACACGATTAGTCTCATTTACACGTAATCCATTGTCCCTTTTCTCATGCACGAGGCAACCAAACCCTGTGGTTCGACTTACCGCGGTTCGCCCACATGAAATACGGGATCAAAATCAAATCCTTCAGGCTGTCTCCCGTTGACATGTCCCCGGCTATGCGAACTTGAGTCCTTAGTAACACCATTTTTGTGCCGATCGCAAGTGTACTGTCAGGTTCGAGTCCCAGTTGGACTAAACCTTTGCTGTCTACCTCCTCTTCCACGAAAGTGGCATCATCGGGCAGACGTATAGCTCGTAAATCTCCTATGCCGGCATTGTCGATAGTTTCGGCGCAGTAGATGAGCGGCCCTCGAGCAATTGCAACGCTATGCCCGTTGTCCAGATTGAGAGGGTGCGGGTGGATCTTCCGTGTCCTGAATGTGAAAGCCGCCGTCACTGTCACTGGCGTCTTCGACTTTAAGTTCATGCTCAAAATGCAGGCGCCAGATCCAACTTGTTGAGTTTGAGCATCCGTCGAAAGTGAAGTCTACACAGTAGGTTGAAAGTATGATTAAACCCAGTCGGTTACTCATAACGAATAAACTTACAGTGAAATCCTCGCTTTCGGTAGGAATCCTGAGGTAGAGCGAGAAATTCTCCACATCATGAGAGCTCTTGATTGTAAAAGTGGCCCCACCGCCCCACGGTCCGTTAGAGTTCTGCACGATATTTACGACTGCACCGGAAGAGAGGGCGACCTGCACTGTCGAAGATATGTACAAATGTACAAAAACCGTGTCATCATCCCGGACGCCATAAATGTAACCACCGACGGAGCCGATCAAACGAGAAGTCTTATCGGCGCAGTATTAGAGTCAAGTGGGCTAACAGGAAGAATGCGCAGAATAAGACCCACATTGGCGGGACAGCACGCGACTTCAAACCAACTGCGTCGTGCGAAATAACCGTCAATTGTTGCCAGCGGGTTGTCATAGAAAAAACTTTTTCCATCGAGCGAGATGCCAACAAGCACAGCGTTATACAGTGCCAGTTCTAGGACTTGCGCGTATTCCGTGTTTGTGGGATCAATTTGAATCATCTGGTGCGCATAAAAAACAAGGGCGATAGCTGCACACGTCTCCAAATACCCTAAAAGTGAAGAATTAGATTCAAAGAATGGGAACTTCAGGACGTTGTGTTACCGGATTCATTGGGCAGATAATAGTCTGGGCCGAATCCCTCCCAGTCCGGCATTGCACCTAGTCCCCCCTAAGCCAATGGACTACTTAAGTGCAGAAAAACGAAAGTAAACGGGAACTTACAGTAACATACATCTTGCGGTGCGTCGTGGACGCCCAAAGACGACCTAAAGCACTCCTTAAGGTGCGGTCACCTGTGAGTCTGGCCACCCCGGCCGCGCCAGCCAGCCAGTACCTAATTACCGAAGAAGTATTATCAAGCCATTCAAAGAAGATCTACCTGCGGATGTACTAACATCGCCCGGACAGAATGCCCTTCGACACTTGCCATCTGGCGGATTGGTCTGTCTGCCTGATGGTATGAATAAGGTGGACCGTGTCCTGGACCGGGCCGCGGCGGTTCCCCTCGCGCCTTTGCCTCAATATCATAGTAGTGACCCTCTGGTCTATGAGTTCCGCGCTCGCCGATGAAATAGTTTGCGAGCCGCAGAAGAGCCTCATCACCGGTGGCATCGTAAGCCCGCACCAGCGCCAGTTCTATTTCTTCATGTCCTGGATAACTAAGCCGATTTGAATAACGGTAGATGATGCGTGCGAGGGTTGCCAATAGCAGATTCGCCTACCCCTTTTTCTTGCCCTTTTCAGGTCCGAAGACAGAGTCAATATATTTAATGAACTTAAGCAAAGGACCAAGAAGCCTATAAGAACCCGAGTAGGTGTAGTGCGCTAATCCAGCTTCCAAGAGATGCCCAGCGCAATACAGCTCATGGGACCACCTAGATGGGCGCACATCAACACATCCGGTCAAGCATCTGGAAGACAGGAAGCCCACGCAATATTCGCCCAGCGTTTGTCTGGTTCGACAACCTAATAAGCGGAAGTCAGTGCTCTGTACGAAGTCCCCATTCTGATGTTGACACACGGTGTAGTACGTGTTGATGTAGCCGTCTTCATGCTGCGCTCCACGTATGTTATCGACTGCTTCCTCAACGAGACGACTCAACACTGGGTCCGGCTGGAGTGTAAGCAGATAACACGCGGCCTCCAGCCATTTCGCTATGTCCGAGTCCCTACGATACGAGCAAATGGTGAACCAGGTCAGGCGGTCTCGAGGTCACTTGGAAGGCTTACCAGAACTGATGCCTGTATTGAATAAAGCATAACGAGAGATGCCGAATGATCAATACATGGAATCAACACACGAGCAAAAACTGACGCACGGCTTATTAGGATCCCCGGGCTTCCACCGGAGCTTCAAGCAGTCCCACCGACCAGTCTCCTTCATCTGCTGATACATGGCGGGTAGGGAACCTTCGCGAACTTTCTGCATACGCCCAGACCAGAAGCCGGGAAGTATCGATACGTTTTGAAATGGGACGGGCCTCATCGCTAGTGTTGAGCTGAACGGTCCAGACATCGTGGATGTGGCCATATTGCGCTCAGACACAGGAACGTCTTATCTATGCTCGCTGGGCAGTATACTGCTGCTAGCACCTCACAGAGGTATGAAAACCCGATCAAATCTCCGAGTTGACCACCGACAAGATTTGAGCTTCAGCGCAGGCCAAGTTGAACGGTCGAGCGAAAGAGGCTTGAGGTCCCCGACTCGATACGAACCGTTAGCAGCATGTGCTCATGAGACCATGTGAACAAAGATAACGAGGAGTAGATAGAAATGCCGCCGAGCCTAAAAGCAATCATCATTGCTCATGCCGTCCTTCAGGCGATATGGTCATTGTCGACAACCGCCAGCGTCAACCAAGAGGAGTTGAAGCAGCGAGGAGATTCGACTGCCAAACCGCTAGATATGTTTACGTAATACAAGTAAGCTAGCCGATCCGCCCAAATGTAGTGAATCCAAGCATGTCGATACGTATTAACATTACTATGTACATGTTTTTCGGACTAGTCAAAGCAGAGCGAAGATAGTTTACAAACCCATAAAATCGAAGAGAAACAAGGGCAAGCGGATGGACTCGTTACAAGAGGACAAGAACAGTGAGGAGACCTGTTAGTGTTACACGGACACCTTAGGCACGGATCAGTAAAGGAGAGAAGGCGGATCAGATTGCCCGATGCGTTCAGTAGCAGCATAAAGACCCAAGATCGAGTATCAGAAGAGAGCATCAATCAGCGCGGCGAATGCCGTGCGGGACAGCCGCCCACAGACCCAGCATGACGCAAAAGACGCTCACAATCCTATATATAATCAACACGTCAATTAATCAAAGGCAAATCCACAGATGAATGGTTTTACGTACAGGGGTTGCAGGCTCGTAACACCGAATTTTGACGAGAGCGCACCGGTGATGAACGGCAGGAGGGCAGAACCCGCCTGTCCGAGTCCCCCAATCCAGCTGACCGCGCCAGAAATGAGCCAGTGTGGAACGAGGCGGCCGGCAATTGTGATAAGAATAGGATAGACGGGACCGAGGAAGAGACCAATAAACGCGACAGCAATCGCATTGCCGACAAGAGAAGGTATGAGCCAAATTGTGATCTCGAGACTAAATAATAAACATCAGGAGAGCTTCCTCACGGAAGGACTAATACGACTCACGCTATGCAGAGACATATGTATAGCCAGATGACCCGCCGCTCCCCAACCTTAGATACATCTATTGAGCAGGGTTTCAGCGGTAGTCGCCAGAACTCACCAGTTTGTTGAACCAAAGCAGGGTGACTCTACCAAGTGTCAATCCCGCGAAGAAACCTGACGTTAAGTACCCTGCAGAGCTTCCTCCGTGCCGTTTGTCGACAACAAAAGTCACAATCCAACCTGCAGGATGCCCGTGTCAAAACAGTGTGCATGTATGCGTAAGATAGGGATGTCTTACCACCCAAAGTAACTTCTGCGCCGACGTAGGCCAGAGCAAAGAACGCAAGCAAGTGGACGACCTTGAGTTTGAATACCTGACTGTAAACGTTTTTTCCCTGGACACCCGTCTGCTCGCGAACTGTCTGTCCCGCTTTCCGGAGGATGACTAGGTAGAACGACATTAGAGAGTGCATGCGCGAAAGTCTCATATTTCTGACCATCCATGTGCTGGAATTTGAAAACCAGTGTCAATGATACGATATTGATGATCGTACCTCCCAGCGAGGCAAGGAAGTGGAACGACCAGTGTTGCATAGTGGCAAATTTTGTGGCAGATAACGGGGCGACTAGAGCCCCAATACCATATGCGGCTTGGAGGACGCCCATTTTAGCCGAGACATTATGGTCGAGGTGCACAACATAGACCAGCGCTCCGGAATTCTGTTTGCCAATGGTATAGGCACAAGAATTTACAAGGACAAAAGCTACCGACCTGAAGAGCGACTCCAAAACCCGAGAATATCGGTGCGATCGCGAAAGCAGGGAACGGAGGTGCTGCTGCTTGTATGCAGTAGGCAATTGCTTGAGTAACTGCACCAATCACAAGAGTCTACGGTTTGTTCGTATTAACACTCAAGACGTAAAAGGGAGGTGCGGCATTACCGTTCCGAAACCCAGCTTTGGGATCAGACGAAAGTTTGCAACTGCGCCGGTTACAAAGCCCTTAATTTAAAAAAATTCAGTTCAATAATGGCTAGGTTTCAAGGGAGACAGTTCAACGACGAGCACGCACTACACAGTTGGAGACGAATATCATGGAGACGACAGTAAAACCAATCTTTAAAGCATCATCAACGGCTGCACAGAGGACAAGCACAAGGGTTTACGCCCACATTGTAATGTCGCTGCATAGCAGGTAGCAAGGGACCGTTTGTGCCATCGTTCCAACCTTCCATGAACATTGCCCATAGGAGAGAAGCAAAGTATATGTATTCTGCCCGCCGAAGCTTCTTTGTATCTACAGGTGGTGCAGGGGAAAGATCGACAACAGCAGAGGCAGTAGTAACATCTCCCGCAGGCAGCACAGAAAGCTCAAAAGCTCCTGGTTCATCTCCAGGTGTCGTCGTAGCTGTATTGAATCCTGTGGTTGGCTCATCTACGTCAGCTTTTCCTTTAGATTCGAGTTCTGAGAAAGATGACATCGTGCCAGACATAGCAAAGGTGGGAGAGGTAGTTCGGGGGAAGTATGAGACCCGGACGGCGCTCCGAGTCAAGAGGAAACATACTTAAAGTAAATTTAAAGCTTGCAAGCAAGGGCCGAATATTCTCCGCACCGGTTCGACGCGGATAGGCTCACCAGGTCCGAGCCGGTTAACGTAATTAAACACATCATCAGCCCTACTGTGATTGGTTAAGTAAGTACATGTAATAACGCAAGTACTGGGATCTTTTCGACCGCGGTTCGGGATGCTTTCATGCCTATTTATCTTCCGCTCCGTCGCCTACCATAAAACCCCAAAAGATGTACTCTCAAAGGCGGAAGCGCGCGTGCTGGGGTTGGTTTTCTGGATGATCTTAATCATCATTTTGTTACTATCCGCCTACCGCGCGTACTTGATTAGCAAAATGGCGGGGATCCGGGGTGCCGCGTTCTATCAGAGCAAGACCTCGTCCCTAATACAGGCAGGTCGTCTATACAGGATTCTTCATTCTATGGCGCGCCGCGCTAGTGCAGCGGTCAGTCTGTATTTTCCGTGGCATCCATCCAGTCCACAGCGATATTTTCAATTAATTTTTTCAGTGCATGCAGAAAAAGGAGCTCCGTGTTCGCCTTTTACTAGTTCACGACAAATGATCCACAGATACGTTGTATATCCACTGTTACGTTGTATATCCACTGTTTATGCTACCTGCTGCCCCGAGGCCGCCTCGGTGTACTACGACGATTGACAAAAAGAAATGTTGTCGCGAAGGACGTGAGATTTGCCCGTGAATGCGCTATCTCCAATTAGCATTATCAAGCCGCTCGAGACGAAGTCGAAGTTCAGTCTGCACTGAACCCCACTCCTTTCGGTCGAAATCGCCTGAGTTCGAGAAGAGAAGGATCCGGAGGTAAACGGAGAAGACAGAACAGCGAAATGAGTAGATGAGTAAAAAGCACTCGATGATCCGAAGTTCTAGGCGCGCCAAATCCCCCGGTTCAAATTAGACTTAGATGGCCCCTAAAGGCTGATCCTTGGCGACCTGCTGATGTGAGCGTCCTATGACTGAATTTTCGCTCCGAGTCTCGGAACTATGCCGCCTGGGGGGAAGAACGTGGGGGAAGAACGCCCTGCATCATTTGAGTTTAAAAACTCAACGAGTTCTTTGGAAGGCCAGACGCTCTCTGTTGCATGTAGAGTATGTAATTGCCATCCAGAAGTTGACACAGAAAACACACGTCTTTCTCGCGGGTTGATTCTGTGAATTGCAAATCCTTGCGTTCATGTTCCCCCGGCACGGATCCGCACCAATTATCTGTTTCCTGCTCAGTTGGAGTTTTGGGGGCTCAAAAGGAAGCAGTGTTGGATATTATCGTGGGTGTGCAAACAATTCAACAAACACTTCGCAGCGTTTGTTAGTCGGTGTGTTGATGCAAAGCCTCCACTTCATTGAGACAAATGCTGAGCACTTCCTGATTTTCGGACCAGTGACCTTAATGCCAGTGACAGTAGAAGGCCGAGGTGCGATAGAGTGAAAGAGGCAGGGATTCATCTTCGTTCCGGTACTCAGGACCACGTTTTGGGCGGAGCGCCTATTCCGAATTATCATGCGGGAAACCATTCATTCAACTTGAGACTAAAAAAATACACAGACTGAATTTCATTACATCATATAACACATAAGCTCGGCTAGGAACGATAAACCTTGTCTTTTTCACTCTTCCTGCTTCAAAGCAAGTCCTGGCGTCTCCGCAACGCGATATACGAGCTTTTCCGCATGCACTTCGCCATTTATCAACAGTTCGATACCGTCTGGGACGCTGGCGAGGCCGTTGGGCATTAACCTTACGCGGTTAGGTTGCAGAGAGCGCGTGTTCGTGGCCGACGGTACGAGGTACGCCGATATCTGGCGGTAGAAGCGCCTAGCGACTGTGTTTCCGCACAAGACCACCAGTAATAAGAAAAGTGCGCCTGGGTACCTGAGACGACTGAACGGAAACCAACTCACAAACTTCATCCAGGAGGTATGCACTTGCGACATACGTGAGCCGAGCCTCTACGCCGTCTGGTAACTGGTCATGCTCTAGGAAAGTGTGCAGCAAATACGTCACCACGCCCTTTCCGTCAGGCGCCGTGTGTGACAACACTCGCGCGAGTAGCAACGTTGATCCGTAGAGAGTGATGGCGTCGAAGGCGACGGAGGTCGGGCGTCCCGACAATGCGTCTACCAGCACAGATTCCTGCAACCCATACGTCAGTCTCCGAATTGATGGGAATGCTTTTGCCGCACCAATTCGCCTTCTTCTTGATGTGCACGGTAATCGATAACAACGTCCGCACCAATTGACTTGACGTACTCAGTTGATTCTCCCGCAACGCCGACGACGAAGAAGCCCGCGCGTTTTGCGAGCTGGACCGCATACGCGCCGACGGACGACGACGCGCCATAAATGACTATGCCGTTGCCATTGTCTGCCGCGTGCGAAATAAGATTGGCAATATCGAAAAGCCGTCGCGAAATATCGGGCAGACGCACCAGGAGCACACGATGTATCTGCAGGCGGCTCGGGAAGACCGAGGACAACGAACAGACCAATAGCTGCGGTCATTACGGCAAGCGGCAGCGTCGATGCCTCTTCGAATGTCGTCGAATGTGGTATCCGGAACGTCGTGGACTCGGGCGCAACACTATACTGCGCGTATCCACCGTACTGTACTCCGAGCCTCATAAATTCTCTACCTGAAGTTCAATGATACACCAAAAACCTACCTTGTTGTCCTTCATGCGCATCTTCGTGAACGCAGCGACGCGCTCACCGGCCTCGTACTCGAGAGCTTGCTCGCCGCTTTCAACCACGTAACCGGCAACATCATTGCCTTCGATGAATGCATAGTCCTCCGCGTCGGGTGGGAGCTTATAATCCTTCGGGTTCGCTGCAACAGCGACGTTGCGGATGAGCACCTCACCGGGACCTGGTGTAGGGATGGGAAACGTCTGAAGGGTGTAGGACGTCGGAGAAGTTGTGAGCACGCCGAGCTGCGTCGCCGGAGGTGTCGACATAATAGTCTGTCTCAAGATTTCCTGGAGGAGTAGATGTGTGCGGTGAGGGAGGCACGGAGTTGATCTGGGCGAAAGGCATAATGGAACCGCCTTATAAAGAAACCCGAAGAAACCTGGAGAAACCGTTATGGCGCTCAATGGCGCTCAACGAAGCTGCATGCATGTGAACCAGGAACCACTCTTTGAGCGATATGTAAGCGTAGCGGAACCTTTCCTACTATGTCAACTTATTTAGTTACTCTCAGGAATAAAATTGGGCAAAGTGCATGTTATAAAAGAGTGTTACAAGCCGATACAATAAAAGAAGGCATAAGTAGTAATGTGCGCTTAGGAGATATGTAGTAACTTGAGCAGAGTGTAGGACTTAGTCGGTGTTTTAAGAGCTGAAGTCAGACGTGTACAAAGGCAAGATAGAACGTAGGAATCAGCTCCCCGCTCAAGCGCAAGAGATACCCTTGTCTGGAAAATCATAGATGCCCGGGACAGCAACTAGACACCCGGCGCGATCTTGGTGCGAGTTACAATTGGTCTGGTCGTTTGCACTTGAGCAACACCGAAGGCAAAAGCGTTTTGCGGCGGGCTCAACTCTACGTACATCAGTCCAATTAGTCACTAAGGTAACTTGCATAAAATACAGGCCGCTGCTCACTGCTCAATAAAACTCGCGCCATATCCCCCGAATGTACATAGGGCTCCGTTGGGAAACCGAACGTCATACTGGCCACCATCATCCGTTTGGGAGAGCTGGGACTTGGTCGGATCGAGACATCCAGTAATCTATATTGCAATAAGGTCTGATATAAGAAAGGAGAAATCTAGCGATGAGTGCAAACCTGTATCCACGAGCTGTTGTCATTTGCACTTGATACGGCAGCAGCAGTGATGAATCCCTCAGGGAGTGTGTTCGCACACCCTGCTAATGTGCAATATGCACTTGCCTCTGACTCCGAATCTGATATCAGTTCTGTTTGGGGGCGCATATCAATAGGCATTGGCTCAATTTTATAGTGGCGGTGAAAACACACCATTCGGATTTGTCGGCAACAGGAGCGCGAAATCGTTCTCGTCCGTGATGTGCACGGTCATTTGGGGGGACGCGCTTGCCGTAGGTGCAGGCGTAGGAGAAAGATCCAGACTTTGTGTTCCTTGTCTTTTTCCTACTTTGACCTTCGTCGTGCTCTTAAAAGTTGCGCTCGCGGAACTGTGCCCGGTCTTAAAGGAAGCCTTAGCCCTAACGGTATCAGTGAGTTCGCCCGCACTAGCGTGTGCTTTTGCCGATGCCTTCGCGTCTGTCAGGTGCCTGTGCCGGCGTGACGCTACCGGTGAAGCCCGTCGGACCCAACCGTTAGTATTCGCGAGCGTTGCCGCCGGTTGACTGACAGTCGCTGGGGATGCCACAGCAGAGACATTCACACCCGAACCCCAGTTTGGTTGACGAAGTGCAAGAGACCTCATAGACCCAGGACCAGAAAGTCCTTGCTCCCCAGAATCTGTTGAAGGCCAAGTTCCGTTGACATTGGTATTCAAGGCATTCAAGTTGCCACCGCGCAGACGGAGTTCAGGCGCGCCGCCCACGTAGTACACAAGGCTCAAGACGACCATAGAAACTGGTATCTTCATTCTTGTTTTCCTTAGTATTGAAGCACTATACAGACTCTAGGGGATTTACAGATTAGCTGAGGAAAGCCTTGCAAGTTGCGGTGGTGGAAGCTAGTAGTTGGAAGTTCAAGTTCAACCGGGAGTCGGCTCAGCCTTCAGGAATTCGGCATTGGACGAGCGAGGCACGTGCCCCAAGCTAAGCGCGTCACCTTTCTAGCCTTTAAACTAACGGTAGAGTCTAGACTTCATTTCCAACTTATTTTATTTCAGGTATATATGTGCGCGCAGAGAAGCGGTATTTTCGTACGCTCATTATTTCCTGTGCGTTTAGTAATTGTGATGGAAAAACGACCTGACATTATTATCAATATTTTCTGAAGGATACGCCGGGCAAGTTTATTGGGGAACCGCCAACGCAGACAAGCTATGTCAGTGTAAAGAGCAGGGATTTTGAATTGGATTTTGAACTTGATCCTTGGGTCAGAGTGGCCGAATTCCCAGAAACGTGTGGATAGAGTCCAGCCCGGTCGATATTCTGATACCTCTTGTAAAGCCATTCAAAAACTCTGGAACCATGTGTTTGTTGGCGGCTCGCATACAGTCGTTGAGTGAAGAGGCCCTTCCATCGATGCAGTGCTCTGATTCTGCAGGGGCGCTTCGCTCAATCTACTATGATGTTCATCACACCTCCATAGAAACAGTCTTCATGTTGTGCACGGTCCCTCGGGGCCTTCAGCCATCAGTATTGAAGTCATACGCTCTCGAAGATGCGCATTCTGGGTGCCTTTGCAATTGTAAAATTCCGTAAGCAGCGTCGCATTGCTGATAAGACCGTTCAGAGACAGCTACGGAGTATTATGGACCTCTGGCAGGAGTGTAGAAAGCAGGTGTCGCAAACGTTCCCTAAACAACACGGCTCCAATCCGGATTCAAAGATGAGGAACGAGAGACTGGAGACTGCAAATAACCAGAGCCAGAATCAAGTTGATAATCTTCGCATTTCTTGACTCGAGTCCCGTCGATGCTGGAAATGTGACCAATACTGTCCTGTTCCGAGCGTTCGAATTGTATTAGATTATTTGCAAAGGCGTACACTGGGAACAGAGGGTGGTATAGGCTTAAACCTGGATTAGAAGAACTTTTTGTCAATCTCTCATAGATGTACAATTCGTACATATAAAGCGATTCATGCGGCAGGAATATTGCCAGAGCCGGCTACATATATTGTCGCTATAAGCGATCACTTCACAACGCACTCGGAAAAAATTCTGGGACTAAACGTCTAAGCGTTTAAAAAAAAGTTAGTAGACCTATCCACACAAGAGCCAAAGAAAAAAAAAACTAGCTCACTCGAAAACCTTTCTTTCTTTTTCGTTGAACATCGTGAATATGATCAAATCAATCTTCAGGAATTCTAAAAGTTAGGGGCGTTTTGACGCTATGAAAGCAATGAACATACCTCGTCGCCTTCAGCCGTCGGCAGAAACTGCCGAGCTACTCCCAAAGCGACTCTCGTGGCATCTTCAAGAGGATAACGATAAATTCCAGTAGAAATAGCTGGAAATGCCTAGTTATTGCGTACGCGTTCACTATTCAGTGCGATTGCTTGAAAAATGGGAACATCCGCACATGCTCACAATTGTCCGTAAACGATGTTGAGATGCGAGTTTGAGGCTGGTGTAGTAGCACGAAGCAAGCTCTTTCTCTTGGCGGTCCGCGTGCTTATCATCGTACATGGGTCCGACAGTATGTATCACGCATTTCCTGCAAAACACCTAGTCAGGATATTGTATCAAGAATCTCGCATTTAGTGATTACGCAGGAAGGTTGTATCCGCGAGTTATCTTTGCGTCTCCGACCGCACAGCCGCCCAACTGTGCACCTTTAATGCGAAGAGATAAAAAAACGTAGTCAAAGACATTGCAAAACGAACTCACATTCCTTTTTCAGCAGAGGTCCAGCAGCACTGTGGATCGCTCCATCCACTATTGGGATGATAGGACAATAAGCTCCTGACAAGGGCATAGGCAACGAGAGAAGCAAGCTGACCTCCGCCACCGCCTGATATTTACACATTGATTCGATGATTGATTCAATGAGTGGGAGCTGCAACGTGTGGTCGCTGTGCAAGATGCTGACCTAGCAGATTGCTCTTTGCCGCGTTCACGATGGCATCGACTTGGAGCGTTGTTATATCTGCTTGGCTGAAGAAGCCGAACAATTCCGGATCATCCACACGCCGATGCAAGTGGACACCTACATCAGTGAAATACGATCCAGATGAGATCTCAGCTTGCGCTCTGCGTACAGCTGGCGCAGTGTAGGCATCTCAGATACGGAGATACTCTTTGGGCTCATGGCTTTGTTCAAGTGATGATAGTCGGCGAGGTGGATAGACCGAGTTGCAATGATTGTTGCGTGCGCTTTCAAACCAGCCTGGGCACCAGTGGGTCGAGGTTCGGGCGGTTAGTTACTCGCTGGTGGTGACTTCTCTGGGTTTAGACGGAGTTGACTGAGATGAAAGTGTTAATTGCGAACAGACGCCGAAAGTGCGGGTCAATCATGCAGGCTTGCAGTGAAAATGGCGCTTCAAGTTGCCCAAAGGGACTTGCAGGAGACCGTAACACTTGTAGTTTCAGAGGGAAAAAGTAACAAAGGCCGGGCGGAGAAAACTCATGCTCGCTGGCCGCATTTGCGACAAGTCAGGGCATGACAGGTGCTAGTGTTGCGAAGATATAGCCGGGAAATTTTTGCAACAATCGGTGAACGCACAAAAATCGACCAACCTCTGCACCATTTTCACCCCTCATCCAGTGACTAAGCGCATTCATCCTAGCCGACCACCAACCAAGTTGCGAGCATCCGTATGTAGCATATAGGATCATACTTGCATTAACATAGCGGCGCCAACAAAGCATACATGCAATATGTGAACTACCCCTTCATACCCATTAGCCGGATACCAACCACACCTCAAGCGATGAGCGTCGACGCGGTAGCAGAGTCGTACTTGAAGGTAGGAGCAATCTGCTGCTTCGTCTTGTAGTAGCGCGCGAGACGGTGGATACGCGACTCGATGAGAATGAGACGGAACTTCGAGTCCTTGTCCTTGCGGTTGATCTCGAGATGCTTGCGGACGGCGACCGCCTTTTTGACGAGGTGCCAGAGGTCCTCTGGGATGGCTGGTGCCAGGCCTATCCCCAAACAAAAGGCATGCGACAAACGCATAAAAACAAACATAGAAAAGAACGTGATTTCATAGTATTCAACCACCAGAAACCAAATGAATAGCCCACAGACGCACCGTTTGACTTCAAGATACGGAGAATCTTGTTACCAGTTACAAAGCGGACCTGAGGGACACCGTGGGCGTCACGAAGGGTAACACCGATTTGCGAGGGGGTAAGACCCTTGCGAGCGAGCTTGCAAATGTGCTCGACGACCTCCTCGGGGGCGGTCTTAAGCCACGAAGGCGGCGAGCGGCGGTAGGGGAGCGCAGAGGACGCTGTATAATGTTTAAGCCATATTTCCCAGAATTACAGATAAAATTTGACTGACAAATGCCCTTTCCCGGTGCGTGCATACGACCCATGATGACTTCTTTTAGGCGGACTTGTCGACGGCGACGGGGAGTGTGTCTTGAGGGGGCGGTCTACTTTGGCGAATGGCGGCACCAACAAGGTAAAGTTACCGGAAGAGGAAGTGGCGGTGCTGCTGTATAGTTTACGGCATCTGCCGGGGAGTTTTGGACAACGACTGTAACTTAGGCGTCGCTGCAGAAAGTCCCCAGACCAGTCAAGAGGCCATGAAGTTCAACATCGCGAACCCCGCGACGGGGCAGCAAAAGCTTATCGACATCGACGATGAGCGTCGTTTCCGCATTTTCTACGAAAAGAAGATGGCGCAGGAGGTCCCCGGCGACTCGCTCGGAGACGAGTTCAAGGGCTACGTCTTCCGCATCTCGGGCGGTAACGACAAGCAGGGTTTCCCCATGAAGCAGGGTGTCCTCGTCCCCTACCGTGTCCGCCTCCTCCTCTCCGCCGGCCACTCGTGCTACCGCCCGCGCCGCACCGGTGAGCGCGCGCGCAAGTCTGTCCGTGGCTGCATCGTCGGCCCCGACATTGCCGTTCTCTCCCTTGTTATCGTCAAGCAGGGTGAGGGCGAGATTCCTGGCCTCACGGACACTGTCCTCCCGAAACGTCTTGGCCCCAAGCGTGCGACGAAGATCCGCCGCTTCTTCAACCTCAGCAAGGAGGACGACGTCAGGAAGTACGTCGTCCGTCGCGAGGTACAGAGCCAGAAGAACCCCGAGAAGAAGGCATACACCAAGGCGTACGTGACCGCATTGCTTTTTGTATTGCAGTCTAGAAAATTGACTCAAATGATCTTGTTACATTGTTTAGTCCGAAGATCCAGCGTCTTGTTACCCCCTTGCGCCTCCAGCGCCGCCGTCACCTCCGCTCCCTCAAAACTCGTCGTTTCGACCACCAGAAGGAGCAAAAGTCGGAGTACGAGTGCGTATATTCAGCCATTTTTAAGTAAAATGAACACGTGAATATTTACGTTTGAACTCCATCTTTCAGTGCCATCCTCGCCAAGCGCCTCGCCGAGCGCAAGGAAAAGGCCGCCGCGATCAAGGCATCGCACAAGAAGTGCGTTTTTTACTTTCAATTACGTATCTTTTTACGAGTCTGACCGTTTGCTCTTCCTTTTCTTCCGTCTGTTTTGCAGGGCCACCGCATAAACACCCCCCACGCGCAGCTCCTCCCGCAGTGCTCTTTCTTTTTCTCTCGGCCCACCCTCTACGGTCATATGGTTTCTGTCGTACTGTCGTACTACAAGCATGTCTATCCCTATCTCACGTATGTATGGTATGATCGACACAACTGTATCCTGTGAGACGTGTCCATGTGGAAGAAGAAGCCGGCGCTTTACGCCCATGTTCCGCGGATGAGCTTGACAATGAGAACCCGTCGAACTGAAGAGGTGCTTTCGTGGCGCTTGATGTTCGATTGTTACGATTATGCATGAGATTTTTTGGTGCCTTTTCGCGTGTGTGAAATGCACTTTGAGGAAATCACCATGCTGGTTCAGACTACGTGAAATTCATAACAAGCAAGCTATCGTTGACAAGTCTTCTTTTTGACAAACATAGTGATATTCGCACTTCAACTACTTGCAAGCTTGACTAGGACTTACCATGGGGTCCTTTTGACTATACACGGGTCACGTGTCGGACCATATCCCGTGTGCCCTGGCTCAGGGCTGTCAACGAAGGTTTCCGCGTACTAGGACTCAGGAGAACAGGCGATCGGAGGCACCGCATGCGCAAAAGGGCATATTTTTAGGCCACCCCGTAACGAGGTTGCATCCAGCAACCGCAGAGTGGACCCCAGCTGCGGAAGGCCTTCGAAAATATACGCGTTTTCAGCTTTCCTTAAATTTAAGGCTAGTCGGTGATGCAAGACCGCAAACCGGAGCCAAGCTTGTTTAGTTGTACATACGCCGCAGCATATGTTAAATTAAACCGAGGAGGGTGATGCACCTCGTTCCTTTGAGACGAGCTTGGAAGCACCGGGCCAGCGCACCTGGTCGATTGGATTGCTATTGAGGACGCCGGAGGGCAATAGACAGGGAGTTGAGCTCATGCAAGGCTGAGGTATTTTTGGACTTGTACCTACTGTATAATTAGGTGGGCAGTGGTAGTGATGATCGGACGCAACAGTCGCAGGACAACCAAAAGGGGGGGAGGGGGTTACGATGGTCTGTGGCCTTCGGAGGTTTGCCTCTCCGCTCTCCGAGCTCGGTGCGTTAGCTCTCTCGATTAAAAAAAAAATAGATGGCGCCCACCGCGCATACGGAGCAGAGCCACTGACTACTGGCGGCGTTGGCCTACCGGTCGTTAAGGCTGGGCCACGATAGAGTTTCACTAGCGAGTTCTGTCAACGTTAGTTTGCGCGAGGAGGAAGAGGGGGGCGGCGTTGGCGTGGTGACAAGGCCACCTTAGGGTTGAGTTAGGTCCGCACGCAAAACCCCGGTGTACGCCGCCAGATGGATCGCTGGAGTGCCTAAAAAAGAGGGTGAAGGGAGTCAAGAATTTAGAGTTGCGATGCGCCGCAGCGATTATGCAAAGCTGGTTGTAGAGATTGGGGCCCGGGAAAAAGCTAAGTCGGAAACCCGGAGCTGGCGACCATCATTGCGGCGGAAAACGCGGTAATAATAAAGGCACCCTTAAGAAAGCGGGAATTTAAAAAAGGAAGTGTGTAGGTGTTAATTATGGCGAGGGCCTTGTCCTCTGCGCAGGTATGCCTGAGCGGAGACCACAGTTAAGAATGGAGAGCGACGACGGGCGGAACACTGTTGCCATGAGGCTGAGGCTGAGCTCAATCAGCGGTCAAAGACAATATTAATACTGCAGATGCAAACACCGTAGCGGAGCGTAGTGTGTGCTGACTTCCGAAGATGATCAAGAGAAGAGGGTATGTAATCCTGATTCTATCTCATACGGATGGTCAGGAGGGGGGGTTCTAGAAGGAGAGGGACAGATGGAAGGGGACTGGGGGAGGAGGTGGTTGATGGTGGCCGGAGATCGTGATGCAGTAGTCCACCAACCAGATACGGGGCAGTGCGATGGTTGCCCTTAGCGTTGTGCCGTCACCTACCTTCACTCGTGTCTTGTTTTTTTTTCGGGGGTGAGGATGATACGGGGGTATAGTACGAAGGCGACAGTCGACAGAGCTCCCGCCTGGATTGCCACTTCAACGTGGGATGATCGACTTGTGGCATCGTTCGGCTGCTTGGGACGGCCGGTGTATAGAGCTTCGGAAAATTAATTCCAATAAATTTGGCATCAATATTCCCGAGCGTTGAAAATGCACACGAGTATATTTGGGGGTACAAAGGAAGAAGGGAAGCTTCAAGCCGCGTGCTGGGGCTGATGAGGATTACTCAAACGGAGCGTTGCTTTCATCCCGATTTGGTTGGTCTCTTGTGCAGGGAAAACCCACGTGGGCGAGGAGGACTCGACAAAAATCCTGTCTTTGCAAACGGAGAAAATTGCAAGAGATAATGGGTGAAATTGCACTGTACCAGTAGAGTTATTGAGGTGACAAGTAGAGGTATGTCCAATACGAGGATATGGAATGCCGTGAGGGAACGAAAAGGTGGCCGAGCGGGGGCAAACCGAACTTACCGGAACAGGACACGTGGGAAATTAGAAACGCGCTCGTGGAAGGTCCTTGGTATTTGTACCTCCGAAGGGCTCGCCTTGTCCTTCGTCCGCCCCTTGTCCTCCCCCTTCTCTTTCTACCCCTCCCTGCTCTGCGTCCTCCGTCTTGCCGCAGACAAACATATCTCGTCGTCTTTAGCTGCGAGAAAACGGAAACGCATACAACAAATACAGCACAGGCAACGCGCCTTATTCGCGCACGACCACCTCAGTGATGGCCCCGATCAGAAGCGCCGTGCTCACACGAAGGCGCTCTTCGCTTTCTCTTCGTAAGTCTACTTGCAGTCCACGTCAATACCAGCAGCACCGGCTCACTGACGCATACAGTGAGCACCCGCCGCCGTTCACTCATCGCCCCTAAGAACTACACCTTCGCACCCAATGTCACCCCCATCACCTACCCTTCCGACCCCGCCTCGCCCAGTTCCACTTCAAGTCTCAACGCCAACGTCGGCAGTACCGATGGAGCCGATGCTAACGGAGAGCGTGACGAGGCCGTTCCATTCACGCCTGTTTCCGCGCCATCGCGTCCTCGTCGTCGCGGTGGACGCAAGGACAGCGCTGAACATATTCCTCGCCCGCCGAACGCGTTCATGCTTTTCCGTCAGAACTTCGTTCATCAACGGCATGTTCCGGGCTCGATCGAGACTAACCACAACTCACTCTCCAAGATCGTCGGTACGTGTTTTCTCCGACCCCGCACTTTCCCGCGATTACTGCTGGTGTTCTTGCCGCGGCGATACCGCCCCATTACATAATTTCCTTATGAACATGCCTAACTATTTGCGCCCGGATTCTTACCGAATTATTTCCGTAGGTAACTGCTGGAAAGCACTACCCGCCGCAGATAAGAAGGTCTGGGAGGAGTTAGCAGAGAAGAAAAAGGAGGAGCACAAGAAGCTTTATCCTGGCTACCGCTTCCAGCCAAAGCACGACCCCGAAAAGAAGCGCAAGCGCCAGGCAGCGCGTCTGGCCGCCGGGAAGGCGGAGCGTGAGCGCATCGAACGCGAAGAACTTGGGGTTGTGGAGGAGAATGAGGATGAGTGCCAGTTAACACTTGATACGCAGGAAAAGGAGCGTGCGATGACTGTACGTCGTCAGCAAGTGCGCGCAGCACACAACCATCTCGGTCACCGCCGCTCGAGCTCAGTTCCTCTGCCGAACGAGACCTACAATTACCCCTATAATTCTTATCCACACGCGGACCCTTTCAACTTCGCAAATCCCGCGCTTGCGAACGCACCGCCTAGTTCCGCGTCTGTCAACGGGAGCAACGGGATAGCAATTCCAACTCTTCCGTCGAATTTAAGCGGTCTAGTCGGGTCTTGGTACACTCCGAACCAAAACGCAAACATGAACCCAGCCAACGCGGGCTCACCAGCCTCAAACGAAGAGGAGCGGGAAAGCGGTTCGCAGCTTGCGCTTCCGCCGCATTTGCAAGCACATCAGCAGTTGCAGATGCCCATGACGCTTTCACGTGCAGGTTCTCCTCGCATGCCGCACACAGGATTTGGGCCGATGGCTACGAGCGCGGGTTTCAGTGGGATGGGTATAGGCATGAACACGATGGGCATGGGTACACGCGCTGCACGCCAGCACCAGCTTGGTCAGCTCGGACGTCGTGCAAGCTCTACGCAGCCCAGTTTGCAGCACCAGCTTGCCTCAGGAGCGTTCTCTGGCTACCATCTCGATGGTGGTGTGAGCAGCTTTGCGCACCAGCATTTCACGCAGCACAGTGGTGCCCCGTTCGACTTCAATCAACAGCGACAAACTCAGCAGCACGTTAGCCAGAACCAGTCACACTTCAACGGCTTTGATGGTTTCGTCGGCGCTGTTGCGGAGGGCTTCATTAATCCTTTTGCATCCTCTTCTGCTCCAGCGGAAAGCGCTCAGTCGGTGACGCCAACTTCCGCACCAGGTACATACCCAGCGCCGCTTGCCCCGCATGCGATATGGTACGAGGTCGAGTCTGTCGATCCAATGACACCTATTACAGGAGCACCCTCGCCATCAACCCTACCGGGGCATGGTTCCTTCCCTCACTCGCGACAGCAGGTCCAGTCTGCGCCATCACTCCCAGAGGTCAATACGACGTTCCTCAACCCGGCGTTCAACTTCGGTAACTCAGGTGCGACGTCGTCCCACGACACTGAAGCAGATGGGTCTTCGGCATTGGGTTCTGCATCGCGTGGTACTGCCCGAAACGAATTCGTGTACTCATCGACCAATGGCATGGGCTCGACCCCCGGCTCGAATGGAGATTCGGCGCCTGGCACAGGTATGCGCGAGTCCTTCGATTTCAGCGCGTTCCTCGCGGATCTTCCGCAAGACCAGCACCATTACCAACTCCAGCATGGAGGGCAGAATCCGAACGCGGACCCTGATTCTGGTGCTTATGGCGTGCAGGGCGTCCCGCCGCACACTGTCCACTCGGATGCTGGTGCGCACCTGGGCCTGGCACTCGCGCACCCCGTGCCTGTGCGCAAAGTCGTTCCGCCGATCTGCGATCCGAATAACTTCTACGTGGCTGAGCACGAGCATTCGCAACACGGATACAGCTACCAGCCGAGCCAACTGAGCGCCACGAGCGAGAGTACTGGGAGCAGCGTGAACTCGAGTCCCGCGTCCGCGCGTGCAGAGATGTCGGCCACCTCGGTCGCACAGCAGCATCAGATGCAGCAGCACGGATCCGAGGACATGGTGTCGGGCCACGAGCTGCTCGACGGTCCAGTGGATGTCCATGACCCCGCCGCCGAGCGGTCAAGACTGCAGACACAAACGGGTTTGGGCGTGTGCGTGAATACCGACATGCCCAACTTCGGGTACACGATGGAGCATCCGCTCGATCTTGGCATGAACGTCGGGATGCACGAACTTGGCGCCCATGGTATGGACTCAGGTCTCGGGCTGGGTCTCTCAGATCAGCTCAGTGCCCAGCAACATATGGGACTCAATATGGACATGGGCTACGGCGGATACTCCCAGGGTTCCGCACAAGATGCGAATGCCGACCCTCAAGCTTACGCTGGTCCCCACGACACGGAAGACATGGGTCCGCGCTTCTCGTTCAGCGACTACGTGCATGGCTCGCCTTTCCTCTCGGCTGCCGTTGTAAATTGAAAATTGGCGTTTTTCTGTGACGAATATGCATAACCCGATGCAAAAGAAAATGAAGAAAAGAAGCTCAAGAATTTTGCTCGTCTTCCATACTTTGTGAATGCTTTTCATACCAACATAACTCTAGAAACAAGTTCCCGTGGCTCGTCGATTTATCCAGTACTTATATCCACTTTAACCATTTCTCGTTTGCCCCACTCATGCGTGTAGCAACATTCAGCGCTCGCGTGGCCGATAAGGTCTAGCAAGTCTTTTACCTTTCCTCCTTTTTTCTTGAATTCTTTGGATCTGGTTCTCTCTTCTCGGCAATCAACAACTGTATCGCTTACGTCCCCTGGTCCTGCATTTCCGCTTTGCCTTGCTTTCTTCACGCTCGCGCGTCTCTGGTCGGTTCTGAACCCTCCTTTTTTTTCTGTTTTTTTTTTTCCCTCTCTCGTCTCGAATCTCCTGATGTAGCTATAGCCCCCATATGACTTTCCGCCTCCTCATGCTCAGCTTTCCTCGTCTACACTCATTCGTACATACACATACGTGTCAGTATCATACGCTGTCCGTTGTCACTGTCCAGCTGTCCTGTCCCGTCTTCGCTATCTATGCTACTACGCGCTTCTGCACTTTAATACGACGTTTTGATAACCAATACCCATACCAATAAAGTTTTTTTTTGCCTCGGCGAATTTCAAGTATCCATGAGTATTTACTATTGAGTATGTGGGAAATGATGTGATCCAGTGCGGGGTGCTACGGTCATAGTTTCATATCAAACCGATACCTGGATGATGTGTATCAAGAATCCCTCTTCATCCCGCCCACAGACCTCCAACAGCAACGCTCTTGCTCGGAGTCAACGTGTGTTGGCTACTACAGCGTTTCACCACCGGTCTCTAAATTTAGACTATATCTGGATAATCGCTGACAAATTGCAAACATGGGGACGATCATCAGCATCAGCACCAGCTACGCCACGCTACTAAAACCCAACCGTTCGGGTCCTTTATCCGGTGCTAACAATGTTTCCAGAGATTTATCACATCCAGAAGATGACTGTGAGGATGCGCCCTCCGATCTAGCAGACACGCGGGGTCCTCTTGTGCCCGCCGACAGCTCTTCGCAGCAAGACGATCGGCCTGCAGTGACCCAGATACCATCTCCGAATCAGCGGCATGGTGTATCAAACACGATGCCAACGATGGAACAAGGCACGAGTTGCGGTCGCCAAGATGAAACGGCAGCATCATTGCTGTTTGTTTCTCGGACCTCCGAAGACTCACTTCGTAAGGTTCTTTCGAAGCTTGGCCATCTGGATCTTACCGGGCGCGTGGTTTCGGAGAGCACTGTTATGAAGGCACATGGAGGATATTGTGATATTTTCATCGGGAACTTGAGTCCTGTTTTACCCGGCCACGCTTCAAGAATTAAGGTTGCCATAAAACGTCTCCGAATACACCTGCATGACGATCGAGACTTTACGAAGGTACATAAATCTATAACTTATTGTTATAGTATGTGGAGCGAATCCGAATTACATTTATTGATTTTGTTTTCAGTTTCTTGTCAAAGAAATGCATGTCTGGTCAAAGCTTGATCATCCCAACGTCTTGCCATTCAAAGGATATGTGCTAGAAGACACTTACCCGTCTCTGATCTCCGAATGGATCGAGAACGGGACCGTTACGGACTTCTTGGAAAAGAATACGGGGATCGATATCCGACTTGTTGTAAGCCTCTCTTCGCCAAGTTGAGTTGGAGGTAACTGAATTACGTGCAGATACTAGGGATTGCAAAAGGGCTCGAGTATCTTCACAGTCGGGATGTAATACACTCCGACCTTAAGGCTGTAAGTCCTCCTTTTAAACCTGCTACATACACCATTCGAGTAACAAGCATTTTTAAGGACAATGTATTGATTGGCCGCTCTGGACAGCCTTTAATCTGCGACTTCGGCATCTCTCGCATGATCACCTCTTCGCAAACATTATCTAGTGCACATGATGGTTCTGTCAGAGGGTCTACGCGATGGATGTCCGTCGAGTTATTCGGCATAGACAGCGACGTGGACCCTATACATACCAAAGCGTCGGACATCTGGGCATTCGGCATGACTGTATATGTATGTCATCTCCACACCCTGATAGTGCTAAGGCATGTAACTTATCCAGCATGACCCTATTCTAGGAAGTTATTACGCAGCAGCGTCCTTACGCACACCTCAAGGCGGACCAACGAGTAATACTCGCCATCATACGCGGCGAGCTTCCCACTCGACCAGTCTCCATTGGTGAAAAATCGTCAACTCTGGGGATGATCTGGACAATCTGCGAGGACTGTTGGAAAACTGATCCAGATGATCGTGTCGCCATCGACGAGATTATTTCGCGATTAAATCAAACTCGTGATTCGGCTCCGACGTGCCTCAGAGCACCCAATGGAGCACAGGTTGAACAATCACTTCAGAGCAGACTTCCAATAGAAAGCGCTGAACTTGAAACGTCCGCGAGCCCGCAATCCCATACTCTTTACCCTGCTATCTATCCTGCTTTAGAGTTCGCTGTCTCAATACTGCTACACAACTTGGTATCCCGAACACCGACTTCAGTGCCGATCGCAGGTCCCCCGCCGCTCATCCCGCATGTAATGTGTTTTGAAGACAAACCCGTCAACTCTCCTGCACCCATTGTAGCAGCACCCCTACCTAAACGCAGTTTATCTTTTCGTCGGAAACGTCAGATCCGGCCTGATTTGTCGTTACCGGAGGTCGGCATGACGCTACCGGACCAGGGACTCAACCTTGATAGTTCTAGCGTTTTCAGCCAAAGACCATGGTCTGATACCACCAAAGTGGATGCATCGCTAGCGGACAACCCTTCCTCACGGAATCCCACTAGAGTCGAGTTCGGTTTTCCTTTGACCAATCGATGTATTGGTTCAACCCGAGATCGGGTACGGTTCCGGGACAAAGGCGAGTCGGTTGACTCCAACGTAGATCCTTCCCGAGGACAGGGCCACTTCTCCAATCGGTATACAGACCACAATCCGAGTATCAGAGTGCAAGACGCCCTGCCGGACACCATTTACTTGGGCTTACCCAAGGGATCCGGCACGCGTCCAGTCCATGATTGTAACCAAGACCGTGCGTCCAAGCACCTCTGGCTCAAGTGCCCTTTACACGCACGGGTACCACTATTGGCCAGGGCAACTGGGCGCCACAGGCGAAAGCATAGGCGCAAGGAGCAGCGCGAGATTGAATCCTGTATCGGCGTACGTGAAGATGTCGGTTGCCCGCATTGCGCAGCAGCAGCAACAGATACAGCAGCGCTGATTCGGGGACATCGTGTCAAGGTCAAGCAATGAGCTCTCGTCCAGTAAACGACAACCTTGGCGTGCCTTCGCCGCGCACAGGACTCAAGATGCACACGGATTATGCTAGTAAGCCCACGGTTGCGCACCAGATACCTGCGCTAATTGCCATGCTCATGCCGGGTTTGTTGGTGTGGGTAGCGGCACAGAAATTGAGTCCGGGCCGCCGGTTTAATTACTCTCAACCCAATGGACCTCTTGATGAAGCTACAGCCCGTACATTCCATTGATTGGATAGATATATTCTCGTGGCGCCGCAATCAAGCTGTTTTACCTTGGTTAGAGTAGCATTCTGTTGATGTCAGGCCCCAGGTAGACAGGTTACGACTCATTAGAACCTTGAATAAAAGCATTGTATCAGTGCTGCCTACAAAGGAGTATGACAGTTTCCTACGCACTGCGTGTCACTACTGGTGTCTGTAGAAAGCACTACAAACCATTAGATTCATATTTGATTTACAGTGAAAGCTTAGTACATGTATCGGCGGTGGACGAATATGGATCTGGCATGTTGAGCATGTTAAGCAACTTGAAATACGCGAGTCGAAGAGGCGACTCGCGTAGCGTTCGCGAACGCGGATCATGGAGGCGTCGTCGACAGTTAGTACTAACCATGGTACTGCTGTACCTGCGAGAATTATGCTCTAGCCTCTTGTGCGGGTTTCACACCGTGTCAGCACAGCGCTGAAATATTTTTAGCAAACTTCCATAATGCACGGCATTAACCGCATCATGATGTCCTCGTTTCCGTTGATCGCGACTGCAGCTTGAAAGTGGCTTCACACCCTTCCTCCAAGTTGCTGCGCTGGTCCCTGAATTATCTCTTTACAGACCAACCGACTAGATTCACCAGCTGACAAATGAACATACCTACCGGTACAGTCCCCCTGACTACAACGATCTACCCTCCTAGCTATTCGACCGGCAGACCTGAAGGCTCACTTTATGAAGATGGTCATAACTTCGGTATGTCTTTGTATCAAGCCCCAGATGTTCAGGGCCTTGCCCCGTTGTCCGAAGGCTCCTTACAGCGGACAATGATGCCAATGATTCGTCCCGGAAACGATGGCCCTCCTGCCAGTGGATCGCCTCACGAAGGTCCCCTACGACTTCTTCCTACTCCGGTAAATATCTTTAAGATCTGATCGAGAAACAAGATCTGACGGATGGAGCTCGCCGACAAGTGTCAGGAGCAAGAAATGGAGATTCAGGGGCGATATTCCTTCGATAACTTCCGGCGATACTATTCAAGTGCAGAGCTAGACAATTTAAGTCGACAAGACGTACCAGTGGCGACATTAACGTCAGCTGATTCTCGGAACTCTGAGGACGCACTTGGCAGAGTCCTTTCAAAACTCGGACATTTGGACCTTACTGGACGCATAGTCACCGAGTGTTCTGTCATGAACGCGCACGGGGGATACTGTGATATTTTTATTGGAAGCTTGAATACTGACTTATCTGGCTACTCTGGAAAAATCAAAGTTGCTATCAAGCGCCTTCGAGTGAATCTACATAATGATCGAGACCTGACGAAGGTAACCCATTATCCTCTCGTGGCGATGTACTAAATCAATAATCATCCCGCTTACCTGTTCCCAGGTCTTCGTCAAGGAACTTTATATATGGTCAAAGCTAGATCACCCAAACGTCTTGTCGTTCAAAGGATATATGATAGAAAATGGCTATCCGTCACTGATATCCGAATGGATCGAGGATGGAACCCTCATGGAATTTCTAAAGGTGAATCCGAGAACTGATATCGAGGCTATGGTGAGATTTGCTTCTATATTGAGTGTTGAAGGGACCTAAGACGCGTTCAAATCTTAGGTACTAGGCATTGCGAAAGGACTCGGCTATCTTCACGACCAGGGTGTAGTGCACTCCGATCTTAAAGCTGTGAGATTTCGCGCACCCGTTCATAAGTTGCTGGAGTAACTCATGTCGTTGCAAGGATAATGTGTTGATCAGTCAACTCGGGTGCCCTTTAATCTGTGATTTTGGTATCTCTCGAATGATTACCTCTTCACAGACACTTTATATATCCACTACACATAACGGCTCTCCTAGAGGGTCAACCCGGTGGATGTCTATCGAGTTGTTCGGCATCGGCAGTGATATAGACCCTAAACACACCAAAGCGTCGGATATATGGGCATATGGCATGACTATCTATGTGCGTCATTTTCGTTACATTCATCGAGCCGCAGAACTTATCCAGCTTGTCCCGTTTGCAGGAGATCCTTACGAAACAGCGCCCGTACGCACATCTTAAAGCAGATCAACGAGTGATACTTGCAATAATACGCGGCGAGCTCCCTTCGCGGCCGGATCATAATGAGCATTCGCCAGCCCTGGAAGATATTTGGCGGATATGCGAGGATTGTTGGAAAACCGATCCGGAGGATCGTATCACTATCAGCGAGATCATTTTACGAATGGAGCAATGTTATAGCTCAACTCATAGCGACTTGGACTATTCCGATTACTCAAGCGGCTTTCCCGACACTATTGCAAGCAGTAGCAACATGTACATGCGGATGCACTCTCCGCAATCGCGCGAACTGTCTCCTTCGTCGCCGAATGTTATTGCCTCCGGCTCCGCGGTGGCTTCGGGGGCTAAGTCCAAGGGCTCGACCGCCACAACCGCGGCGTCGACGACACTCTCGCGACCGGCAGTATCTCTGCTGCTTTCGAAGCCGTTCATGTGTCCAAAGCCGGGCTGTATGAAGTCGTACAAGCAGGCGAACGGACTCAGGTACCACATCACTTATGGGCAGTGCAACTTCGCCCCACCATTGGAATTACCATCAGTCGAAGGCCTGTCAGAACATGAGGCAGAAAATCGTCTGCGTCCGTTCGGCTGCCAAATGCCGCCGTGCCAACACCGGTACAAAAACATGAACGGACTGCGCTATCACTACCAGCACTCGGGTAACCACGGTGCGCGCGGTTTAGCGCTGCTAGCAAGCGGGAACCACGACGCGACCGTGACGAAGAGCCAGCTAGGCCCTACCTTCAAAGGAATATGACAGTTTCCTGCGCATCGCGTGTCACTACTGGTGCCTGCAGAAAACACCACAAACCATTAGATTTATATGTAACTTACAGTGAACGCTTATTGCATGTATCGGCGGTGGTCGAATACGAATTTGGCATGTTGAGCATTTTTTATAATAAACAAAGACGAGAGTCGAAGAGACGACGTGGATATACCTACTACGCATGTTCGCGAACGCCGCGCAGATGGAGGCGTCGTCTCGGCCGGTTAAGTAGTAACCATACTGTACCCACGAGTTATGCTCAAGCTTCTTTTGCGGGTTTCGCACCGTGTCAGCACAGCGCTGAAATAATTGTCGGGCGAACTTGCCCAGGAATGCGAGGCCCTCCAGTTATCGGGTTAGGGGCTGCCAGAAAGCCAGCTTAGTCAGTGATAATTAGTGGCTGTGTTGCCTCCCCTGCAGTTCGGAGAACATCCTCCGGCTTCCATCAGGCTTATCCTCAAGCCAGTCTTGGAAAAAGACCATCCCTTGCTCAATTAAACTGAGTAAATATAGCGTTTGTGAGCGTAGCCTGCGCCCCTCCCCTCTATGTGGGCTCCCCACATATATTAACATAGTTTTTGACAAGCTTCTGTGATGCACGGCATTACTACAATAATACCGCATGGTGTCTTCGCCGTTCCTGTTGATCGCGACTACAACAACTCGAAAGTGGCTTCACACCCTTCCTCCAAGTTGCTGCGCTGGTTTCTGGACTGCCTCTTTACAAGCCAACTGAATTCGCCAGATTACGAATGAACATGCCTACTAGCCTATACCGGTACAAGCCCACTCTTGAGTACACTCCCGGCTACCTTCAGATCTGACCGACAGATTAGAAGTCTCACTTTATGAAGACAGTTATAAGTTCGACATGTTGGTTTTCAGCAATTTGCGGCGCTTGCAAATGCTTTCCGTTCGCCAATGTATATATCTTGTAACCAGTAGATAATCGCGCGAGAGAACTCTCGCGTGCATACAGACAGTAAAAATTCTACGAAAAAGGTTTTCTAACTCCGAGTGGCCGAGCCGTTCGGCACCATCAAGCTCACAGTCGAAAAACTGTATAGTTTTGAGGACAAATTCTGTGTATTCAGGTAGTTAGTTCTTGGTCGGATAACACAATGGTTTTTCGGCGGAAAACATACTTTCTAACACGAAGCCGCTTGCCCAGTTGCTCCCATTCCAATGGACCTCTTGATGTGGCTATAGCCCGTACATTCTCTTGATTGGATGGTTACACTTACGGTCTCGTGGTGCCACAATTCAGCTGTTTTGTCTTAGCTAGGGTAACATTCTGTTTGCTTGACCGCCAGGCCTCAGCTAGACGAATTACGACTCACGAGAACCTTAAATAAAGGTATTGTATCAGCTGAGTATGACAGTTTCTATTAAATATAAATAAACATATATAATAAGATAATGTAATGATCATGCAATATCACGCCATAGTGGAGCAGAGTTAACCTTGATCACGTTACTCACGCCCGCTTAACTATAAGAAGTATAACTTTACTTACACAATTATATAAAGTATTACCACAGTACATGTATATAAGGAGGCTGGTTTCTCCTACGAAATATCATTGGTTTATACTGATATCTTTCCACCCCTTGTCACTACCACTGCAACTGAGCACCTCACTCAGTACGTTAAATTTAAGAGGTTATGAGCCTTGACTCCCTCTAATGTCATAATGAAACTATGTCCTCAGACAAAGCATTGAATGCAGGTTCAGATAAAGGCAAACAGCCGGAAACTGAACTACAAAAACAAGTACGTGAAAGAGAAGAGCGAGTAGCTCTAAACGAAATACGTAAAGAAGCAACTGAACTAAACGTAGCTTATACACAGGCACACACTAAAGTAGATATTCAAGCAAGAATATCAGCTGAACTCAATTTACATGAGTTAATAAAAGCCATACGAAAATGCCGAACTTACGAAATTATTAGCAAAGGTAACCTCGAAAGAATAAACACTAGAGTAAGCCAATTTGAAAAAGGAAGTGAAATAACTCAAATGCTAATGAAAGCAGCAGCATCATGAGATTTAGCCGACAATTTACAAAATCTAGGATTGAACGACAAAGGAAAATATTCTGAACTCGATAACTGTTTAAGTACATATAAAGCATTACAAACTGAAGAAGAAAAACAAAATTTTATTAATAATAATCCCTATATTAAAAAGGAATCACCACCACCATCACGTGAGCCAACTCCACCTAGTGGAGGTAACAATACTAACACAGAACAAGATGAGCCAGACATGGCATCTAAATTGGTGGAGATCCAGAAATTCTTCGACGGAATCGAGAAATTGGACGGAAGATCCAATTATAAGCTTTGGAATTTCAGAATCCGAAGCACAGTTGAGAGTGTGGGTTACGGTGACCTGCTCATTCACGAGCCAACAACTGAACTGGCTCAAACGAGAACTGCCATTTATAATGGCATTTTGCGCACTATGCCCAATAAAATATTGGCTTATTATCTTAATTTTGATAAGAACATACCAGCTCTTTTGGGAGCCCTGGATGGATGATACAACATCCAGACAACAGTTACAACAGGCCTCAGCAAGGCTGAGTTATTTAGTATTGGAGGTCACGTCAGCAATTTTGATGGAACGCTTGATAAACTCTCAAATAAATATGAGGAACTAATTTCCCAGGGAGTCAACATATCCAAATCAACGTTCATCTCGGCAATAGCCAAAGCTACACCTGACCAATATCAATACGTTTTAAATCAGAGTGAGCTACATATAGCCACTTTTAATCAATTAACAACAGATCCCTTGCACCATCAAAAATTAACACCTCAGTATTTATTAACGGCGCTGAGGAACGCATTTGAAGGGTGGAGACGAAACCACCAATGTACAGGAGCGGCAGCTAATCATCTGCCCAAGGATGAGCAGACCCATCCCTATTTTAGGGGAAGTCGCGGACGCAGCAGAGGCCATGGTTGAGGATTTTCAAGAGGCCGAGGACGAGGATATTCACGAGGCTGTGGAGGATACGACAACTCTGGTTTTAAATGCTACAATTGTGGCAAATTCGGCCATTATTCAAAAGACTGCTGGTACGACAAAACTGAAGCCAGCAAGAAAGCCTTGACGAAGAAAGCGGAGGCTGCGAAAGCTGAAGAAAAGGGGAAAGGAAAAGCAATCAATACCGGTGCGTTGACATCAGCACCAACTGGGACAACTGTTAAGATCACTGTATAGGGGAGCCATCCGGGTTACAGATACGTCGTAGACGGAGCCAGTTGGTAGAGACGACTAGGTGGGCGACGAAGATCGTGACGACGATGTACTTGGTAAGGCGCATACGGTAGACTCGGCGATACTGGGTCAGGTTACGACGGAGAGCACGCAGGACTCGGGGGTGAGCAAATGAGCTTGTAAGAACAAAGAGCATAAGCTTATCGCTACATGCTCGACAAGGTACAACTTATATA
>JAKOPK010000058.1:0-107022 GCA_024195185.1 Coniferiporia weirii
TCTTACAAGCTCATTTGCTCACCCCCGAGTCCTGCGTGCTCTCCGTCGTAACCCGACCCAGCATCGTCGAGTCTATCGTATGCGCCTTACCAAGTACATCGTCGTAACCATCTTCATCGCTCACCTAGTCATCTCCACCAACCGACTCCGTCTACGACGTATCCGTAACCCGGACGGCTCTCCCATACAGTGATCTTAACAGTCATTTCATTCTTCATGGCAGTACTGCGTTACTGTTCATACTTGGAGTCCTGTCATCTACTAGCATAGCGAGGTCTTCTACTCCTATGTTATTTCTAGACGTGATCCATGTATATCCTGGTAGTGTTCTAGCAGCTGAGTAGTCGTGGAACCATCACGTTATTACCTCCCTGTCTATGTGTCCTAACTCCTGTATTCTATCTTTGCTATCGCATGAGGTATGGCCCTTACCAATAAAGTTTGATTTATATGCGAACACCTGTTCTCTTAATTCTTTATTCTTTTGTTTGATTAATGGATTTACAGAGTCCATATATTGCGTTGTCGTGATGACCGCTCTCTGATGACAGAGCCGATCATGCGGCGCATTATAAATCCTCATTCTGACAAATACGTCCATTACATAACTTTGGTATTGATATGAGAACATAGTTGCTCTGTGTTCGATAATTGTATCTGTGTTGTTATTGTCTTTTGTAACTTCATGGTCGAATGTTATTTGGCAGTTATCGTATCCTGCTTGTTTGCCTATAGCCCTGCATGCTAATGTGAATACATTCCATGAAACTGAGTATGTGTCTTTGCATCTTTGACATTGGGAGCGCGTGTCGATTAATTGGACTGGTCTCGCCATTATAGGTTTTTGTCTTCTATCTCCTGACACTAGCCTTTCTCCATGTACGTAATGATGGAATTGCATCAATTACTTAACAACATTCAAGTTGCCCACTGCTGTAAGCTCTGTGTGTCTGGCCTCACCCTGGACATCAAAGGCTACTTTGACAATGTCAACCACTGCCGCCTTCTTCACATCATGACCCTCCTCAGGTTCCCTCAGGAAATTTGTGAGTGGACCCGTTCCTTCCTCTCTCACCGTTCGGTCGTCATTGCTGTCGACTCCTACCGCCATCCTCCAATGGACCTCCCTGCTGTGGGTATTCCTCAGGGATCCCCAGTGTCGCCCATCTTGTCTTCCATTTACACCTCCCTCATTCTAAGGCTGCTCGAATTGACCTCCAGTAGTGCCCTCAAGGCCTACATCGACAATCAATACATCCTCGTCTTTACCAAATCCTTCGCTGACAACATCCTCAAACTCCACACCTGCTACGATATCCTCTACCCTGCCCTGCGCCGCCTCGGTCTCTCTACCAACCCCGGCAAGGATGAGCTCATACACTATCGCCGCCACCACTCTATCCCTGCCCCCGGGCTCTCTTTTTCTTATCAGCCCCCGGATGGCCCCCCCTGATCCTCGTGACCCCTTCCACTGAAATCTGCTGGCTGGGCTTCTTTCTCAATGATCTCCTCACTTTCAAACCCCACATCCGCCAAATGGCCATGCAGGCCCGTTCTACTGCCACTGCCCTCCGCATTCTCGGGAACACTCTCCGCAGCCTTTCTATCTTTAACTTCCACATCCTCTACAAAACTCTAATTCTCCCAGTTCTCACCTATGGCTTCCAGCTTTGGTTTACTGGCATCCATCAAAAATCCCACCTCCAACCCCTTATTGTAGCCCAGAACCAAGCCCTTCACCTTGTGGCCAGGGCCTTTAGGACGTCTCCCTCTTCTGGCCTCCATCACCTCCTGGCCATCCTTCCCATCCCCTTCCTCCTCCGCCACCTTTTCGTTAACTCCGCCACTTGCCTCTCTAAACTCCCCCTCAACTCCCAGGTTATCGCCTGACTTCCCCCGAGCTGGGGCCCTTCCCCTTCTCACGTCCCGATGCCCATCAACTGCCTCCGGTCTACCCCGGAGCGCCCCGTTTCCATCCTTCACCGCCTCTCCTTTTTAACCTCCCCCACTTCTGAACCCCTCTACCCCTATCTCACCCCACCATGGCGCGCTCTGCCCCCTCGTCACCCGCACCTGCACCTTCCTGACCCTCCCTGTTATGATACGTGTTCTTTTCGTTTTCTTTTCTTATCTAATTAGTTTATTTCATAAACTAGGATTAGTCATTGTGCTAGATTTGCTTAGTCAAATAGTTGGTAGTAAGCATGGAAGGTTCCAGATCTATGACATCATAGTAGAAGGTTCTAGACTGATGACATCGTTATTACACCATATTGCATCATTATGGTACCATCCTTTCCCACACTTCTGATTGGTTGATTATTATAGATTTGACCTGCCCTAAAGTAGTCTCAGATGTATAAGTACAGCACAATACAGGCCTGGGGAACTCAGCCGAGTTCTCTTAGGATATCCACTATCTTTGTGTGATCCCTCCTTGTCAGCCTGACCTCTCATCCTCTAAAGTTGTTTCACTGGTAGAACCTGTGCGCCGTGTTGGTGTATAGTGTTGCCCTAACACTCCCCCCCTTGTCCACGACATCCACATCCAGCACGCCATTTCACAGTCCCTTGCCCGCCGCCTCCACCTCCTCTCACTCGACCCCTCCAACCTTCTCATCTACACTGACAGGTCTCATCACATTGTCCACAGTGCTACCGTCACCATCTCCGCTTTCGCCATCTCCTACCTTGGAAAGTTTATGGACCAGGGTCACTACTACTACTCCCCCACCGGCTCCTCCTTCGATGCCAAAATGTTCGCCCTCACCAAAGGCTTTCATCATGCCTCACTTTTCCACCTACATCCTATCGCTCGGAACATTCGGTCCCTCTATTTTATATCCGACTGCGCCCCAGCCCTTACCACCATCCTTTCCCTCCTCCCCCACCCTGCGCAGTCATCATCCGCCTTATTTTGCTCCCTGTTGGACCCCTTTCTACAGGCCAATTTGACCCATCATGCACACCTTGTCTGGTGCCCTGGACATATGAAGGTCCCGGGCAACAAATACGTTGACGCCCTCACCCATCTTCCCCCCCATGGCCGCCCCCTCTTCTATCACACCTACTTGGCCCTTCGCCAGGAAGCCCTTGTCACCGCGCGCGACATGTGGGCCCGCACGTACGCCTCTGACACCCCCCACCACTGGTTGCTTGCCGGCCTCGCCCTCCCACACCCCCCCACTACCACCCTTCTCTCTGCCTGGAAAGCCCCTGCCCCCCACGCCCTCCAGAGCCGCGTCGCGCAGGTCGTTCTCGGCCATGCCCATTTTGGCACATACGCCGCCCGGTTCCTCCTGGACCTCCCCATCAGCTGCCCCTGTGGCGCCCCCCTCCAAACCCGTGAGCATGTCCTCTTGGACTGCCCCCTCTTCTCCCATGCCAGACGGCCCCTCCCCCAGGAGTCTCGCCCGGCAGCCCGCCCCCCCATGTGGGGCAGCAAACTCGGATTAGGTTGGCTTTTCCCCTTCCTCCACTGCACTACTGCCTTTATGTGCGCCTCTTTACTCGACCCCCTCCTGCCTCCCCCTCCACCTGACTGCTTCCACCCCCTGTAGATCCCTGCCCCCAGTTCATGCCACTACCACAATCACCGACCCTAGACACCTCTACCTTGACCAGATCCCTTCTTAACCCCCTCCACATGCATTTACTATCCTAGCTTAGTTGTGATTGGATGACCGCGTCTTGTACTTAGTACTATTGTGGTATACAAGTTGAGAATCAAAAAAAAAATATATATATATATATCACATGTATAGTGACTAAGCACATATGGTGCAATGATTGCATGATAGGTGCACAGACCATGTCACATTACTCACTCCCAGCTAAAGAGCCAGTACAGAACACATAAGGATAAGTCCTACTCTTATATAATAGATTACCACAGTACGTGTATATAAGGAGGGCCAAAGGGCCTACAATAAATCATCAAATATTCCATTCCCTCTCACTGCACATTCACCACACTCAAACATCTACCACTTAAAACTGTCTCTGTCTCCGGCTCTGTGCCACCCTTACCTTCCTTTTCTGAGCCGGACTCGGATGTAGTCTCCCACTCACTGCCATCATCCCCATTTTCTTCAGCTTCAGGGTCAATGCCAGGAATCCCAATGAGGTCGTACTCGCATAAGTGTTCCCGAAAGCTGATGGTGGCTGGAGTATTCCAGGACATTCGCTCGTCGCCGCTTGACTCCGCCTCAAGGTGTGCGTCCCTTTCTCTGTACGAGTATTACCTCGGGGCCCGATTCATTCCTAAAATCTTCCAGACTTCGAGAACATCATGCTTAGTAAAACGCATGCCCTCGAAGGTAGGTTGACCTTCTCCCTTATACTCGTGGAAAGCAACTATAATGCGACTCTTGCAGGCAACGGCTAGCCAGACTCTGAGCTTCGTAGCCTCCCGGATGTAGTCAAGGACTTTTAAGCGGACAAACTCGGGGCGCTGGGCGACTAATTTGTACTCAATGGCGGTGTCGCAAGCAATTTTCCATTTAAGATGGTAGCCATAAACCCAAGGCATGACAGATATTCAAGCTGAAAGAAAATCATGAGATGACGACTAGAAATGGGCAAGAGATCCATGTACTCGAGCCAAACTCCTTTTGTTTCAGATCAAGTGAGGAGTCGGGATTACGGGTGACGCATATACTTTGACCGTGGGAATAAAATCAAACAGACGCAAATACACACCGATGTTCGCCACATCTGGATTCCGAGCCGACATGAAGCCGCGATCAGAATATTTGAATATTTGAGCTTGTATACTACGGCCACTACCCCTGTATTTCGGTGGTAATCAAGATGCCTGGATTCTCTAAATTACAGATACGGCAGTTATATTTCTGACGTTGTTCAAACTTCAAGCGGCTCGGCATGTACATGCCGAGCCGCTTGAAGTTTGAACAACGTCAGCCTCCAGTTTACTAGGTGGCTTCCATTCAAATAAATTATTACGTATTGTCCCTCTTGCACATCGGCATACATTTATGTGCTAACCCATCCTCATCTCTAGCGTGTCCCGAACACACAGCCTCGTTCAGCAGGTAAGTCCTAGCCTATATGATGCATCCCCCTCTAAACGCTTCTCTCAACTGCCTATTGACGGATTTGCCTCGAGAGCATACAACCTCGAAGCTCTCATCCTCGAAGTCTACAAAGTCAAAGGTGACAAAGTCAAAGGAAATAGAATCGGAATTGAAAGCCCTTCAAGTTAGTAGTGGATAAAGGCTTAAAATATTATATCAATCGAGTATGGCCTGAAGTACCAGTCCGACGCTAATGAGTGCATGAATGATGGGGAATTCACAGATGAGTCCGCATGGTACTCGTGTGTCCCAGAGAACGTCGACAGCCTGTTCAAGAAAAATTACCATGTTCTTTTGAGCCCGCAGCGCTCATTCGAATGACTATCTGGTCTGATAGTCGGTTGCGGTATCTGTCTCCACAGAAATCGAGACTGCCTGCCGGTTAGGAAAAAATTACTCGCTTCGTGTATTATTCTCGTCATCGAGTCCAAACCGCTTCCTAAAGTCAAGTACCCGATTGAAAACAAGGAGAGTGAAAATTGGTCTCTTGTCCAAAGGAAGGGGCAGGAGGCTTGGATACAGGCGATGGAACAAGCAGCATATGCTCTCAAGAGGCATGACGACCAAGACGCCATTGGGGTTATGGTTACCATAGGACCTTACTGGACGTTTGAAAAGGTGAAACGGAACGCAATCAAAGTCCAGGATAATCACACAGACCCAGGATACGTACAGAACACGGAGGCTTCCTTTTCCTCCGACTCTCTGCGATCAGACATTTTGCCTGCTATAGTGGAAAGTCACTATAATATTCGTCCACGATCAAAAGTTTGCGGTCCTGAGTTATCTGTGGCCCGTGAAGCTCCTCCAGGAGATCAGCACGTTTCTGCAGTTGATACTCCCGGAGAATCTTTGTCCAGACAGGAATCGGAAAGCCAGAACATTCCATCTCACGCCGCAGGAGCTGTGGAGCGTGTGTATTATGAGTTCGAAACACGTGCCTCAGATCTTGCATTGAGAAGGATGCGTAAAAGTTTAAAGGACTTGGACGGGTTTACTACGGAGGACTGGCAGAAGTATTGGTGATCTATGGTGAGCATGACTATTTTCCTATACACGATTTATATTGATATGAATAGCATACCTAAGCGTCTATATTATACAGTTTCGCAGACAAGACTCGGAATTCAAGGCTGCATTTTCATGATTTGTTTATTTATTAGTGAGGAATGGCGCAGCTTATGACAGCCTTCAAACATATTGTACAAGAATATTACAAATATACTGTACAGCGGCAAGAAATGCATTTATATCTGAACTAAATAATGGAAAGACAGTCATGATAGTAACATGACTGCCAGTGGCTGAGAACTTAAGAGCCTGTATTGGGAGTGCGCATGTGTATACCAGTTTGAGAATGTAGTAGTGAAGAAAAAATGAAACTCATGTGTGGGTATAGCTTGGCGGCTCAACGCCCCGAATTTGTCTGCATAGTAGTCATGTCCTTCATGAAGGACTACAGGGTTTAGAGCAAGTCTTCTGTCACTTGTGATAGTCACATCATAATCACTTTCCACAAGTGCGAAGTAAAGCACGATCTGAAAGGCATGCGCCTACCACGGAAGATGTTATAAAGGTCGTAAAGATCCTAGCATTACCTCGTTCCTCAAGGTGGTACTTGTGTCAGTAAGGAGAATACAGCGTATGAGGTGGAGTCAAGCGAAGACGAGAAGATGTCATGGGACACTCCGGCCAACATCACTTATCGAGAGCACCTGCATATCTACGATTTCATCAGAATCCCTGGCGTTGACGACAAAACTGCGATGATGGGAATGTCATTGAACGTGGAAGCATGATTAGACGAGCGGACTCCGGAGTATCAGGCAGGGACAGTGCGCATTAGAAATCGTATATCGGATATGGCAGTTTAGTTGACCGTCTTTTATGCCAGCCATACGTCTATAATCTACCACGTTTTACTGTATTGTCTTGAAGTCACGGCACACATTATTGATTGTAAGTAGTCGAGTAAGTGTTCTCACAATTGCGAGCTTTTGTCAATTGATGGATGGGAATTGCGCGAGGTGAGGCAACGTCCAAGAAGATTTTACGTGTACCGTCCGTGTTAACGTTCGGAAAGTCCATTCCTAACCCGATGCATCTACAGATGAAAGATTGGTTGTACAGTAAATAGAATCAGAGTGTTCGGAATCTGAGCCAGTGTTCGAGTACAGTACGCCGTAAGCGCTGGGGTCTGGAGAAGACATCATCAACTTGAACGTTGATACAATGTCGAACCCAATTGTAGGGTCATGGAATCGGCGTAGGTTCTTTCTCACCAGCCCGGGCTTCTAGGAGACAGAGAGATAGACGCGATAGACTTCGAGCAGCCTGAGGCCTGGGCATGAATTTCAAATACAAATTTGAAGGCAAGAGATTTGAATTGACTCGGAATGTAAGGTCTAGGGATGACGATGGAACATCTCAGATTCTCACGCCCTCCGTCAAAAGTTACGGATATGCATGACTTTAATTTATTAGCACCTTGGGTTGACGAGTTCATACGGCTCAAGAGCCCGTTGTTGGAATTATGATTTAGTAATCTCGACTATGCGACTACATTTGGTATTTATGTCGCACGTTCTGTGAAGTTTTACTCGTAGCTACCTGCATGTATGCTCTTGGTCGGAAATGACCACGACAAAATTCCTGATCAACGAGGACCGACCCGTGCTGTGACGGCACGCCTCAAGATTTCTTACACCCGTATCCGAAAGTCTATACCAATTCCCAGGCCATCTGAATAACAATCAGCATGTGCTTACCTGCTCCAAAAAAGCAGTTTGATATTAGTCCCACAATCCTCAACGTTGTCACCGTCTGCTCAGATCAATGTAAATGTTCTTATCCGGCCTAGGTTTGTACCCTATATTTCTTCGTCCTCACTCGACTCCATCTATCCTTTTCCGAGCACACGTATCAGATACAAAGGGAAATAGCAACCGAATTGAGTTATTACAATATGTAATTGCATAGCAATAAAGGTTGAGGTCAACAGGAGGGAATAGTGTACGTCGTACCACGGGCGGGTACTGGGAGTAACGGGATAACTGCATGCCCAGACGAACAAGCGAGTCAGTCCAATAATGGGCGGTAGGAAACAAAGGAACAGTCCCAGGCCACTCCGGTAGGCAGGGGTCTCGTTTCAATAGTTGTACATATTGAGTCACCATGAGAACAACCCATCCCCAACTTTCACTTTTAAGTATGCAAATTTATAAGAACAACCTTCACATGCTGATGTCCAAATACCCTAACTTTTATTTTTCGCAGATTATGAATAAAGCTGACGCAAAGGCGCGGTAGAAATAGTGTTACCACTGAACAGTCCTTGGGGAGGCACGTGCGCCATATTCGTGGGGTGCCGAAAGCGTTGGAGATGTTGCATAGCGCCAGCGTCACCCACGAAGAGTCGACAAAAAGAACTCGAGAGGCGCGCGGCCAGTATCTAGTATGTCTTGGATTCTTGGACATCATCTTAAGTGGCAGGTCGTCTGCAAGGCCGCCATTGAGTACGTACGGCATGGTTGCCCAATGCCCTGAGCTTGTCTGCTTAGAGGACGTAAACCACATTTGGAAAACCATCGGGCCCACAATCAAAACATAGATAACATTTACCCATGAAGCTGTGTTACACCCGGCTTCCACAAGTGTAGTAGGGAGTGCAGTCTAGGGGACTTTCACTTTTAGGACTATATCAAAAACGATTATACATGGAATAATAGGGGGTCATGGAAAGAATTTGGATACAAGCGACAGTTAGAGTGAATCTAGATTTTCATTTTCACTGTATCTCTTCGGATTGTCTCTACCTCTGACTCTGTATCTGCAACTCCGTCTGTTTCCATTTCTGAGCCAGACTCGGAGGTAGTCTCCCACTCACTGCTATCACTCCCATTTTCTTCAACTTCGTCGTCAATGCCAGGAATCCCAATGAGGTCGTACTTGCGTAAGTGTTCCCGATAACTGATGGTGGCCGGAGTATTCCAGGACATTCGCTCGTCGCCGCTTGACTCCGCCTCAAGGTGTGCGTCCCTTTCTACGTACGAGTACCACCTCGGGACACGGCCCATTCCTAAAATCTTCGCGACTTCAACAACCTCATCCTCAGTAAAACGTATGCCCTCAAAGGTAGGTTGTCCTTCTCCCTTATACTCGTGGAAAGCAACTATAATGCGACTCTTGCAGGCAACGGCTAGCCAAACTCTGAGCTTCGTAGCCTTCCGGATGTAGTCAAGGACTTTTAAGCGGACAAAGTCGGGGCGCTGGGCGACTAATTTGTACTCGATGGCGGTGTCGCAAGCAATTTTCCATTTAAGATGGTAGCCATAAACCCAAGGCATGACGGATATTCAAGCTGAAAGAAAATCATGAGATAACGACTAGAAGTGGGCAAGAGATATGAAGCACGTACTCGAGCCAAACTCCTTTTGTCTCAGATCAAGCGAGTCGGGATTACGAGTGACGCATATACTTTGACCGTGGGAATCAAACTAAACAGCCGCAAATACGCACCGATGTTCGCCATATCTGGATTCCGAGCCGACATGAAGCCGCGATCAGAATATTTGAATATTTGAGCTTGTATACTACGGCCACTACCCCTGTATTTCAGTGGTAATCCCAATGCATTGATTCTCTAAATCGCAGATATGGCACAGATATATTTCTGGCCTTATACAAGCGGCTCGCCATCATACTACACATTCCAGCCACACTGGTGTGACCTCGAAAGTCCGGTCAGCCTCCAGTTTACCAAGTGGCTGCCGTGCAAATAAATGATTATGTATTGTCCCTCTTGCACATCGGCGTACTTTTATGTGCCAACCCATCCTCACCTCCAGCGTGTCCTGAGCACACAGCCTCGTTCAGCAGGTACATAAGTCCTAGCCTATACGATGCATGCCCCTCTAAACGCTATTTCAACTGCCTATTGTCAGATATGCCTCGAGAGAATACAACCCCGAAGCTCTCACCCTCGAAGTCTACAAGGTCAAAGGTGACCTTCAAGTTAGTAGTGGATAAATGCTTAAAAACATTATATCAATCGAGTATGGCCTGAAGTACCAGTCCGACGCTAGTGAGTGCATGAATGATGGGTAATTCACAGATGAGTTTGCATGGTACTCGTGTGTCTCAGAGAACGTCGGCAGCCTGTTCAAGCAAAATTTATATCTTCTTTTGAGCCTGCAGCGCTCCATTCGAATGACTGTCTGGTCTGATAGTCGGTTGCGGTATGTTTCCTCCAAGCGCGTCCCAGATTTCTGTCTCCACAGAAATCGATACTGCCGGGTCGAGAAAGAAATACTCGCTTTGCGTATTATTCTTGTCATCGAGTCCAAACCTCTTCTCAAAGTCAAGTACCCGATTGAAAACAAGGAGAGTGAAGATTGGTCTCTTGTTCAAGGGAAGGGGCAGGAGGCATAGTTACAGGCGATAGAACAAGCAACATACGCTCTCAAGAGGCATGACGAACAAGACGCTATTGGTGCTATGGTTACTATAGGGACTTACTGGACGTTTGAAAAGGTGAAACGGGACATAATCGAAGTCCAGGATATGTACAGAGCGCGGAGGCTTCCTTTTCCGCTGACGCTCTGCAATCAAACGGTTATCGTTATATCGAGCCACCATGAGAACAACCCAGCCCCAACTTCCACTTTTAAGCATGCAAATTTATAAGAACAATCTTCACATGCTGATGTTCAACTTCGAGCGCCTTGTCCAAATACCCCAACTTTTATTTTTCGCACGTCAAGAATAAAACTGACGCAAAGGCGCATTGGAAATAGCGTTACTAACAGTCCTTGGGAAGGCATGTGCGCCGTAGTTGTGGGGGGGGGGCGAAAGCGTTGGGGATGTTGCATATCGCGCCAGCGTCACCCACGAAGGATCAACAAAAAGATTAATTGTCGGCTTCAGCGTCGAGGCCATAAGAATCAGGACGGGGAGGACGGCCTTCTAGAGAAATTCATGAGAGGCTGTGCGGGGTGGGCGGCCTTCTGGAGACATTCATGACAAATCCACAGTGAAGCCATAGAATTATCCTGAGCCTGAGTTAGCTTGCCCTAGTTACAGATACGCGACGTCGACCCTTCGCATCAGTCAGCGTCGTCCCGCTTTTGGCCGTTTGAATAAAGGGACTTTCCATGATTAGCAAAGCAAGCAAGCATCGCGATGCGACGCAACCCGCGACCCGCGACCGTTCCTTACGTGTCGAGGTTCGTAATGTCATTTCCTTCAAGATACTTCAAGGGCGCAGCGTCACGTATAAAAGCCCTCCAGGGAGAGCAGGAAGAGGCCTACCAGCTCTACCGATATCGACAACATACACATCCTCCTCAGTACTTTTCAGACTTACCATCATGGTTCTAAAGCTCTATGGTCAACCGTTCTCGCCATGCACGCAGAGCGTTATCGTCACGCTCAAGGAGCTCAACGTGCCCTACGAGCTCGTGCCCGTGAACGTTCTAATCGGAGAGCACAAGAGCGCAGACTACCTCGCGAGCAAGCAGCCCTTCGGCCAGATCCCCGTTCTTGTGAGTGTTTGTTAGTAGTCCACATACATGCACCCTTCCTGACCGTCGCGAACGCGTTTAGGTCGAGGAGGATGGCTTCAAGTTGTATGAAAGCCGCGCGATCGCGCGCTACCTCATTGCCAAGTACGGACGCGACAGTGGACTCATCCCCACAGGAGACGTGAAGAAGATCGGCCTCTTTGAGCAAGCCGTGTCTATTGAGAGCAGCAACTTTAACCCGTCCGCTTCAGCCTTTGCGGCGGAGAAGATCTTCAATCCGTAAGTCAACACCGCATACAACCACTATTGCTCATCGCTGACTGTCTGAGCTGCAGGATGTTTGGCGTGAAAGGCGATGATGACCGCGCGGCGAAGCAAGGGAAGACGCTTGAAGAGAAGCTGAAAGTTTACGAGATCATTCTCAGCAAGCAGAAATACCTTGCGGGTGACGTGCGTACCTATGTAATATCTGCCCTTCGATAGAAAATGAGTTAATCCATCGGCATATTCACAGGAACTCACTCTTGCCGACCTGCTTCATCTCCCGCATGGCGCGTATATCACTAACTATGCCGGCTTTACGGGACTCAAGGCGACTCCGAACGTCGCGCGTTGGTGGGCGGACATCACAAGCCGTCCGTCTTGGCAGGCTGTTGCGGCTGAGGGCGCCGCTGCCATCGCAGCGATACAGAAGTAGATGGAAATGCGGGTCATCCTGTAGCAACGAATATATGCTGTACAGTTTTAGCTGATTATGCCAAATTAAGATACGATTTGCTTGGTTGTGATTGACAGTGTGCGCATAGGCGGGTCCTGGGAGTACAGGTGGATGTAAAAAGTTATGGATCGACCAAAAAAGGAACGAGATCAAACACCCTCATTCGGGTTATTTTTATAAGCCAAAACATCGTTGCGGCTTGTCTATAGGCATATCAGTATATTTTAACGGTAATTATAAGGTCCTCCTACGCCGAGTCGAGTTGTTTGTCCTGCATGAGCAGTGGAAAAGGTGTTTGACGCGCTGTGTGAACCTCCTTTCCCTTTCGGCCGGTCCGTAACTTTTTACATCCACCTGTAGGGTGTGTAGATCGACGACGTCCGAGTCCAAAGTGAAAACTCTACGGAACAAACCAAGAAGTCTACATTAGGCCTGCTAGGAGTCTGCACAAGTCCAGTAGTCTTGACGAGGAATCGCTGGTCTTTTGGGACGGCAGAGCGTCAAGAGTCCGAGAACCGGATCGGTGACTGTGAAAGTAAAAGTCCGAGTAACTATAAATAAGGGGGCACTGACGCTGCGCAGATCACGTATGCGTGGGAATAAGTATATTAGATACCAAATTCGGCCATGTAAATAAATGTTCTTACCCAAGTTAGGTTTGTACCCCAGTTTATTTCTTCGTCCTCGCTCGGCCCCACCTATCCTTTTCCTGGCACACGTATCAGACATAGAGGGAAATAGCGGACGAACTGAGTTCAATAGTATGTCAAGTGCATAGCAATAAGAGTGGAGATCAGCGGAAGGTGATACAACAAGGTTGGACCACGGGCGAGTACTGGGAGGAGTAATGTAATAACCGCATGCTCAGGCGAACAATCAATCGGTATGATTGTGGGCGGAAGACACAGGGCAGTCTCTAGTCCACTGGGCAGGAGTCTCGTTTCACAAGCATCACCCCAGCGGACCCACAGAGCCTCCCCGTTCTTCGCTGCGGGTATTTCCCTCGTCATCCACATGAGAGCACCGGGCCAGAACCAATCCACTTCCAAGTAAGCTGGTGTGTTCAACTTCGAGCGCCTTGTCCAAATACTCCAGCCTTTATTTTTCGCACATCAGGAATAAAGCCGATGCGGACGCGCATTAGAAACAGCATTACCAACGATCCTTGGGGTGCGCCGTAGTCGTGGGGAGGCGAAAGCGTTGGGGACATTGCACAGCGCGCCAGCGTCACCTACGAAGAGTCAACAATCAGATTAATTGTCGGTTTCAGCGTCGGGGCCATGGGTATCAGGGCAGGGGTGTCGGCGTTTCAGGAAAATTAATGACAAATCCGCAGTGCGCCATAAAAATTAAGATCCTGAGTCAGCTTGATCGGGCTTGGCTGCGTCTGCCCTTTGCAAAAATTGCATCAGTCAGCGTCCCGCTTTTGGCTGTTCGGCCAAAGGGACTTTCCATGATTAGAAAGTAAGCATCGCGATGCAACGCGACGCGTGCCATCTGCGACTGTTGCATACGTGTCGAGGTTTGTAATGTCATTTCCTTCCGATACTTCAAGGGCGCAGCGTCACGTATAAAACCCGTCCAGAGAGTGAGGAGAGCCATCCTACCAGCACTACCGATCTCGACAACTCGCACATCCTCCTTCAGTACTTTTCAGACTTTCCAACATGGTTCTCAAGCTTTACGGTACTCCGTTCTCGACGACCACGCAGAATGTTATTGTCACGCTCAAGGAGCTCAACGTTCCGTACGAGCTCGTGCCTGTGAGCATGCAGACCGGCGAGCACAAGAGCGCGGACTATCTCGAGACCAAGCAGCCCTTTGGCCAGATCCCCGTTCTTGTGAGTGTTTGTTAGTAGTCCGCATACATGCACCCCTTCTGACTGTGAACGCATTTAGGTCGAGGAGGATGGCTTCAAGCTGTATGAGAGCCGCGCAATCTCGCGCTACCTTATCGCCAAGTACGGGCGCGACAGCGGACTCATCCCCAGGGGAGACGTGAAGAAGATCGGGCTGTTTGAGCAGGCCGTGTCTATTGAGAGCAGTAACTTTAACCCGTCCGCCTTTGCCATCGCGACGGAGAAGATCTTCAAGCCGTAAGTGGTTGCCGCGTATAACCAGTGTTGCTTGCGCTGACTCTTTGAGCTGCAGGATGAGGGGCGCGAAAGGCGATGATGACCGCGCGGCGGAGCAAGTGAAGGCGCTTGAGGAGAAGCTCAAGGTGTACGAAATTATTCTCAGCAAGCAGAAATACCTTGCGGGCGACGTGCGTACCCAATATCCGCCTTTGATGGAAAAATGAGCTAATCCATCGGCATATCCACAGGAACTTACCCTCGCCGACCTGCTGCACCTCCCATACGGCGCATTAATCACCGACTATGCCGGATTTACGGGGCTCAAGGCGACCTCGAACGTCGCGCGCTGGTGGACGGACATCTCCAGCCGTCCGTCTTGGCAGGCTGTTGCGGCTGAGGGCGCCGCTGCCATCGCAGCGCTGCAGAAGTAGATAGAGAGGCGGGCTCCCCTCCCATCCTCGTAGCAAGGTTCTTGAATATATATCGTACAACTTTGGCTGATTATGCCAAAATCAAGTTAGAGTTGCTTAGTCGTGATTGACAGTGTGTGCATTGGGAAGTTCATACACTAAGTCAGTTTCCCAAGGTTCTCAGCTGAGTCGCCGGTTAAGTTGCCCCATGAATGCAAAGAAGTTGTCAATAAGGCGCTCATTTAAAAACTGTGATGATAGTGGATAGAGTCGAGGCCGCCCAAAAGACCGTCGATAGGATCAGTGGGAAGTCCGAGGTAGATCAGTCGGTGAGTACCGAGTTTCAAGACGGCATTCCTCCAAGAGACGGATTGTTGTGGCGTTAAGAAAGGGTAGCAACAGCCTAAGACACCGAGACTATAGGGTGAGCCGACCGGGGCCAGTAAACTTGACTTGAAATCGCGGGTCTTTTGGAGCAGCTGAGCGTCAAGAGTCCGAGAACTTGATAGGTGTGGATGGGCGCAAGTTGCAACAACAAATGAGGGGAGGGAGGCAACGTCGTCCGCGGCGTGGGAATAAGTAGACTAGATACCAAATCAGCCATGCCGAACCTGACACACTTGTTGTATGTCTTCCTTTCAGTCAGGACAACTTTTCTCTATGGGTATGTATCTTTGGCTCTTGTTTTGGTGAGAGAAATGTGTATTTTAACAGAGGGGATGTGGCCTCAGGAGTGGATGTTTTTATTTTCCCCCAGACGCTGAGACACAATCATTATCTCAGCATCCGGGGAAACACCATTCCCAAGACCACACACCCCCTCCCCCATATCAAAACACACATTTTCTCTCGCCAAAACAAGGGCCAAAAAATGCGTACCCATGGAGAAAGTTGACATGACTAAAAAGCATACAATATGCTTTTGTCACGCTTTAGCTGGTCTGTCACAATGTGACACGAGTGTGCTCGTGTGACAAAATGACTCAACTTCGCCTTTAGAAGGTCAATGTTAACATTTTTCTCCTTTGGTGTAGTATGTACTGTTAATTTGATTCTGTAGCCGAGCTATAGCTTTCTCCAATACTGTAAAACTTGACATATTATGCACGGGGTGAATATGTACTTGGCTATTTGCCACTGAAATTACTAAATGTGGGTATGCCAATCGTTGAGGCGATCACATTTCGCGCGCGTTGTGGCTCACAGTGAGGCTTGCCGCCGCCTCCGAACCACTGTCCCGTCCCGTTCATCTCGCTCTGTGATGGGCGGGGTACGGAGAAGGTCGACCTTAAGGGGGAATTCATGACAAATCCACAGTGCGAAAATAGCCTGAGCCTGAGTCAGCTTGACCGGGCCTGGCTGCAAATGGTGAACGTCTGCCCTTTGCATCAATCAGCATCGTGCTGCTTTTTGGCCGAACGGGAAAAGGTAATTTCCATGATTAGCAAGTAAGCATCGCGATGCGACGCGACGAGTGCCATCCGCGAACGTCGCATACGTGTTGAGGTTTGTAATGTCATTTCCTTCAGATACTTCAAGGGCGCAGCGTCACGTATAAAAACCCATCCAGGGAGAGCAGGAAGAGGCCATCCTACCAGCTCTACCGATCTCAATAGCCCACACATCCTCCTCCAGCACTTTTTAGACTGTCCGACATGGTTCTAAAGCTTTACGGTCAACCGTTCTCAGCGGCCACGCAGAATGTCATCGTCACGCTCAAGGAACTCAACGTGCCCTACGAGCTCGTGCCCGTGAGCATCATTACCGGAGAGCATAAGGGCACAGATTACCTCGAGACCAAGCAGCCCTTCGGACAGGTCCCCGTTCTTGTCAGTGTTTGTTTGTAGTCCGCATACATGCACCCTTTCTGACCGCCGCGAACGCGTCCAGATCGAGGAGGATGGCTTCAAGCTGTATGAGAGCCGCGCAATCGCCCGCTACCTCATCGCCAAGTACGGGCGCGACAGTGGACTCATCCCCACGGGAGATGTGAAGAAGGTTGGGCTGTTTGAGCAGGCCGTGTCTATTGAGAGCAGTAACTTTGAGCCATCTGCCTCGGCCATCGCGGCGGAGAAGATCTTTAATCAGTAAGTTAACATCGCATACAACCATGACTGTCCATCGCTGACTGTCTGAGCTGCAGGATGTTTGGCGTGAAAGGCGATGATGATCGCGCGGCGGAGCAGGTGAAGACGCTTGAGGAGAAGCTCAAAGTGTACGAGATAATTCTCGGCAAGCAGAAATACCTTGCGGGCGACGTGCGTACCTAATATCTGCCCTTCGATGGAAAGATGAGTTAATCCATCGGCATATCCACAGGAACTCACCCTTGCCGACCTGCTTCACCTCCCGAACGGCGCGTATATCACTTATGCCGGCTTCACGGGACTCAAGGCGACCCCGAACGTCGCGCGCTGGTGGGCGGACATCTCAAGCCGTCCATCTTGGCAGGCCGTTGCGGCTGAGGGCGCCGCTGCCATCGCGGTGCTGCAAAAGTAAATAGGAATGCAGACCGTACGCTCACCCTTGCGGTAACAAATATATACTGTACGGCTGTAGCTGATTATTCCAAAATTAAGTTAAGAGTTTCTTGGTTGCGATTGATGGTGCGCACATAAGCGGGTCCTGGGAGTAGGGTGTATGATGGTTCGACGTCGTCCGGGCCCAAAGTGACAACTCTACGGAACAAACCAAGAAGCCTACATTAGGACTGCCAAGAATCTGCGTAAGGTTAGTAATCTTGACGTGGAATTGCTGGCCTTTTGGAACAGCAGAGCATCAAGAGCCAGAGAACTTGATCGGTGACTGTGAGAGTAAAAGCCTGAGTAACTATAAATAAGGGGGCACTCGGAAGTCCTGACGCTACGCGGATCACTACGTGGGAATAAGTATACTAGATACCAAATTCGGCCATGTACAGTAATTAAATGCTCTTACCCAAGTTAGGTTTGTACCCCTCCAGCTATATCTTGTTATGGTGCCAAAAACTAGATTAGTCAGCGATAATATGGTGGCTGTGCGCCTCCCCTTTCAAGCCAGCCTTGAAAGAAGGCCGTCCATTGCTCAACTAGAATTAAGCTGATGTGGCATAGCTTCACCTCTCAACTCTATGTGGGCTCCCCACATATATTAACATAGTTTTCCTCATCCTCGCTCGACCCTACTTATCCTTTTCCTGGCACAGGTATCAGACATAGAGGGAAATAGCGAACGAATTGAGTTTATTAGTATGTCAAGTGCATAGCAATAAAAGTTGAGGTCAGCGGAAGGAAATACGGTCGAGGTTGGACCACGGATGAGTACTGGGAGGAGTTGTGTAATACTGTAACTGCGTGCCCAGACGAACAATCAATTGTTATAATTGTGGGCGGCAGGATACAAAGGGGCAGTCTCTAGTCCAGTAGGCAGGAGTCTCGTTTCACAAGCCAAATCGAGTCACCATGAGAATACTCTAGAACCAATCCACTTCCAAGTAAGCTGATGTTCGACTTCTTGTCTACTGAATACTTCAACCTTTATTTTTCGCACATCAAGGATAAAGCTGACTCGGGGGCGCATTAGAAATAGCATTACCAACGATCCTTAGGGAGGCACGTGCGCCGTAGTTTGTGGGGAGGCCGAAAACGTCGGGGACGTTGCATAGCGCGCCAGCGTCACCTACGAAGAGTCAACAACCGGATTAATTGTCGATTTCAGCTTCGGCAACATGAGGATAGGGGGATCGGCGTTCTAGAAAAAATTATGATAAATCCACAGTGCCTAATATCTTGAGTCAGCTTGATCGGACCTGACTGCAAATGGAGAAAGTCTGCCCCTGCATCAGTCAGCGTCGTCCCACCTTTTGGCCGAACCCAAAGGGACTGTTCGCCGCCCCTGCATCCACTCCCGAATCGGTGAATTATGCAGTTTCGGAAGAGTCGCCCCTTCTTACTCACGCACTGCCGCCGCCCCCTTCTGACAAAAAATGGTATGTTGTTATGATTAGCAAGCAAGCATCAAGATGCGACGAGACGCGTACCATCCCGCGAATGCGTGTCGAGTTTCGTAATGTCATTTCCTTCAGATACTTCAAGGGCGCAGCGTCACGTATAAAAACCCACCCAGAGAGAGCGAGGAGGGCCATCCTACCAGCCTACCAACCTCAACAACCCACACATCAGTACTCTCCAGACTCTCCAATATGGTTCTCAAGCTTTACGGTACCCGGTTCTCAACGTACACGCAGAATGTTATCGTCACGCTCAAGGAGCTCAACGTGCCCTACGAGCTCTTGCCAGTGAACATGCTAGCCGGAGAGCACAAGAGCGCAGACTACCTCGCGACCACGCAGCCCTTCGGCCAGTTCCCCGTTCTTGTGAGTGTTTGTTAGTAGTCCGCATACATGCACTCTTTCTGACTGCCGTGAACGCGTCCAGATCGAGGAGGATGGCTTCAAGCTGTATGAGAGCCGCGCAATCGCCCGCTACCTCATCGCCAAGTACGGGCGCGACAGTGGACTCATCCCCACAGGAGACGTGAAGAAGATCGGGCTGTTTGAGCAGGCCGTGTCTATCGAGAGCAGCAACTTTAACCCGTCCGCCTCGGCCATCGCGGTTGAAAAGATCTTCAAGCCGTAAGTGGTTATCGCGTATAACCAGTGTTGCTCGCGCTGACTCTCTTCACTGTAGGATGGATGGTGAGAAAGGTGACGATGAACGCGCGGCGGAGCAAGTGAAAGCGCTTGAGGAGAAGCTGAAGGTGTACGAGATCATTCTCAGCAAGCAGAAATACCTTGCGGGCGACGTGCGTACCCAATATCCGCCCTTTGATAGAAAAATGAGTTAATCCATTGGCATATCCACAGGAACTCACCCTCGCCGACCTGCTGCACCTCCCGTACGGCACATTGATCACTGACTATATCGGCTTCACTGGGCTCAAGGCTACCCCGAACGTCGCGCGCTGGTGGGCGGACATCTCCAGCCGTCCGTCATGGAAGGTTGTTGCGGCTGAGGGCGCCGCTGCTATTGCCGCGCTGCAGAAGGAGATAGAAATGCGGGCCAACCTCTCATCATAGTAGCAACGAATATACGCTGTACAGCTTTATTTGATTATGCCAAAATTAAGTTAGAATCGCTTGGTTGTGATAGACGCTGTGCGCATAGGTGAGTCCTGGGAGCAGGGGTCCAAAGTGACGACTCTACGGAACAAACCAAGAAGTGCACATCAGGACTTCCAGGAGTATGCGTAAGGCTAGTAATCTTGAAGTGGAATTTCTGCTCTTGTGGGATAGCAGAGCGTCAAGAATCCGAGAACTGGGTCGGTGACTGTGAGAGTAAGAGTCCGAGTTACTAATGTGCAGATCAAGGCTTACGCGTGGGAGTAAGTATACTAGATACCAAATTCGGCCATGCCGAACTCGGCACACTGACATATATACCTGTAGTATGTCTTTTACCTGTATGTCATTGATGTGGAAGCACGATTAGATGCGCAGAATACGGAGTATCGAGCAAAGACAGAGCGCATTAGGAGTCGTATATCAGATACGGCAGTTTAGTTGTCTGTCTCTTATGCTAGCCGTACGTCTACATTCTACTACGTATTGTTTTACTGCTCTAAAATTACAGCGCAGGTTATTGGTAGTAAGCAGTCGGCTTGGGGTTTTACATGATTGCGAACTTTTGTCAATCGACGGGTGAGAGCTTACGCAGCGCGAAATAATATTCAGGAAAATATTTTGCTCGCCGTCTCCTACTCCCGGCAACAGATCACCAGCTATCTGCCATATATGTAAGTCAGGAAATTTCCGCCAGAGTCGGCAGATATGCGGTACAGCGGCCTATGCTTCAGTAAATTCTAGCATGTTATCCCAAAGCTCAGTAAAGTCTAGGACCGAAGACACGTTTTAAGGATATATCCTAACGATCAGAGCCAACTTGCGGGTTCAGTGACTGAACCGGTTTATTAGGAGTTTCTGTTGGTCAAGGACGTTTATCCGCAGAACCAGGCAAATTAATGTGACCTGTTAACGAGGTACAGTCCGAAACAAAAGCGCATACAACCGCATAGGTCAATAACGGTGCGTAGCCACTGAGTGTTGTGGCTTGCCGAATGACTAATGCCGGTTGAGGCGCGATCAATCTGAGTTTGAATTGGCGATAAAACTGAAAAAGAAAGAGACTCGAACACCTGCAGACCTTCCCTCGATCTCCTCGATCCTCGTACCTCGTCATGTCCCGGATCTATGGGTATCATCTCAAACGGAAAGTTGCCCCCAACATCGCCATTGAGCACAAGTTGGTCGCCGAAACTCCCTGGCTTGTCAGCTTCGAAGTCGCGAAGTTCATCATAAGGATCACAGGGGTCAAAACTTGGGTATCCTGGGCCTCTGAAGGTCGCATGTTCTCACTTTCCACAGGTGTAACGAAAGGCGTTACCTAAGGGGTATGCCCATTCCTAAGGAAGATATCGTCAAAGTCGCCCTAGCATTGCGAATGAAACGCGGGCCAAGATGGTATGCGTACAGTGAGTTCGACAAAGGTGACGAGGTGGATTCGAGCGACGGTGAAGACATGAACTAGGATACATCAGATACCATTAGTAGGTCTCCGTACCTCCCAAATCGTCTCTATCGCCGTAGGATATACGGTTCGGACGAGGATTGAGATGATGGGGGCGAGGCCGAAAGCTTGGAATCCGATTCAGAGACGGACGATTCAGAGTCAGACACAGGGAACGAGACCCTCAGCGACCGCACAGAAAATACGGAAGTTTAGCATCACATTAGATGTGATTGTGATTTTGTACTATTTTCCTGCTCTTGAACAACGCGCCCTTCCTGTCTTTATGTTCCTTACAGTCCGTTCAGGCCTGCTTCTTGCCTTTCATGGTGGGAGGTGCATATTCGATATTATAGATTGTATTCCGGCGTCATTGCAGTATGGATGGTGATTGTGATGTATGAATCATTCTAATCTTCGCATTCAAACATAGCCATATATGTCCTTGGGTAAAGGAAGCTATGTTCCTTCAACAGCTGATGGTTTGCCTCCAGTTGGGTCATGGGCCCGAATCAGCACATGGAGATGCGGGAGTCTTTGGCTCAGGATGCATGCGAAATTGACTCATACCTCAACTAGCGCCATCTAAAAAAAGCACAAGGCACACGAAGAAAACCCGTTGGCAGAGGTGAACAGTCGCAATCGGAAATGTTCTGCGGTCTTCGGGGACCGAGTCATAACAGAAAAACCCTGAAGCTCTTCGGCTTAGGTGTAGTGGTCCAAGTGTTTGCGACTATTTGTCCTATATCCGTCCTTGGAATAACTCCGAAGTTCAAGGCGTCTTTTTTCGGTTTTGGGGCGGACAAAATCACGACGCTGAACAGCTGGTAGTTTGTCTTAAACGAGCGGTATCGTTTCAATTGAGGAAATATCCGTAGATACGAGGCCGAGGCATTGTAGATGTGCGCGCTGGTGAAATCCAAGATCACGGATGTCTTTCTGACGATTTAAGTTCTAGCTAGTGCCGATTGCAAACTGATTCCTTTCCAGCTCATTCTTCTTAACAAAACCTTCAAACAGAGACCCTACCCGCATCAGAAATAGTGTCACCAGCGATCCTTAGGGGGGCGCGTGCGCCGTAGTCGTGGGGGCGAAGAGCGTTGGGGAACATTGCATGATGGCGCGCCAGCGCGAGTCACCCGCGAAGAGTCAACAATCAGATTAATACTACCTGAGGCGGGGTAACCCCCAGACTAGGAGGATCACTGCCGGACCTACTAGGCGCGAAGAAACAACAAAAACGCCTGTTTAACTACATCGACGCGACATAAAGGCTAACGGACACATTTAGCGAAGTGGCGACAGGAAATCGCAAGTAGGCGTTCCGGCCAAACTTAAGCAGTCTCGCTCCATCTTGTAACCTCTTCTCTCTCTCTCTCTCTCCCATTTTCTCTCTCTCTCCAGCTATCTCGTCTCCTCTCTCTGCCTCCCTCTAAAAACAAGTACATACCTACGTAGAAACGGGCCGCAAGCCACTCCACTGACTCACCAGGCTAGCGCACAGCCCTCACCTGAGCACCACATAACAATTCCAATGTTCTCCAATAAACACACTACTTAGACACAATATATAGTAAATTATCTACGTTACATGTAATATCTTGACATAGGGCAAAGCCCCCACACAGACAATAAACAATGATTCGAAATAAATAAAATAAGATTAATTGTCGGTTTCAGCTTCGAGGCCACCGGGATCAAGACGGGGGGTCGACCATAAAGGGAAATTTATGACAAATACACAGAGCCTTGAGTCAGCTTGTTTGGGCCTGGCTGTAGACGGTGAACGTCCGCCCCTGCATCTGTCAGCGCCGTCCCGCTTTTTGGCCGAACGGCCAAAGGGAATTTCCATAATTAGCAAGTAAGCATCGCGATGCGACGCGAGAAGTGCTGCCCGCGACTGCCGCGTACGTGTCGAGGTTTGTAATGTCATTTTCTTCTTATATTTCAAGGGCGTGGCGTCTTGTATAAAGACCCGTCCAAGGAGAGCAAGGAGAGGCCATCCTACCAGCTCTACCGATCTCGACAACACGCACATCCTCTCCGAGTACTTTTCAGACTTTCCAACATGGTTCTCAAGCTTTACGGTAAACCGTTCTCGCCGGCCACGCAGAATGTTATGGTCACGCTCAAGGAGCTCAACGTGCCCTATGAGCTCATGCTCGTGAACATGCTAGCCGGAGAGCACAAGAGCGCAGACTATCTCGCGACCAAGCAGCCCTTCGGCCAGGTCCCCGTTCTTGTCAGTGTTTGTTTGTTGCCCACGTATATGCACCCTTCCTGACCGTCGCGAACGCGTTCAGGTCGAGGAGGATGGCTTCAAGCTGTATGAGAGCCGCGCGATCGCGCGCTACCTTGTCGCCAAGTACGGGCGTGACAGCGGACTCATCCCCACGGGAGACGTGAAAAAGATCGGGCCCTTTGAGCAGGCCGTGTCTATTGAGAGCAGTAACTTTGACCCGTCCGCCTCGGTCATCGCTGCGGAGAAGATCTTCAAGCCGTAAGTGATTATTGCGTATAGTCAGTGTTGCTCGCGCTGAGTATTTGAGCTGCAGGATGAGGGGCGTGAAAGGCGATGATGACCGCACGGCAGAGCAAGTGAAGACGCTTGAGGAAAAGCTCAAGGTGTACGAGATCATTCTCAGCAAGCAGAAATACCTTGCGGGCGATGTGCGTACCTAATATCTGTCCTTTGATAGAAAAATGAGTTAATCCATCGGCATATCCACAGGAACTCACCCTCGCTGACCTGCTGCACCTCCCGTACGGCGCATTGATCACTGATTATGCTGGCTTTACGGGGCTCAAGGCGACTCCAAACGTCGCGCGTTGGTGGGCGGACATCTCCAGTCGTCCGTCTTGGCAGGCTGTTGCGGCTGAGGGTGCCGCTGCCATCGCAGCGACGCAAAAGTAGATATGAAGGCGGGCCATCCTCTCATCCCTATAGCAAGGTTCTCCGAATATATGTATATTGTTTAGCCGATTATGCCAAAATTAAGTTAGAGTTGCTTGGTCGTGATTAACGGTGTGTGCGATGGGAAAATCATAAGTCAGTTTCCCGAGGTTCTCAGCTGAGTCGTCGATTAAGTCGGCCCATGAACGTAAAGAAGTCGTGGGTAAGGCGTAAATTAAGAAATCAAGATGATGTTGATGGAATCAAGGCCGCCCAGTAGTCTAACAGATGCTGTTCCCGAGCTGTCTGATGTAAGTGCTTCCGCAATGATATCAAGCATTAAGCGTGTGAGCAGACGCGCCCGTAGCATGGTTCTTTGTCTTCGGGGTGCCACGCACACCCGAGATCAATTCAAGCGACATGAACTGTCAATCACCTATTGCCGTATTTTGAAATTCGCTAGTGCATGCCGCGGGATGTTTTTTCGTATCGGTGATCCACCGCTCTTATTCACTAGTATCGCACTAGCCGGACCGCACAGTGGCTTTCTGCCAGCGGATGCTTAGAGAGCATGACAATCACAGACGGAGCCCGGCAAAGCTGTTTCAGCGACGCGCAACCCGGACACCCCCCAACGGCGAGCTATAGACTGCCGGAACAGCGCCAGCTAAGACGGTCATCTCGGGCGAACTCGACATCACTAAACACGTTGTGACAGAAGCTGCCACCGACCTCGAGCATCGATGTGATCAGTGAGAAGGTCCGCGGTAGACCAGTCGGCGAGAACTGAGCTTTAAGATAGCATTCTGTCCGATAGAGACGGAATGTTGTGGCGTTAGGGAAGGATAGCAACAGCCTGAGACATCCGATGACTGTAGTGTGAGCCGACCTTGAATAGATGGGATAGCGGGTCCTAGGAGTAGTGGATCGACGTCCCAGGTCTAAAGTGACGATACGGAACGAACCAAGAAGTCAACATTAAGCGAACCCAGGAGTCTGCGTAGGACCGGCGCCCTCGACGTGAAATTGTCGGTCTTTTGGGGGCAGCAGAGCATCAAGAATCCGCGAACAGGATCGATGACTGTGAGAGTAAGAATCTGAGTAACCATAAACTTTTCCGACCCATCGCAGGTGCGTTCAAATGTCACAGCACGTGACTACACGCGCATATGCGTCACGGGGCCACGGGGGTTGGTGTTCCACCGCAACAATGAGGCAAGTTGCCGCCGCTGCCTCCGACCTTCTGTCCCGCCCCGTCCGCCTCGCTCTGGGATGCCCCGCTTTGCCAACTGCGAAATCGGGATTAAAATAGAGGACAACGTACTCGAAGAGTATGGCACACAGATCGTCGGATCGTCAGCGACGTCGTGGATAGCGAGTGAATCCGGCAAGGTTTCTCTTTCCCCTCCCATCGTCACGATTCATTTCCTGTACTACGTAGCGTGGAATTTCAAAAGCAGATTGCTGATGTGATTTGTGTGATTTTGGCTTAGGAATTTGAGATTGTCTTCCGCGCGGAACACTATCCGTCGTCGTTGCAACTGATCATCTTCGTGGACGGCATCGAGCTCGTCAACCGTGGGTACGACGAACGCAGGATGGGGAGAGAGATTATATGCAACGGCGTCAGCATCGACGCCAGGACGGTGAAGCCATTCGTCTTCTCCGACATTATCTTTTCAGGCAAGTCGTCAATGTTCTGTTTGCATCGGGCGCGTGTTAATGTGGCGTCGGCTCCGAAATTTATCATTTATGACATTATGCGCCTGATTTCTGCCTCAAAAAAAAACTCGGAAAAACAAACAGACGAGGATGCGGCGTTCGACCCGGCCCGATCCAGAAAGTTTGGAGCAATACGTGTCGAGATCCTGCAAGTTGTGTTTAGCGAGTCGCGCGATCCAACGTATCGCGTTCCCGGGATGTCCAACGACCCGGCGCAGAGGCGCAGCAGGATAAACGGTGCGCGTGGGGTCTGGTAGGAGCCGTTCCCACCCTCGCGCCTCATTTCGCCGAAAAGACTAACTGATGTGTATGCTTTCGCAAGCCTGGGCGAGCAGAAGGCGTTCCGCACGAAAAAGATGACTTCCATGCCGTTCGACCCGTTAAACCCAGGGCCCGTCGCAATCTTCAACTACATCTACAGGCCTCGCGGTAAGCGCCACAAACGGTGCCTTAGGGAACACGTTGCTGACGATTTGCCTATTCTAAAGCCATGCTGCTGGCGCAGGGCATTATCCCGACCTATGTGCCCAAATTCGTAGAGGAGTTCTCGAACGCATCGCCCGTCGCCTCGAGGGACGAGGGAAGGGGAGAGGCGATACGTCGGCTGAAGGTAACGTGCATATGTCGCTCCTTTTATGGGACCGGGTTTGACATACGTGTATATGCGTTGCGGCGCCACAGGAGCAGCAGGAGCGGGTGCAGCGGGAGCTGAGGGAGCTCGAGGATCTGCGCCGGCTGAGGGTGCGTGCGCGGCTTCTTGTGGACCCGGGTGTCTCAGCTGTTGACTTTTCCGTTTTGTCTTTCTTTCTTTTCCTGCGGGCTGTAGGAGCGTCAGGCGGAGATCGAGCGCGAGCTGGAGCAGCTGGAGGGCTACGAGTAGGGGGTTCTCATCGCATTGTATTGCTGTTTTGTATGTTTGTTGTCTATGCTATATACCACTCGTTGTAGAACCATCGGCATAGAGCGAGCGGCGTATCGGACCAGGGAATCTCGGAGAGGCACGCCGCGCGCCGTGTGAGCGTGATTCGTCACAGGACATCCGCGACCGGCAAAGCGAATACCGGTCGACCTCTGCTTCCGCCCCTCCCACTCTCTATGCAGTTACTTATAGCTTCCCGTCCCCGCCTATCATGGCCTCCCCCTTCTCCCCTTCCTTTTCCCTTTCCTCGCGTTCCTGCTTGGCTGCCCCCCTTCCCACCGCACCCAGCAGCGTCCGCCAGATACCACACCAGACATGCCCGACGCACCCCCGCCCCCGCCCTTCCACTGGACGCCCGCTCGCTCAGTCGCAGAGTGCGACGCAATCATGACTGGTCCGGGGAGGATGCATGAGACTGAATTGGCACTCGTCGACGGTCGCGTTATGCGCGTTTACAAACACCTTCCGTCGGTGGGAACCTTAACGCTATTTGGCATGTACCGGTTGACTAAGACTGTCCATCGTGTTTAGAATACGCGGGCCTTCTGGCTCGAACGTTGCGCGCTGTGGAAAGGCAGAGACTACGTCGTGTATGAGAATGAGCGCCACACGTACGGCCAGCTGCACGAGCGTGCGTCCAAGCTCGCGAGTCTTCTGTACACCAGATACGGGGTCCGGAAGGGGGACAAAGGTGCGCTCAATATCCTCATTTCTCATCTGTCCGATCTGTTCATCAGCGCTGTAAAGTTGCGATCGTGATGCGGAATTTTCCCGAGTTCTTAATAATATTTTGGGCGGCCCAGCTTCTCGGCGGTGTAGCGACCATGATAAACGCGTGGTCGCCACCGAAGCCGCTCCTGCACTGCATTTCTATAACAAACCCCAAAGTCATTTTCGTCGACCCCGAGCGCGCGGAAAAGCTCTCGGGCGCGCAGCTCGACGAGCTGAAGCAGAAGACGGCCCTTAACAAAGTCTTCGTCGTCCGCGCACGGAGCCCCGGTTCCCCTCCGCCGGAAAAATGGAAGCGAAAGGGCATGTCCCCTATGGAAGACGCGCTCGAAGCCTACCAAGGGCCGGACGAAGCCTGGCGCGCAACGCCGGACGCGACGCCGGATGACGACGCGACGATCTTCTTTACGTCGGGGACGACCGGTCTTCCGAAGGGTGTCCTCTCGTCCCAGCGCGCTTTCCTCTCGAACATCCTCAACTCGCTCGTTGCCAAGGTGCGTGCGGTACTGCGCAAGGGAGAGGACATCGTTGAGCCGGATCCTCTCGAGCCGCCGAAGGCAACGTTGATCAGCGTGCCGCTGTTCCATGTGACGGGTTTGACAAGTGCGATGGTCTGTTATTTTTCTCAAGGATCCGGAAGTTCCAGCTTTTAAATTAACTATCTCTCCGTACTGCAGATGACCGGCACTGCGTTGGGCGCGAAAATTGTTCTCACACGTAAATGGGACAAGGAAGAAGGTGAGTTTGAATTGTCCTCCGATCGCAAGCTTCAGTACCCCTGATGCCCAACGCCCTCGGCAACAGCTGCGCGCATCATCGTGAAGGAGCGCATAACCTCCGCTGGAGGTGTTCCTTCGGTAATCATGGATTTGATCGAGACCTCGCTTGAGCCCACCGCATTAGAGACTTTATCCTGTGGTGGGGCGTCTACCTCAGAGGCTATGCCGAGGGACGTTTACAAACGCTTCCGTAACGTCGAACCGCAAGTGTCCTTCTTCTATCTGTCTGTGAATACATTTGACACTTGACTTTAATGAATAAAGCGGCCAAGGCTACGGTTTAAGCGAAACAAATGCCGGTGTCGCAAGCATACAAGGTAAGCAGAGCTACTTCGTTTTTTCTCGGGAACCATAAATTGACACAACGCGTCTTAGGCGAAGGTTTGATGATTCTGTGTACCGCCTTTATCCTCATATTAACTTCTTCCCGAAAGACTTCCTGCTCCGGCCAACTAGCACGTTAGTGGGCCTGAGAACATTTTAAAACCGGAACTTCGTTGACGTATTAATAGCGGTCTGGCCGCTCCAATCAACGAGTTACTCGTCGTTGATCCGGTGACTCAGAAGGTTATGCCTCCAGGGGCAGTCGGAGAGCTTTGGATGTACGTCGGTTGTCCGCTCTTCCCCAGCTTCCCTCCGCGAACCTAATCGAATTCCCGTGACAGAAAGGGACCGAATGTCATGAAGGGGTATTATAACGATCCAGGTACGTAATTCGCTTTGCCCCTGGTTTGGTCCCCTGTGGCACTGGCCAACACGATATCCCTTGCTAGTGACCACAGACAAGGCGATCACGCGCGATGGCTGGTTTAAAACAGGAGACCTGGCTATTATAGACGAGGAAGGGTTTGTATTTATCAAAGATCGAGGTGGGCGAGATCCTCTGGGCATGTATAGTTTATCACACTGACATCCGGTCTGCCCGCCCTTAACAGCCAAGGATATCATTATCAGAGGTGATTCGAGCTACGTTTAGCGTGGACGGGTGCAGTTGTAAAGCTAACCTGTCCGGGTTTTTTTTTCACATGCAAGGCGGGGAAAACATCGTCAGTCGGACTTTCCCGCGACCAATCATCTCTTTTCACGTGCTCACACCGGCCCGTTTTGTGGACCTTTCAGCATTCCGTGGAAGTCGAGAACGCTCTGTACGCGGATGAGCGGGTGCTCGATGCGGCGGCCGTGAGTGTGCCGGACAAACGGCTTGGGGAGCTGGTGGCGGCTGTTGTCGCTACGAAGCCCCATTTCCACGGCAAAGTGACGGAGGAAGAGCTCATTGAGGTTGCGAAGAGGACGTACGTCCCACCGTTGACACTGCAATGTGCACCTGCTCATGTTACACTTTGTGATACTAGGCTACCTCCGCACGCAGTGCCCGTAATGGTCCTCGTCCAAGATGAATTTATCGGTGAGTCCCGTCTTTCTCCTGAATGACGGAATTGTGGCTCATAAACAAATGAAGAGCGCAACGCGAACGGCAAAATCGTGAAAGACGACCTACGGAAGCGCGTCCGGAAAGAATGGGCGCGCCGACAAAAACAGCCTGCCAAGGGTTCCACCCGGAGCGTCAAGGCTAAGTTATAGCGCACGCACAATCCATCCTTCTCGTTTTGTTTATTTCCTCAAATCCTTTCCCTTCAACTTCTCCTTTCTTTCACCACCAAGCATCAGTCTGCGTGGAAGAGCGCGGAATAAGTAGACTTGCTCACGATTTACTCACGAATCATGTTAATACATATTTGGATTTGGGTCGGGCCCCGATGGAAATATATCTGTTTCTTCTTGCTTAAGAGTTGAGGTCATTAGATTACTACGCGGGCGTTCCTGTTTTCGATATAGCTCTTGATGCACTCAGCAGCATCCTTCATACTGGGTCACTTCTTCGGGTCGGAGCTCATCAGATTCTTGGTCAAGCCCATCAGGAACTCTCGATCCATCGCTCTAGGGCACTTCTCACACAATGCGGACACCACCTTCCCCGCAGCCCACACGTCTGCCCACATCGGATTGTACGGCTCAGCACCCCCGACCTCGGGTGCCGTCCATCCCTCAGTACCGATAAACCTGCCATCAAGCCGATCCACGCCAAGAACTCCCAAATTAAAGTCGATAATGGAAACTCGGCCTGTCGTCTTGTCCACAACAATGTTTGAGGGCTTCAGGTCGTTATGCGCCACTTCCTTTTCGTGCAGGAACGCGATCCCTTCAAATAACTGCCGAGCAACCGGTAGTAGATCATCCAAGAGGTTCTCGTATAAAGTCGCTCTGACGCCGCCATCTGGCAACACCGCCAGCATGCCGTCATTGACAGCGCGGAACGCTATCCCTCTTACTATAGGGTTGTGAGGAGAGTCAAATTTCGACAGAAAGGAGAGTATTCGGAATTCGTCGTCCCTATCTGGACAGAGGAACTTGACGTAGCATTGCTTGGTGTCTCTGTACACCACCGCCACGAAAGGGTGCTGCGCATGGTATAGTTAGCAAAGTTTAACTGGATGAACAAGTTGCTTACATCAAGCAAGATGCACGGATCTGATCCAAAATCTAATTCGGCCATAGCGACTTGAACGCCAGGCCTGGAAAAGGGCTCTTCTAGAAGTCGATCAAGTGCATGCATATTCCTACTTGCACTCGGCGTTCCTCCTCTTGAAGATTTCCGGGAGGTTGGTCTTCGACTTGAATATGAGCCCAAGCTTTCGCCCACCTCCATCACCTTCTTTAGCGTATCGAACTTGCTACAATCGAATTCCTCTTCAATACGGCGTATCTCCTCGCCGAAGTTGTACATTTCCCGAAGAAACCGTCTTCCTTCAACACCTATTTTAAGGTTATAAAAATGGCATATAATGTCCACCTGAAGAGAAGAGGTCAGACTGCATGATAAAAATGTGTATGATGTCCACCTGGAGAGAAGAGGTCAGATTGCACGATAAAAATGCTTACGCCAGGATCCTCCCTTTTCGGCTGATATACGAAATATCTTTCTGCCACAAAATCATCCGTAACATACACGGCCATTACCGCGAACGTTCGCGCAGACTCTTCCTTCAGCAAGTAGCTTCCGAGACGTGCCAGGGCAACGGCCTGGCAAAGCATTCTCCATCTGTCTGATCCTCCTTTATCTGACACGACCTCTCCAATGATGAATATCACTTCCTCTTTATTGGCTATGAAACTGAAATAACTCTTTGGACAGTACTTCACGACCGTTTCATTCCTTGGTTTTTCACAAATATGTTGAAAGGCCACTGTTTTCCCCTAGACGAAATTCAAGTTAGCAATAGCTGCGCACAACGAAAAGAATCCTGACATTCCGTATTTGGCAATTTTTTTCCTGGTATGAGCCCAACCTGGCGGTGTGACAAACACACTCGTCATTGTCGCTGCAATCAACTCAGAACGACGCTCATTTGTGTGTACTCCTGAGGCTAGCTCTTCCTCGAGTATGGCTACCATCGCGAAGTGTACAAATTCTCGGTCGGATTCAATAAGCAGCAAGTTGCCGCCAGCCGAACGTTCCTGTGAAATGGGCTTGAAATAGTTTTTGAATTCCCCTGGAAGCAACTTTTTGGAGAAGTCCAGGCGCGCCTTCGCTCTGCCATCGCTGGACTGGAAAACAATGTTGAACCGTCTCCGTCAAGTCGCAAAGGGTAACTTACCTCGTACCGCCTTGGTTCTGAAAGCCTAGTGATCGTCTCCGCCACATCGGTGGGTATGTTTGGAGGTAGGCTGTCGACATCCATACTTGAAAGCTGGCTGTCGACCGCCATACTTGGATATGATCTGACCCGAGAGCGAACACCATTTACTTCTAAGTCACTTTTACTCCATGTCGCCCCTTTAGTCCTCACAGTAAGGCAATCGAATAGTGCCCCAAGACCAGGTTGCCTCAACCGCGATTCGATATCACGTGAACTCTCGAAAGGCTCAACCAGTAGACAGACGGTTTCCGAGGGAACCCCGCTCGGGAATTCGATCCCGAGGGTACTAAAAGTCGGTGCAACTTTTGTCGTACGACCATCTAGTGCAGCTGTCCTATTTGTGACTGTGAAAGATGGAGAAAGAGTGAAAGCATTCAAAGGCACGGGAGGTTCGAAACAGAAATATCGACATTGGTTAGGCATGAGCCCTTTAAGGGATTCCTTTACTCGCGAATCTTTTTCCTTCACCAGGGCGAAGATCGATCCCATGTCTTCGTCTTTCGTGACTTTGATACGGACAGGGACGACCCCGACTAGCACGAGGAGGCGAAGATCATCTATGGAAGGCTGAGAAATGGAAAAGGCAGTGGAATGAGAAGACATACCGGCTATGGGAAGACGTGGTGTGTGGTTCAAGTTCAACGTATTCAAGTGGCGGACCTACTGTCGCGTGACCCCTGTTGCAAACTTTCAGTCTTTTGCTTCTACAGCTGCCCAAACTCATGTTTTTTGCTTGATAGCTTACACATGTATACTAGACATAGATTAAAATAACCTGTGAATTTTCCGGCACCATTTTCTTTAGTGTAAATGGCAGGGGTGGAGGTGCCCCCTCTTGCAAAGTTTTGGTCACGGAATGTCACATAAAAATTTGCACTCCGATCCGGCACACCAAGTTAAGCGAGATTAAAGCAGCTTGTAAGTAAACGGACTCCCATTCGGAGTTTTAAATGGCATTGCGCACTGAAGCACATTTAGTCACTCTTTGTCACCCTTTGGGAAGATTGCTCCCTGGCAATTCACAACGTCATATTTTTCTTCTCGGTTTAGAGGAATATATATTGGTAGCATGTACAGTACACAATAGTGTATAGATCATAATGAGAAACTGGGATTACATGCAAGCCGGAAGGCCTGGATGAGTGCTAGTCACAGACAAAAGCAAGTGTTTTGCTTCCAAACCCACAACACAATAATTTTTTGCAAAAACAATTGCACAGCCATGAAGATGTACTACACTATAGCCTACTTGAAAATTTCCGGCACCAGTTATGAAGTGTGGAGGCCAGGAATAACGAAGGTGCCCCCTGTTGCAAAGTTTGCAACAGGGGTCACGCGACAGTACCAGTAGTTGGGTCTTCGTCATTTCCCACGGCGCGGCGACTGTCCGGCGGGGGCCGGGAAATACCGTGTGCCGCTCGATCTCCTTTTCTCCTCCCTGATCTTCGTTTTCTTTTTCCTGTCCATTTTTTTTGCTTATTTTTGCACCTCTTCTTAAATTATACGCACAGAGTGCATGTGCTGATGGGCAGTGGTAAATATGAGAGGTCAAAGGGATATCAGTATAAACCGATGATATTCGTTGCAGGGACCAACCCTCATTATATGTATGTATACATGTTCTGTGAGTAGTTTATGATACTATCTATGCTAGCTATGGCATTATCATTGCATTATCATAGTCTTACTCAGACTGTTATATTAGGCATTGTTCCTATTAATATCATATCGTTTATAGGTTAGATATTTTAATACAACATTAGGGGATGAACAAGGCATCCAAATCTACACCCCAAAAATTATCGCGAGCGACTGGGTGAAGACTGACGCGGGGCGCGGACCAGACTGGTCACTATCCGATTCCCGTTGAGCTGTTCGGGTTTAGAGGGTCGCGCAATTTCCTTGTAGAGGTGAATGTTACTTTTGTGTGCGCAAAGACGGCACGGGTGACCTTTATAGCATGCGCGAGCTGGGAATACGAACGGGACTTGTCGATTCAAAATCGGACCGTAAGCGCAAGTCCGCTTGGGACGAGACGGTAATTCCACCGGAAATGTATGATACTAAAACATGTCAGTTTGTGGCGACTACCGAAAGTCACAAGACGGCCGGCATCAATGCGGACCAATTTACTCGTTATAATTAGCACATCATGTTGTAAAATTGATGTAGCAGTTTTATGCATATACTTCAACGTTGTCTATCTGAGACACTTCTTTTCTTCAGCCCTCTCCGATTTGGCACTCGAGGCGGAGGCGGGCGAGTCTAAACCTGAAGGCAGCATATCTGGTTCGGTAAATTGGGACCTGATGTGTACACCGGGGAGGTCAATTTTGGTGAATTTGGCAAGCTTGAGACGTTTTGGTGAGTACTAGGGGCGTTCTCAGGCTGGCTCAGGCTGGACGCGTCATGCCCTCGTGGTAAATGCAAGCACATGTTGCGCGTTATCAGAATACTGGCAACGAACTAAAGAGTACGCCTTTTTTACGCCATAGATCGCCGTTCCCGACAATATGATCGAGGGCAAGGCTCGAGCACGGGCGAGTCTCCGAAGGGCCGCCGCCGCTCGAGGTGCCCAGAAAAGTTACGGACACTGGCATGCCGTGAGACATTCGGAAGAACTTGAAAGTACTAGCATCATGTCGACGAGTCGGAAATCTGTCCGTGTTCAGCGAAGATCGAGTAGTCTGAACCGCAGCCAGGCAGAGACCCGGAGGTACATGTAGATGATAAGCCGGACAACAACAAACAGGACATTGCCTATTTAGTCCGACATGACGTAGACACTGATGGTGAAGCGGTTATCATGCTTGCCTTCCAAGCAAGCGGCAGGGGTTCGACTCCCCTTCAGTGTATAGACAGACACAAAATTACCTTTTAATATATATTTTGCCTCTGCAGCACTCGAAATTCAACTAAATGATTTTCTTCTTTGGCAATGCATCCGCTTCCATACGTACTGTTGTAAGTAACTACGCACAGAAAATTTTTGAGTATAGATTTTCACAAGCATTCTATACATGTATATTTTATTTCACCGTTTTTGCTATTACTGTAATTGTCGCTCGACGCACATCTTCAATCGTCCAGGGCTTGAGCTCTTCCGTGAGCGTCATTCGACTATTAGTATTCCCAACCGTCGTCTTTCGTTGAAATAAATAAGGGATTTATTAACTTTCGCGGTTTATTTCAGTGTCGAAATACATAGGTAAAGAACCAATAACTAGGCAAAAAGGCAGACCAGCAGACGCCGACGTGCACTAGACAAGAGGGAGGGAATGCATATGTAGAAACGGCAACAGTGACGGAAGAAAGGAAAAAAAGCAGATCCAGATCCAGGAACAAGTGATACTTAGTCGGAAGGACGGGGCAGAAAAAGGGAAAGAGTGCAGAGACGAAACGATTCGTCCGCCGCAGAACACAGACGCCGACGAATCGAAAGCAAGACGAACGAAGGGGGAGCTAAACAGTCTCAAAAAACAACCGACAACCGACCCGAGAACTCTGAGACGCGCAACGAAGGAACGCAGATCGGCTGTACGAAACGATTTCGAGAAGCGATGGGGTGTGTGCTCAATTGCTCGTTCTTCATGTGAGGGGGAGGGGGAGGGGTAGTAGAAAGTGTTCGACGACGAGGATTCGGGTGAGTCCGGGTCCGGGAAGTTGAGTCCGTTGTGCGCTGCCGTACGGAGGCGTGTCCAAGAGCGCTGTGGCAATTCCGATTCGGGGTACTTGTCTCCTCTACTTTGCGTCGACTGGCGGCTGGGAGCCATCTGGGAGTAAAGAGTATGATCAATTAGTATGAATAGTGATAGCTATTTGTAACCAGTCCTTACGAAATTGGGTTCTCTGTTCCATCCAAACTGTCCTCGTTCACAAACATGCGCGGAACGTGATACTGTCTGAGTCTTGAGCGTCTGAATTCAGAGAGAGTAGGTCTAACGCTTGCTCGGGTATTTACCTTGAAGCAACCAAAGCGGGCCAATTCATCACGGCTCGAGCTTTTCGCCTCTCGCAAGCAGGTGGATGTCCCCGGGCTTATGATTCTTCATCATGATTACCACTGGTGGGCGCTGTACCATCTCGTCTCCATCGCGCGCGGCGCTACGTCCAGGACCGTACACAACAGGACCCTTGCTGGCGGGCGGACCTGCGCCCTTCGACTTGGGACCTGAAAAGTCTTGGCGCATCGGGTTCGGGGTCGCTCTAGCGCCCCCGCGCCGACCTTCAGACGACAGCGAACGAACGTTGCCGGGTGTGTGGGTCTCAGCACGGCGCATTGGCGCCTCGAATTTAACTACGGGGATACCTGCTGCCTCGGCCCAGTGTGCGACGAGTCTACCCGCGCAGCGCTGTTCGTGTCTGGGTAGTTGTCGTACGAATGGCAACTCTGATGCGGCCGCAGTGTCCGGCGGCTGAGCACCCTCGAAGCACACAGCGATCACAACCTTTGGAGGCAGTGAGGCAGAAGGTTCCTTTGCTGCGGCTGATTCGGGGTGAACAGGGGAAGAAGTCCTATTTCCCGCCGGGAAGTGATCATATTCCCACCGTGCGCAACAGACCGTCCTACGGAGCCAATCCGGGCATTCGGACAGCGAACGCGCGGCATCGATGCTTGCGTCCTGCCCGTCCTTCGAAAAGGGAATCGAGTCCCAAGGAACGAACTCGTTGTCCGACTGGATCCTGATACGCGGGTTCGTGCCGACTTGTCCCTCGAGATAGCGTGATGCCTCCCGCCCACGCCGCACGATCTGGCCCGAGCTTGCCCCCTTCTTGAGCGTGTCCAGCGTGTTGAGAGCTAGGTCCGTAGTGTATTGTATAGTCGTTAGTGGAAATCCGTAACCGTGGCTCTGGTATGCATATACACGCACCCTCAAGTGGGATGACGACGACCTCCTCTCTGCCCTTCCCGCACCATGCTTTAAGCTGATCGAGTGCATGAACGAGCACGCTGGCGTCGACGACGACGACGTCGGCGACCCTCTCGCCCGCGGGCCTGTCCCTGCCGCCGTACTCGCCGTTTTGTTCCCGGTCTGCTCCGTATCGCCCGCGGGGTCCGTCCCCGCGTGGTGGCCCACCGCCGCGCTGATAGTTGGGTCGGGCGCCGCCCCGCGAGCCGCGCCTATCCCTGAACTTCGGGGCACCCTTGTTCTGCTTTTCCAGGACAGACTTTGTGAGCTCTTCAACGCGGTGGCTGAGGAAGGCGGCGGTGAGCTTGTGCGTCAGGTCGGCCTTGTCGGGCTACGTGGCGGGACTGTCAGCGTCGAGCTCGAATAATACAGGGTCTGCAGGGCGTACTCTCGAGTCTGCCATTGCGGAATACTGGTGGTAGTTGGTAATAGCAAGAGGTGCGGTGTGCGTTTGACCGCGGACCTGGCTCAAGAGTTGGACTGGCGGTGCAACGAGCGCAAGTGGAATACGGTGAGAAATGCACAGTCAGCTAAGCCTATATCCATAGCCGTCAGCGCGGGGCCCGGCGGTCTGTGGCCACACAGGAACGAAAAGCACACAAGACAAAAAAATAATCTCCTTATTGTAAAGTAACTAATCCAAAGATGTACAACGATACTTGATCGTAGTCATGCACGCCACGTCCACATCTTTTTCGTAAGGGGAAAAAGAAATCGGAAATCAAATACACTACTGCAACGGTCAAAAACAAGGGGGGTATCGCAGAGCATGTCATTCAGATCGTAAAGAATGGCTGCTCGCTTGTTTGCTGCTGTGCAGCAAACGGGTTGTGTTGGCCTGTTTTTTGCGCCGCCATACGGCCCGCTTGCGTGTGTCCGTATCTGTAGAGAGATATTACTGTCAGTCACAAGAACGGAACAGAACAAAACGCAACAAGAGCGCAAGTATCGTACCGTAACTGGCCAATATTTCCAAAGGTGTCCACGCCATCATCCCCACGATTCGCCAGGATACTTGCAAGGTGTGCGTGTTCACCATCACTCCTTACTGGTCGCGCCATAGCTGGCGGCGGTGCAGGCGACACCGAAACAGGGGACTGCGCCGAAGGAGACGGCGAATGGGCGAACGTCGAAGGCAGCGAGAAGGAGTCAATTCCTGAGGTGTTACTCGAAGTGGATGCAACAGGTGGCGGCGACTGCCCGAAAGAAGAGATAGCAAAGGGGTTATTCGACCCGAAGCCTGTTGGTTGCGCATACAGAGGTTGTTGGGCAGCTAATTGCTGTTGCTGTTGCTGCTGTTGCTGCTGGAACTGAAGAAGCTGTTGCTGACGGTTCCATTCCTCTTGTTGAGCCTGCAAGAGCTGAGCTTGTTGAGCTTCTTGTTGCTGATGCATCCACTCTTGCTGTTGCTGCATATATTGAGCCTGAGCGAGGAATCAGCTATTGAACGAGAAAAATAGATAATGTCCCACCTGCATAGCCTCCTGCTGTGCTTGTTGCTGATATGGGTTGAAGGACGTGAACTGCGGGGCCATCGCGGTATATTGGGGCTGCAGTTGCTGCTGCGAGAACTGCAACGACGGGTCGACAAGCGGGAATGGGTTGTTTGATGGTGGCGCACTATAGCAATGCGCAAGTGAGAATCGGAAGGGACGAGGCCATTCTGACAACCTACGCATGCGCCTCGTCGTCAAATAGGGCCCTTGAGTTTGACTCCTCAATGGACTTGTTGCGCTTCGCCTGCTCCTCTTCGCTGAGTTTAATCGCACGAAGAAGGTCATTCTCCTCCGCAGTCTTCGCCTGCTCAACCGCGAGACTTCGCTTGCTTTCTTCAATAGCGCGCTTTATTTCGTCATCCTCACGGTTGTTGCCGCGTCGCTCGCCCAGTGGACGTGCCGGCGTGCGCCGCCGCGCATTCTCGTCCTCGACGTCATCCGCAACCCCATTGTTGCCGCGTGTCATACGATCGCGCATGCTGGCACGGTTGCGTCGCTCGTCTCGCAGCCGCGACTCGTCTTGTAGTAGGTTCGTGATATCCTTTGCCTTCTGGCGCACATTCGCTCCTTGGTCCTTTGAGTATTCGTCCACGTATTGGAATTCCTTTAGCGTTTTGACGATATAAGCGTTATCCCGGAAATAAATTATGACATTTTCTGAGCCGTTATGCAGGAGGTAGTCAAGGACAGTTAGGGCCTGTAAGAGCCGAGTCTGTCAGCTTCACGGGTGCCAAAAGGGACCGGAGCACAATTCGTACCTTAAAAACATGCCGCCAATTCTTTCCCTTGTCATTCAACCGCTTGTCCAGCATCTCCATGATCTCCACGAAGTCATTTCTGAGGTCAAGCCGACTATGCTCAGCAAAATTCTTCCCAACGGTGACAATACGCACTGATTGAAGGTCATCTGCGCGATCTCATTCATCTGCTGGCCTGTCGGGCCCCAGGGGTCGTTCGACGTTGCGTCGCGGACCTTTGTCTGCACATCGGAGTACCCTTTGGTGTAGTTCTTTGCGACACGCAGAGTCGCCTTTCCGAAGTGCTGCAGCGACATGGTTGTACCACAGACCACAGGGGGTGACAAGCTCGACGGAATCACACCAGGCTGCGCACCAGGAATGGCAGGAAGTTCTCAGGCTTTGGTCGTCGGTACCTCAGTTGTCTTTCGCCCCGAATTCAGTTGTTCTATGCTCTATGCTCTGCTACTTACTACCATTTCTATTCTACGTTGTATTTTGTTTTTGAACAAGAATGTCGCAAGGAAACGGCTCCTCTCATTATCTTCAAGCACAGGAAAGGATAGACCTTATTGGAGGCCCCTTTTCAGTCGTCGAGTCCGATCCTGGTCAGTCGTACGCGCTTCTGCTTCCGCTCTCAGCCTCAGATAGAGGGCGTGTAATGCCTGTCTGTGCTCGTCAAAGGCGTCTTTACTACGCTCATCCGCAGGCTGGGTGTACGTGGCCTTGAAGTTGCTGAAGTGTACGATATCCAGCCGTGGGGGCTCGACCACCTCCGTCCGCAGGGCCTCGTACTGTGCTTCACATGGCGCCATGACAAGCATCACCCGCGCGACTTCCGTGACCCTGCTGCGAAGGACATATGGTTCGCGAATCAGCTTGTCGACGACGCGTGCGCGTCGTTGGCTATTCTGAATGTGTTATTTAACTGCCCCGACGCCGACCTCGGCGACGACCTTGCTGCTTTCAAGGCGGAGACCGCAGATATGAGCCCCAAGGTGAGTTATTCCCAAACTTGCGTGAGACTATTGAGTAAGGTGTATGCGGAATCCACGAGATGAAAGGCCTCGCTATCTCAAACTTTACGTTATTACGAGAAACACAAAACTCTCTAGCAAGGTGAAAGCGGAGCAACCTTCACCTCTCTATTTAATAAAGGAACTTTACAGACCCGCAGATTTGAGGGCGTCAATCAGCGCTATTGCTGAATCAACTCACGACGCTATCTCATCATCCAAGAAGCCGGTTAAAAAGCGGACAAAAACCATCGCCGCCGACTCCGGATCGAGGCGCAAAACCTCTCTGAAGAAAAAGAAGGCTACTGCGGAAGAGGAGGCGCCGGAGACGTATCACTTTATCGGCTATGTGCCGGCGCACGGGAAAGTGTGGGAGCTTGATGGACTAAAGTCTGGGCCGCTTGAAGTCGGCGAACTGCCAACGCCGGGGAGCACGGAAGGCTGGGAGCACATTGTGCGACCAGCGTTACGTCTGAAGATGGAGAAATACGGCGGAGCTTCTGGTGCAGACTCCGAAGAAGGGGGTAACATCCAGTTCAACCTCCTTGCACTCGTGCAAGATCGATATGAGATCAAGAGCGACGAATTGGAACTTCTAAAGAGGGAGAAGGCGACACTTGAAAGGAAGTTGGACGGAACATACGGCGACGAGTGGCGCCAGAGGGTGATAATCACGAAGTCATCTGCCTTCAATAATGTCACAGCTAACTTATATGATCTGTTGCGCTGGTTTAATAGGTCGATGAAGATTTACTAAACTGCGCTGACGAGGCGTTTACGACCCTTGCTCAGCCCCCATCAATGGGACAGCCATTTGCCAAGGACTTTGGTGCGCGGAAAATGGGTAAAGAACTTGCCATTTTGCAGATGCCTCCAGAAAATCTCGCGGACGCATGGCAGACTTGCGTGAGCCGTGCTATGCCAGCTAAGATCGCGGTCGATGAGGAGATACAAAACGCTATTCAAGCAAGGGTGAGTCTTTCCTTCCTCGTTAACTTTCCCTGGCGTATATACTATGCCTTTTGGTATCGCACTCAAAAACATTCTTTCAGTCTGAAACCGTAAATCGGACGCACGACTATGAACCTTTCATACGAGAGTTCATCTTGGCCTTGCATAGCGAAGGCCTTTTGGCCGATTGCATGAACGCAGGCGCATAAAGTATTACTAGTGCCAATACACATAGTTGGATGGGCTGACACGCACTCGTTTTCACGTGTTCGTTTTTGATCAAGTTTCTTCACCATCAAAAGCCTGTTATCACCGAGACTATACTCGACAAGAACCTGATGCATGATGCCTCGTGTCCTCATACCGAAAGACACTACCTGATTCTGATAATGTGGACCGCGTTTTGAGTGGAAGTGCTTTTATTGGTCGGATAACTTACGGCGGCGACACCCGTTCCCACATGCATCTAGGCGCCTTATATCTTTTCGACTTTCTGCGAAGCCCCTGAGCCCACCCATGCAACGTACGGTATTAATAGGCTGTCTTAAGTTCAACTGCACCGCCCATATTTCAAAAGCTTGTACAGGTGGACAGGGATTTAAACGGCTGATGCAGTTACTCGACACTCGACGCTTTTGTTCCCGTCTTTCAGTGCACATTGCCCTCTGCTCTCCGTCCTACCTGATGTCGCGAAATCTACCGCCTCACGAGCTCTACTCAAATAAACTATCCCATCTGGATCTCGGCTATGCTTTGTTCGAGCCCAACCCTAATGGTGATTACGACATGGTTCGCGTGGGCGACGTGGGCTATATAGAGGGCGGGAAATTCGAGAAACTTTTTAATGCTTTTTATCCCGATTATCATCTTGCCAACGATGGCGCATATTTCCCAGCTAGTTTCGAGCCGATAAGGGAGGCTTTTCGGAGGACTGGGCACTTGGAGACATTAACACCGGGCGTTCGACAATCTATGGGTGTTCGCACCATCGGAGGGAATTTGTCGTTCTCAGGGTACGAGATCACCTTATATTGATCCATCCAGTTAATATTAATGATCGCTGAAGGCCGGTTTCTGGAGTGCTTGCGGGAACAAACTTGAGGCTATCCTGTAAATCCGGTAGTGGGGCAACACTGATTACGAAACATTATGCGACGCGCCAAAGGGCTAAGGCATTAAGGGGCATGATGACATATATGCTAGATAACCGTTTCTCGTGGTTGCAACTGGCGCGGGATCTAGGGAGGCTTGTTGAGTTGCATGATCTGGTTTTTGTCAAGGAATGCATATTGACTGGGGACTGGGCAAATATCTCGTGGAATGATTCTTCACATGATGCTGAAGCCAGCTTCAATGTTAACTTCCCTGGTGCCGTAGGCGCCAGTCTTTCGATCTGGGGACAGTGGGAGAACCACGCAAAAGTTCCAAAGCGCCAAGGTCCTTTTCGTTCCACGCCTGTCTCTGAAGGGCTGGCACCCGTTCTCGATCAGTGTATCTTCCTCAAAGGCTATCGAATTGCTCTACGAGAATGGTACAACAGAGTTAAATTCTACATCAGCGCAGAGATAATGAAACCGTTAAGGAGTATGGTAAAAAGAAAGGTGCCTTTTTCTTCCAACCCGTCCTTACTTAGCTTTTTTGAAACCGCCGACTACAAATTGGAGAATGTAGGAGATACCGACCCTGGTTCTTTCCGACCCGTACGTCTCTTGATTGATTTTAGAACACGACTGACAGGTGCCGTTAGGTCCAATGCGCTTATGATATACTGGCTTTATATATATTTGAGGTTTGTCACTAGTTGAGCCTCCCATGTAGCTAGCAAGTACTGATTACGTGCATAGAATTCCGATGCAGATGTAGCAATTATGGATGACGACGACTTGCTTGCCTTGAATATAGTCAGTTCGTTCGCTACAAGCTCAGAGGGTCGGAATAAACGTTTTTGGCATATTTTTTTAGGCTTTAGCTGATAATTTGAAAGATATCTGTGCATTGCTTCGTTGAAATCGGGGCCTCCGCACTAAGATTATGCCTGGTGAGCCAGGAGATTGTGGCTTAAAAGGTAAGAAGCTGGCTTCTTTTATCTTTAAGACCCTTTTAATTGGGGTCTTCACCTTCAGTCGGAAGGATAGACTGGGAACTGCTCAACTTGAGGAAGGCATCGGGTGATGCGTCATATGGTATCTATCAAGATCTACCGGTTGCATCAGCGCACGATATTGTGTTTCTCGACGAACAATTCAACAAAGTACATCTGGGGCAGGGAAGGAGTACAGCATCTATGACTGCCCAAAAAACGGATCCGAAGGGGAAGAGCAGGACAAACGAAAGGGATTATGAGGCAACGCATCCTGATTACTCAGGCTGGAGCGGACCATCTTATCCGTCTTATAACATCAAACCAGGATACGACACAACTCCCCGTGGTAGTTCTTTCTTCACCTCGCCGCTTCTTGCGACAGCCGCAGAAAATCCCGCAAATACACGTCCGTACGGAGCCCAGCCGATAAATGCCTCTACCCGAATTCCAAAAACTATTCAACCACCTGGGCAGCAGCCATTGTACAGCTTGGGGCAGTCAGTGTCCGGGCGAGATTATCTCGGGGCCTCTTCTCAGTCAAATAACTCATCGTATGGCACAGCAAACGATCTGAGCTACCTTTCACGTATTGGTGTCCGAGTACCACCAACATCACTACCAGGTTCCTCTATACGGGCCAATCCAATCACTCAGGAACTTTCAGAGGGTCTGCGGAGCATGCCACCGTGGACAAGGCAAAAGTTTTCTGGCATACGGCATGACAGGAATAAAGTTGTGTCTCCAACCCCCACCTCGACCTCGACCTCGACCTCGACGACGACGACAACAGCTCCATCACCTACAATTTCTACATCGGCCAGCTCAGTCTACTCAGCACGGAGCAGTAGGAATTATAATGGCAAAACCGGCCCGCCTTATGCCCGAGGTTTCCCAACTGAAGAAGACGCGAGGAATGCATACAGGCAAAATTCGTCGTCCAGTGAGCGTGCGATCCACGATTATCGCTACCGCACACTAAAGGAATATGAGGATACAACGCAAACGCGGGAATATGCTAATCGCTTTATGTAGTCGCAGCAGTCGGCGCGTCTAACGTAGCAGCTCGGAGGCTGGAATTTTCGGCTTTTTCCAAGCAGGCGGCATATCACTGAAAATACACTATCCACAAACACCTTTGTTCAGCTTGTGCATTGAGGTTGCATGTTGTAAACTAGAACTCATTATAAAAATTCAGTGGCGACAGTAGCGTTTCGTTATGGACAAGTGGAATTTGAGGACGGCACGCCAGAGCCGCGGCGCTTATTAATGTTTACATTTATCAGGCTAGCCGTATTAGGGAGACTTCATTGAAGTTTCATACGGAGCTTTATTTCTACTGGAAACGACGTTCAATAGTACGACATCCCGGCGGCAGTCAAAGCGGGTCTATGCACGAACACTTTTCACCGCCATCCTCGCTTCATGCAGCATCATCTATGAGACAGCCGTTTTGAAGTTTTGAAGGGACTTGCTTGTGTGAACTGCGCCATGGCAGCCGTGCTGATCAAGCGGTCATCGATGAGGAAGCATAGGACGCCAAAGTTCAATCATAACTTGAAGCAACTTGATAATATCAGTATCTTCCCCCCCTGTGCGTGATATGGCAGTGCTTTGTGACCTGACGCTTATGCTCAAGGAATATACTTTAGCCTGGAATCGTAATCGGACACATGTCTGCGAACTCTCTATTTATCAGAGAGTTTATCATGGCCTTGCGTAGTAGGGAACGCATTTTCGCCGAATGTATCAGCATACTTGAAGCGCGAGAAGGGACTGGCAATTTGACAGGCTGTTCCAAAAAGCGGTTCCACACTAGTGCCGATGGCACGAACATTCTTTCACGCATCCTAATCGCGCTTAAGTTCGCTAAAAGTGCATCATCTTCACACTGGGCGGAGTGGAAAATCGACGTACTACCGGCGTGCAAACGCCCCACACCTTGCTCGGGACGATCACACTTTGTGTTGTCGGTGCTGTCTCTTGCAATGCGTAAAAGTAACTGACGATTTAGAACCCTAGGCAGTTATTCGTAACTCGAGGACTCTAAATCTTGTGTACTCCGGTGCATACGATGCCACGAGGTCTACCGCTTCATGTGCTCTATGCGAAGAAAATGTCAACTTCCGCTCTATTTGTATTCAGGCCCGATAATGTTCACAACACGGACTGCCTTAGCGGTGGGGTTATATAAAGAACGGAGATCTCGAAAAACTATTCAATGCTTTCCATCTCGCCGACGCTAACCCTGAGGACACAGATTCTTTGAGATTTCCGGTCAACTTCGAGTCCATCGGAGAAGCATTTAGAAACATCGAGCAACTGAAACGATCAAACGAGGAATCGAACTTTCCGAAAGAGCCTCCTTCCCACCGCGAACGTGATGTCCCTTGGCGCTTATACTTGAGAGAAGGACTCGCAGTCTGAAACAAGCCGGCGCAATTCGAACACACGACTTTGAAAGCTCATCTAAAGGTTCATCATGGCCTTGCATAAAGAAGACCCTTTGGCCAATTACATTAACACAGACGTCAGTATATGGTGCTTTCAAGTTTACAACTGACGTACAGTACGTGACCGATCCCGAGGCCAAACCTGTGCAAATAGCATGAGCATTGTTTGCATATGCTAATCGCATGCGACTTCCCTTTCCTGTCAGGCGCCTGTCACTACTGGGCGCTGAACGGAAAAGTCGGCGCACTATGCCCGCCTCATGCATGTACTGGAGGGTCTTACTCGGTCCCAATACAGCGGTGAGGACTCCCATTTATCGGAATCATCCAGTTTAGACTCAAACGAGCTACTTGTTGGCGGCAATTCTGTCCCGCATGCACCGCAAGATCGATATTCGCATTTCGGGTGTTTTTCAGTGTCTTCGACGAAGTTTCGAGTTTCATCATCGAGATCGTCATAACGTTGCCATGGCTTCAATTTCTTCGCCGTAATACAGGTTTGACAGCCGATTTCAATTTAGTCGTCTCTCAGCCGGTACCGCCTTTTTCAAAGCCTATCGAAATAACGAAAGGCTTAAGTAGTCTGGGTAGTTCTTCGCCACTCGACAATTCCACCCTCCCCGTCAGTCGGTGCACACTGTCTTCTGTTCTCTGCCCTACTTGATGCCGCGAAATCTGCCACCTCATGAGCTCTACTCGAATAAACTGACATCTCTATATCTTGGCTATGCACTATTCGAACCCAATCCTCATGGAATATACGACATGGTCCGCGTGGGCGATGTGGGCTACATAGAGGACGGCAAATTTGTGAAACTGTTCAATGCTTTTCACCGCGCCAACGCCTACCCCGCTAATAGTGGCTCCAAATTTCCGACCAACTTCAAGCCTATAGTTGAGAATCACCGAGATATTGACGAACTGGAAAGTCTGGACCCCGGAATCAGACAATCTACACATGTCCAGATCGTAGGAGGGGATCTAACTGTCTCAGGGTACGAAGCCGAAGATACTTTATTTGCCTTAAGCTGACGGTTAATGAAGACCCGCCCCCTCTGCAGTCCTTGTCGGGACCGGCTTGAGGCTAACCTGCGGATCCGAAGGCGGAGCGACACTAATCACGAAGTACCATGCCACGCGCCGCAAAGCAATGTCATCAAGGGGCATGCTAAAATACATGCTAGACAATCACACCTCTTGGTTGCAACTAGTGCGGGATCTAGGCAGACCCGTCGAGATGCACGACCTGGTTTTTGTTAAAGAATGCATATTAACCGGGGACTGGGCAACTATTCTGTGGAACGAGGTTTCGTACGACGCCGAAGTCAGCTTCAGCATCAATGTACCTGGCACTGCGGACGGTAGCGTTTCGTTATGGGGAAAGTGGGAACGGCACATCAAAGTCCCAAGTCGCCGAGGACCCTCTCGCACGGAGGCTTCCCCCGAAGGGCGGCTTCCAGATTTAAATCAGTGTATTTTTCTTAAGGGAATCCGAGTGGTCCGGCGAGAATGGTATGACAGAGCCGTGTGCAGTATTCTGGCATTGATGGCCGCCGGGGAACCAGTGGGACTGGAAGGATCGTTACTTGGTTCATCAATAATGAGTGTTGGAAACCGGACATACAAGATGAGGACCGTGGGGGATACCAAATCCAATTCCTTTCGACCCGTACGCAATTGTCCCTTCTTTTGGCGAGACGCTCGAAATTTGACTGATTAGTTTGCTCAGATCCAGAATGCATACGATATATTGGGCCTATATATCTTCAAGGTTTGATAGCTACTCAGTATTTGGAGTTGATGAGATACCAAAGAATGCACAGAATTCCGACGCGGATGTGGCAGTTATAGATGACGACGATTTATCCTCTCTGAATATGGCCAGCCTACTTCTTTTTTTGCAAGGGAATCGCTGACTTGTTTTTCTGTATTAGGCCTCGGCAAGTAGTCTAGACGAAATTTGCGACCTGCTCCTCAAGACACAGGGTTTATCTATCAAAACTAATCATGAAACGGAAAGTGATGGCATCCAGAAAGGTATTGTTTAATCGTCTACAATGGGGGAGATAACTTACGATATACTTTCTGTACATTCCAGTTGGAAGGATAAACTGGGAGAACTTCAATCCAGCCACGTCCGACAAATTAGCACGGGATGCACCACATGATGTTGTAGTTCTTGATGAGCTGTTCAACAAGATACAGCTGCCGCAAGAAAGCACTACGGCGACATCTGAGATAACTCCCGAGCGGGGCGTTGCCCTTGGAAAGGGGAGATTAGTGAGAAATCATAGTCCTGAAGTAAGACTGATTGAGCAAACGTCCGACTATGATAGGCAGATACAGCCCCTTGACATCAAATCAAAGCCTGGGATAGCTCGCGGGAAGGATTCGGACAGGATTCCGGATATAGACTCCTTGGACGATGGCGAGCGCGAGTCGGACTCATCGGAAGAAGCCCATTCTGTCCATCTTGAACTGGCGGCATCATCAGAATGCGCAGAAGTCGACTTACTTGACGTTAATCCCAGCATGGCCGGACCAATTTCTGAGATCCCGTATGTTTCGATACCGAAACCTGTCCTCCGACCGCGCAGAGAGTCTATGGAAGAATTAAGGGGAAAATTGCACCATGAACGGAGTCTGCACCCGGGCCATTTCCTTCGGGGTCCTTCCGGTGACCTTACTGGACGTCTTGTTTATACGAGATCTGATCCCCTTCCTTCGCCGTCGGAGGAACCAGATTGGGGCTATCCCCCCAGTACTGGACAACCTGCCGCGATAACAGAAGAGCACCCAACTGCCGCGTCGTCTCGCCCTTCATCTAGCATGTACTACAACATCACCGATATTGAAGCCGACATTTCCCAGCTTGCCGAGGTGGATAATACTCAATTTGAGGTCGCGGACGCGGACGGTAATACTAAGAATTCCAAAGCTACCGTTCAGGGACCTCAGATGCTTCGCGGACTTCTTAGTAGATGGTGGAAATAGTCGTGGTGCAGTCTTGATTGGAAGTTAGTTTATATCGTTTTATCATTGCAATTCTTTTGAGGTGTGGTGCGTATCAGCTTTAAGGCTTATAGTAGCAGTTCATGTACGTACAGTATCGATCTTTAAACGTGTAGAGTTGCGTAGCAGAGGACAAAGTAATCATAGAATTTATTGAAAACAAGATGCCACTGCCAGTTGTGGCTTGCGCTCCTCAGGAAAATACAACTTCCCATTTTCCCATGAAAATAAACTGGTCGCGAAGTGCAAATGACGTCCCAGGATTATTCGGAAGTTATAATTGAATACATGATATAAGTATATGGTTTTAAGTTCTGATAGTCAAATCGATCATGGCAAGCTCATCAGAAGCAGAAGGACACTACAAGCGTGAGTCTCTTACATGATCGCATATGCGGTGCGTTGGCTTTTCGCACCTCAGCACGATACCCACGCATACAGTCGAGGAAAAAACAGAAATAGAAGAGAGAAAAGCGGAAAAACGCCTGTCGACAGGTGGCTAGTATCGACCCGTGATATCGTTCAACTTCCCGCCCGCCGCGCGCGTGATACCCTTCATGCTATCCAACACGCGCTGGCCCTCCTCCTCATCGAAGTCCCTGCGCTGCGGACCCGTGCTCTCGTCGTCGCCGTCAGACTTGCGTAAGCCGCGCTATGCCAGCTAAGATCGCAGTCGATGAGGAGGTACAAAACGCTATTCAAGCAAGGGTGAGCCTTCCCTTCCTCGTTCACTTTCCTTAGCATACTATGCCTCTTGGTATCACACTCAAAAACATTCTTTCAGTCTGAAACCGTAAATCGGACGCACGACTAAGAGCCTTTCATACGAGAGTTCATCTTGGCCTTGCAATACACGAAGCTGGATGGGCTGACATGCACCCGTTTTCACGTGTTCGTTTTTGATCGAGAACCTGATGCATGTGTTTGCCTCGTGTCCTCACACCGAAAGACACTACCTGATTCTAATGTGGACCATTTCTTGAGTGGATGTGTCTTCTGTTGGTCGGATAACTTACGGCGGCGACATCTGTTCCCACATGTATGGGAATAAGGATTTCCTTATACTCTAGACACCTTAGATCTTTTCGACTTTCTGCTAAACCCCTGAGCTCACCCCATGCAGTGTACCGGCATTAATAGGCTGTCTTAGGTTCAGCTGCACTGCCCGCCTTCTAAAGCTTGTACAGGTAGACAAGGATTTAAACAGCCGATACTCGGCATTCGACGCTTTTGCTCCCGTCTTTCAGTGCACATTGCCCTCTGCTCTGTCCTACCTGATGTCGCGAAATCTGCCGCCTCACGAGCTTTACTCAAATAAACTATCCCATCTGGACCTTGGCTATGCTTTGTTCGAGCCCAACCCTAATGGTGATTACGATATGGTTCGCGTGGGCGACGTAGGCTATATAGAGGGCGGGAAATTCGAGAAATTTTTTAATGCCTTTTATCCCGCTGATGATCCCGCCAATGATGGTTCAGACATCCCAGCCGGTTTCGAGCCGATAAGAGAGACTTTTCGGAGGACTGGGCGTTTGGAGACATTAACGCCGGGCGTTCGACAATCTACGGGCGTTCGCACCATCGGGGGGGATTTGTCATTCTCAGGGTATGAGATCAGGTTATTTTTATCCCTGCAGTTAATATTAATGATTGCTGAAGGCCGATTTCTGGAGTACTCGCCGGCACCAACTTGAAGCTATCCTGCAAATCCGGTATTGGGGCAACACTGATTACGAAACATTGCGCGACGCGCCAAAGGGCTAAGGCATTAAGGGGCATGATGAAATACATGCTAGACAACCGTTATTCGTGGTTGCGACTGGCGCGGGATCTAGGGAGGCTTGTTGAGTTGCATGATCTGGTTTTTGTCAAGGAATGCATATTGACCGGAGACTGGGCAAATATCTCGTGGAATGATTCTTCACATGATGCTGAGGTCAGCTTCAATATTAACGTCCCTGGTACTGTAGGTGCCAGTCTTTCGTTGTGGGGACAGTGGGAGAACCACGCAAAAGTTCCAAGGCGCCAAGGTCCTTCGCGTCCCACAGGGGCCATACTTGTCCCTGAGGGGCTGGTACTCGACCAGTGTATCTTCCTCAAAGGTTATCGAATTGCTCTACGAGAATGGTACAACAGAGTTAAATTCTACATCAGCGCAAAGATCATAAAACCGACAAGGGGTATGGTGAAAAGAAAGATGCCTTTTTCTTCCAACCCGTCATTACTTAGCTTTTTTGAAACCGTCGAATACAAATTGGAGAGTGTAGGAGATACTGACCCTGGTTCTTTCCGACCCGTACGTCTCTTGATTGATTCTAGAACGTCTCTGACAGATGTCATTAGGTCCAGTGCGCTTACGATATACTGGCTTTATACATATTTGAGGTTTGCCACTAGTTCAGCCTCCCATGTAGCTAGCAATTACTGATTACGTGCATAGAATTCCAATGCAGATGTAGCAATTATGGACGACGACGACTTGCTTGCCCTGAATATAGTCAGTTCGCTCGCTACAAGCTCAGGGGGTCGGAATAAACATTTTGAATAAACATTTCTGACCAATCTTTTTTTAGGCTTCAGCCGATAATTTACAAGAAATCTGTGCATTGCTTCGTCGAAATCGGGACCTCCGCACTAAGATTATGCCTAGCGAGCCAGGAGACCATGGTCTAAAAGGTAAGTAACCAGCTTCTTCTATCTCTAAGAACCTTTTAATTAGTGTCTTCTCCTTTTAGTCGGAAGGATAGACTGGGAACTGCTCAACTTGAGGAAGGCATCGGCCGATGCCTCATATAATGCCTATGAAACTATACTGGATGCACCGACGCGCGATATGGTGTTTCTCGACGAACAATTCAATGAAGTACGGCTAGGACAAAAAAGGAGTACAGCATCTATGACTGCCCCAAAAACGGATCCGAAGGGGAAGAGCAGGACAAACGAAATGGATCATGAGGCAATGCAGCTTGATCACTCAGATTGGAGCGGACCGTCTTATCCGTCTTATAACATCAAACCGGAATACGACACAACTCCCCGCGGCAGTACTTTCTTCATTTCGACATGTTTTGCACCAGCCGCAGGAAATCCCGCGAACACTCGTCTATACGAAGCCCAGCCAATAAACGCCTCTACGCGAGTTCCAAAAACAACTCAACCATACAGGCAGCAACCGTTATACAACAGGGGGAAATCGTCAAGGCAGGATTATTTCGGGACCATTTCGCAGCCAATTGATTCGTCGTATAACGCTGCAAACAATCTAGGCTGCCTTAGGCGCACTGGTATCCGAGAACCGCCCACATCACTACCGGCCTCCTCTATACAAGCTAATCCATTCATTCACGAACTCTCAGAAGGTCTGCAGAGGATGACACCGTGGACAAGGGAAGAGTTATCTGGCCTACGGCATGACAGAACTAACGCTGCGTCTCCAACCCCCACCTCGACCTCGACCTCGACTTCGATGTCGACCACAACGACAAAAGCTTCTACAGCTTCTACATCTGCCAGCTCATTTTACTCGGTAGGAAGCAGTAGAAATGCCAGTGATAAAACTGGTACCCCTTATGCCCTAGGTTTACCGACTGAAGAAGATGCGAGGAATGCATACAGGCAAAATCCGTCGTCCAATGGAAGGGTCATCCGCAATCATCGCTAATATAGTAAAGGATTATGACGGACCGCAACGCAACCGCGGGCGTGTGCTTCTCACTTTACTGAGTCTCAGCAGTCGCGTCTAACGTACTAGCAACCCGGAAGCCCCATTGCCAGTGGCAAGTCGCCGAGGACCCCTCACTAGCCCAGAGGTTTTCCCCGAAGGGTAGCTTCCTGAATTTGTTTTACTCAGAAATATACGAATTGGTCCGGCGAGAATGGCACGACAGATTTGTATGCGATATTTTGGCATTGATGACCGCTTGGAACCGGTTGGGTTGGGAAGGCCGTTACTTGGTTCATCAATAATCAGTATTGGAAACCAGACATACAGTACAAGATGAGGCCGTGGTGGATATTGAGTCCGGCACCTTTCGACCCGTATGTCATTAGTAGATGGTGGATTTAGACACGGCGTAGTCTTGGTTAGAAGTTGATTTATTTCGTTTTATCATCCCAATTCCTCGAAGGTGTTATCTTCGCACATCTGCTCGAAAGCTCGTAGCGGTACATGCGGTGTCAGTCCTACTCATACAGTAATACTTGTTTGATTATACCTGAGTACCTTGACACTGGCGCATGTCCCTCGAGAATATACACAGGTTGTAAACCGTACGGCTTCTCATAGAAAATAAACTGGTAGCGTAACGCAAAAATGACACCCCATAATTATTCGGAAGTATAATTTGAATACAAGATATAAGTATATGGTTTTAAGCTCTGGTAGCCAAATCGATCATAGCACGCTCGTCAGGAGCAGAAAAACACTACAAGTGTGAGTCTCTTACATGATCGCATGTGCGGCTCGTTAGCCTTCGCACCTCAGCACGATACTCACGCATACAGTCGTGGAAAAAAACAGAAACAGAAGAGAGAAAAAGCGGAAAACGCCTGTCGACGGGTGACTAGTATCGACCCGTGATATCGTTCAACTTCCCGCCCGCCGCGCGCGTGATACCCTTCATCATACTATCCAACACGCGCTGGCCCTCCTCCTCATCGAAGTCCCTTCGCTGCGGACCCGTGCTCTCGTCGTCGCCGTCACCCCGCCCGGTGTCGCGCAGTACACGCTCCGCCATGAACTCCGCGACGAACTGCGCGATAGCGAGCTCGCCGACCTCGGCCTGCGCGCGGGCGCCCCAGCGCCATTCGTAGCTCACACCCTCCTCGTCTGCGTCTGCGTTTCGCGCGCGCTTGCCTGGGTGGTTATAATCGTATAGTTAGGTTACACATTTGGACTAGCTGCAAATAGGACGATGGGGGTTGACGCACCTTGTGTGGCTCGCGGTGCGCCCGCAGGCCCGACTTTAACTTTGTCAAGGTAGCCTTGCTTGACGAGTGTCGAGAGGTACGCTTCGATAGTTGCGCTTTTATGCGTTGCGTGGGGGGCGAACTCGATCGTCGAAGAGAGGGAAAGTCGAAAGCTTTTAAGGTGTTTTTTCAATTCAGCTGCGATACAACAACAGAGCTTCAGTGAATTAAATATTAACAACTCGAAAAAACAGGCCTTACGGTCGCTCAGGATGTGTCCATTGACGAGGATAAGGGCAAGGATGACGTACAGAAGTCCGAGCCCGCCGAGCTGATCGATGGTGCTCCAGCTAATAATGCTGCCGTACGACTGTGGGGCGTCTTCATCGTCGTTTTCTGCTGAGTACTCTAGGTCGATGAGTTGCTCGTCAGACCTCGCAGCTACCTCTATCAGTTCCGCAGCCAGAGTCGACCGCAGGATATATGACTTAGAGCCAGACGCCGCAGCTGGTGTTTAATATTAGATCGCTGCTTCACAGCATGCACCAACTTTATTATATTGAAGAAACGAACTTTTCTTCCTCAGGCCCGTCGCATTGGCGTCATCCTGAATCTCGTCGTTCATATTCTGCTCGCGCTCGCGTTCCGCACGGCTTGCGAGCTCTACAAGTTCCATGCCGAATACACTACGCAGGATCTCCTGCGCCATTAGTAACACGTTGGTAAATGCACGCGTGTTTGCGCCCAGAACTGCTTTAGGAGATTAGCACCTTCTATGCTGAGGACGAAAGACGCGAACCCCTTTTGTTAATTTCTTCCCGCCGCAGGGGGACGCGCCGGCTCTCGTTGAATACCGCGAGGCGCACGAGCGCGTGCGCTTTGCGTTTTAAGTCCTGATTTCTTTTCAGGACGGTAGTTAAGAGTATTAGCAGAACAAAGACGCACATCGACGACATCACCGTCCCCGTCCTTGTCACCAGGCTCCCCCTCCTCTTCCTCCTCTTCGTCTTCGTCGTCATCTTGTTCCTCTTGTTCCTCCTCTACATGGCGGCGCCGGGCGCGTTGCGACATGCTCGGCTGCGACTGTGACGGCCTCTGCGAGCCGCGCGGTCGAGAGTATCCATTTGTCCTCACTGTTGAACGCGCCATTGGAATCGTGGCGAAAGCCAGACACAAGCGCGAACTTGCCTTGCTTGAAGATGCGTGCGGCGGCGCGACTCGGAGTCGCGACTTGAGGCTGCTTAGTCACCAAATTGGACTCTCGCACGGACACGGGGGAGGCGACGCGTAATTGAGTCCTTGGATCCCTCCTTTGGTCAGGACTCAGAATCCCATTTCATCAATTTACGACTATCCGCACACGAAAAAATTCCGCAGAAAATCAGAGAGCGGGATGTCCGACCAGAACAGCAGCAGCGGCGCACGCGGGTACAGACCGTCGAACCCGACGCCCAGGATCGGGAGGATCGGTCAATGGGGCGACGCTGACAGTCGGCCGAGCAGCGCACAGTCGGGCAGCAGTGGCGGTCGGCGCATCGCTACTTTTAGAGATATCGGCGCGTCGAGCGGCGGGGGCGGTGGAAGTGGCGGGGGAGGGAGTGGCGGACCTGCAAGCAGTGATGATGACGATGACGATGAAAGTGGTGGCGAGAACTGGTTCACTGGCGGCGAGCGCAGGTGCGTTTTCTCGAGTACTGTTTTGTTTCGATATCCGTGCTCGTTTCTTATCACTTGGAACAGCGGTCTATCCGTCCAGAATCCCAACAGCAGGCAGAACGTTCCCGGCGGGGACCTCGTCAAGGGGCTCCTAAAGAAGGCCGCGCAGTCAGTCTTTGTGCATTGTTTGACGCGCGCTTTCTAACTCGGCACCTGGTACACACGAACAGAGCCGGCCCTCCGCCCAGCGTGCCGGACAGCCCGGCGTCGCGCGGTGCTTTCAGCGGCTCGGGCCACACGCTCGGCAGCGACGACGTCGAGAGTCAGGTTATACCCGATCCGAACGCGCCGCCCGAGCGGCCTGCCACAGAGCAGCCGCGCGTCGTGCGCCACCTCACGTTCTGGCGCAACGGTTTCAGCGTGGAGGATGGGCCGCTCTTGAGTTACACGGAGAACCAGGACACGCTGGAGGCGATCAACCGGGGGTGTGTGTTTCATCTCCCCCATGCGAAGGTTTATGAGCATATACTGAGTCTAGTAGCCAAGCACCGCAGGACATCCTCGGTGTGCAATACGGTCAGCCCGTCGAACTACGCGTCGCGCGACGCACAGATGACGACTACACCCCTCCGCCACCCCGCCCGCTGCAGGCGTTCGACGGGGCCGGCCACCGACTCGGTGCGCCCACGCCCGGCTTCACTAGCGAGGGCTCTGTCTCTCTTTCGGCCCCTGGTGCGCCATCGGGAAGTCAGGCCTCGTCGAGCCGGCGGACGCTCGAACCGGAAAGTGTGCAGCCGAGATTTGAGGTCGATCAGTCGCAACCGACGACAAGCATACAGCTGCGTCTGGCGGATGGCACGAGGTATTTATATGCGTCTCATTTTTTAGTCTTTGTATTTACCTATCCTATGTAACTTTAGGATGGTCTGCAGGATGAACCTTTCGCACACCGTACGCGATATCCGGAACTTCATCAACGCGTGCGTCCTTTTTTTCAAAAAAAGCTTCGACGCCTTTGTGTATTTTTGGTCCGTACAGTGCACGCCCGGAGAACCTGAGCCGGTCTTATACGATCGCGACGACTTTCCCGAACCGCGTGCTCGAGGATGACATGCAGACCATCGAGGCGGCTGGTTTGAAGAACAGCGTCGTCGTCCAGCGATGGGCTTAGAGGGTTATAACTAATTGTAATTCACTACACAACTGTAATTTTACTGACGCTGGCGAGCGCCAGTCGTTTTGAAAGGTCTTACCTGGGGATGTGATAATAAATTTGTTAAATGATTATACAGTATTTGGGCACAGATGGGATTCAAGTGATTGGATATCTCCATTTTGTTTGAGTTACGCCGATAGAGCCCGCGCGGAAGGTTCGGATGGCGACATGCCCAGCACAGCAGCGTGCTGGAAGCTGCATTATTAAACCCCGGGGCTGCACGTACCCATATCTCTCATCTTGACCTTCATCCACATCATGCGCGCATACTTCTACGACGACGTCCCGGACGACCAGCGACTCGCACACGATTCGGGCGAGCCGGTGGAGGAGACGACACTCGCGGCGCTTGGGGTGCTGCACTGGCACGTCCCGCTCGACGACGGATGGGAGACGCGCATCGACGAGATCGCGCGCGAGCGGGATTATAAGAACCGCGATGTGATTAATGTGACGAAGGAGGGCCTCGGGGAGGCGTATGAGGCGAAACTGAAGATGTTTTTCGCTGAGTGAGTTTCTGCACTGTACTTTTTTTTTTCGGAGGAAGGGGGCGGGGGGCGCTGATGAGGATTTGTTGGCGGCAGGCATATGCATGAGGACGAGGAGATCCGGTACGTGAAGGCGGGCTCTGGGTTCTTCGACGTGCGGGGTGAGTTGTATGCGATTGTAATATGTAGTTGTTATCGTGGCGGAGGGCTGAGCGGGACGGGACGTCTGCAGAGCTGAAGACCGACCGGTGGATCCGAGTGCATCTCACCCCGGGCGACATGCTCGTGCTCCCGCCGGGCATTTACCACCGCTTCACGCTGGACGAAGGCAACGCTGTGACGGCGCTGAGGCTCTTCAAGGTGTGTCGGGTGTGCTTGACTATTTATTTGGATTAAATTATTTATTATAATTGCGGCCTATGCGCTATGCAGGACGAGCCGAAGTGGACGCCGTACAACCGGGGCGAGGAGACGGATGTGAACCCGTACAGGCAGGAGTACGTGCGGAGCGTCGAGGCCGCGGCGTGAATACTATGTGGAATATTTGTATTCGAATTTCAGAGTATGTGTGTGCATGTACGGTATATCTGTGCAGATTGTCATTGTACAACAGTTGTTCGTCGTACGAATTGATCGAGAGATGGAACGCCAGGTATATTAATATTAACTGCTGCGGGCGTCGTGCTCGTCGTCAGAGGCGATGCGCACACTTATGCGGCACCGCACCGCTTGTGGCCTCGGTAACGTGGCAACTCGCCTCTGCATTCTCCGATTATATAGCTCGAACAGTTCCCGCCTGCACGTCCGCTTGATTCTTGCGCTCTGGAGGCCGAACAGCAAGCAGCAGACATCGCAAAGGCGCCAGCGGCAATACACACTATGACTGGCAGCGGCAAAGGCAGCACCAGCGGCGACGAAGACCCAGCCGTCGCGCGTAACATCGGTGAATAATATACAATTTGTCTTTGGTATGGGCTATGGTATTGACGGCAGCTATATGGAACTGGTATCTCAGTCGCGATATTCCACGCCTCGTTCCACCCGACGAAAGGGAACGTTATCGACTGGGCGCTCAAGGCTGACGACAGTGAGCGGTCTCGGATCTTTCACTACTCTGCCCAGCGCTGACCGCAAAGCGCAAACTAGGCGTCGACATCGATGGCGTCGAGTTCAGCGTGCTCCCCAGCGGGCTGCACCTCGTCGAGCGGGACGTCGTGTGCGTGTCGTCTCCTTCATCTATCCCTGTCTTGTCGTGCTCACTGACAAGCCCACTGCAGCTACTTCTCGCACGGCGCACACACGGGGCTCGCCGTCTTCCGGCGGCGCCCTACACGCGCTGCGACGCACCGCGGTTTCCGGCTCGCGTCCCTCGGCGTGCTCCTCCAGTCCACCCCGCGTCCACGGCCCTGGCTGCTTGCCGCGCCGCTGCGCGCGCTCGCAGACGCAATGTACGCCGGCGCGGAGGCGCGGGAGGTGAAGCAGCTCGGTTCTGGTTCAGGCCCAGTGCCAGAGGCGGACTTACTTGGGCTCGCTTCTGCGCCGGGCGGGTCGACTGTGGGCGTGGGCGTTGTGTCGGCGGGCGACCTGACTGATGAGGACTTTTTGTCGGCGAGGGATTGGTTTGAGCGCCGCCGGGCAGGGGAATTGACTACTTGTAATGGAACATGGGCGGGGTGGAGCGACGAACTCGACGGCGTACGCTTTTTTTCTTTTCTTCTCCATTCATTTTGATTTGTCCGTACTGACCCCCCTCACCCCCCTCTGTGCCCGCAGCCATACAGCTCGCCTGAAATGCCGACCCAGCATTTGCCGCACTTGCTGCGCATCCTGGGACTCTCAGCGCTGACGCTGTACAAGTTCGTGCTCGCGCGCCGGCGCGTGCTCATCTTCACGCTCCCGCCCGTTGAGGTTGCGGGAGTGCTTGCGTGGGTCACTGCGGACCTCTGTCGTGAGCATCATATGTCGCCCCGCGCCGCGGCGCTCGGCGTGCCACTCGAGAGTCTTTTTGATGGTGAGTATTAACCGGCTACTTATTCATTCTCCACATTTTACATTTTATTCGGTCTGCACATGTAAAAAAAATACTCGGAAAACTAACTAACCTACTTACTCATCTAGCGAGCAAGCCTGGAGGGTCAGACGACCCGCCCCCGGAGAGCCCGCGCGTGCTCGGGATGATAACGCTGAGCGACCTGGAGCGGCTCGAGGCGGAGAGTGCGTCAGGCCGCGGTTGGATCGCGTGCACGACCGACGCACTGTTCCTCGAGCGTCCGCAATACTACGACCTCGTCATCGACCTCACGACGTCGACGCCGAGCAGGGCGAGTCGCCCTGCGCTGCACATGTCCAAGCCGAAGCCCGCGCCTACCGCCGTCTCGTCTAAAGCAAACGGCAAGAAGAGGACGGGGTGGAGGCTCGAGACTGTTAGGTTTACGTGGAGCGATGTGAGATTGTGGACCGAGCTCGACCGTATCCTCGGACTCGACTCTGCGCAGTCTGCGTCTGCGTGCCGCCACGCTGGTCATCAAAGTGGAATTGGGTCTGGGTCTGGGTTGACTTGCTGTCATTTGCCCGCGATCCCGGCATCGGCGGCGGCGGCGTCTGCGAAACCGGGCGCGGGTCTCCTACCGAGCGCGTGGGCGGACGCGTTCAGGCTGTACGAGGACGTGTGTCTTTTGTGCGCGACGCTGTGGATGGGGCTTGGGACGTGGCGCTCGAATTCGCGGCAGAGTTTCGAGTCTGCTGCGGTTGGCGTTGGCGTTGGTTCCGGTGGTGGTGGGACCTGGGGTGCGGCGAGGGGACCTGGAGACGATGATTGGTCGCTTGAGGGTACGCATATGCGTACGCTTGGGCGTGGGATTGAGGGCGGCGGGGATGCGAAGAAGGTGGTGTTGGAGGGTGCGCGGGTGCGTAGTCTGGGGCTTGGCATTGAGGGCCGTCCTGGGGGCGGGACGGGGACGGGCGGGTCTGCGGCGTCGTCGACGACGAAGGACGTACTTCCCGGCGCCGCCTTTGTCGAGTGCGTCGATGCGGACGAGAGTTATGGCGGTGGGGAGCGGGAAGACGAGAGGGAGAGGGCGCGCGCGCAGAACGTGCAGACGACGCTTGCGCTGCTGCAGACTTTCCACGCGAACACGGTGTTTTGGCTGTCGAAGCTGCGCGAAGTGCTCCCGCCGCCGTCCGAGTCGGCCGTCTCGAGTCCGGGTCCGGGTGCAGGCGCGGGGGCCTACCGGGACAACGACAACGACGCCGATCGGGCAGGCGATGATGATGACGGAGAAGAGGAAGAGGAGGGGGAGCTCGAAACGGTGACAATCACGGCGCGCGACTTGCTTGCGCTGGAGCTGGGCGTTCTGAGCGAGCTGGACGCGCGTTTTGTAGAGTGGCTTGTCGAGGCGGAGGGGTATACGCATGCGTACGCGGGGCCGGGAGGGGCGGGACGGGGGCGAGGGCGGGGACGGGGGAGGGGGCGGAGGCGGAGACGCGTGGTGGTGAAGCGCGGGTGGCAGGAGCTGATTGGGATTGTATTTGGGCTGAAGTAGAGATTAAAGGAGGGAGGAGAAGGGGAAGCTGTCCTGTGTATGTTTAGCGGGATGATACGGCGTTTTTGATTCCTTGAAGTACAGTGTTAAATTAAGCTTGGTCTTCGTTTTGACTTTTTGTTGACCAAGTTCGGATATCTGTTGTCTCTTTTTTATTAGACCTCTCCGTGCAGCGTTAGATATTGAAGGGAAGTCTTTGCATTAGCATGAGTACGTTCTTCAGTGAGGATTTCTAACAAGGTCAGTTGTGGCTTGGTGTTCCAACTTCTTACAGAGAAGAATGATAACAATATTGTGATCCATCTCCGAGAGGGGAAATGTTGTCCCACGAATACGTGTGCGTTCCCACAGCCTCAAACCTTACTTTTTTTGAGTAATCACAACGAGCCCCCTCGACGCCGTCGACGAACCCGACAACTCTTTCGCCGTCGCCGCCGCTGTTGCCGACGAACAAACTCGCATCGTCCGACGCCTCGACCCAACGTCGACGCCCACATCAACGCTCAGCTACTCAGTAGCCAGCCGCCCAGTCGTCAACTGCGCCCTCCCTCGTCGCACCAACGAAAACCACTGGACCCAGTGTGCCCTTGACCTCGCCCACGCTGGACGTCCGGACCCGCTAAAACAACCCACACCCCGCAATCATGGCGCCGTTTTCCAAGCCCGAGACCGTCCTCAAGCAGGCAGAGGGCCTCGTCTCAGTCGGGCAATCCCATGCCGCCCTGCAGTCGCTCACCGAGATGTTCTCCTCGAAGCGATTCCGCTCGACGCCGCTCGCGGCCCTCGAGCCCATCATGCTGCGCTTCGTCGAACTCTGCGTCGACATGCGCAAAGGCCGTACTGCCAAGGAGGGCCTGATGCAGTATAAGAATATCGCGCAGAACTCGTCTGTCGCCTCGATCGAGGTCGTCATCAAGCGCTTTGTCGCACTTGCTGATGCCAAGGTCACTGAGGCCCAGGAAAAGGCGGAGAAGGCCGTTGCGCTCGTCGATGTCGACGATCTCGAGGCGAGTGAGACCCCTGAGAGTATTTTATTAGGTGCCGTCAGTGGCGACCAGAACAAGGACCGCACGGACCGCGCGCTCGTCACCCCCTGGCTCAAGTTCCTTTGGGAGAGCTACCGCACCGCACTTGAGACACTCAAGAATAACGCCAGGCTGGAGGGAATATACCAGGTGCGCCCGACTATGAGTTGATATGTGCGTTTTACTAAAAAATTACAAATTCCGCTTGTAGCAAATTGCACAGCAGGCGTTTAAGTTCTGCTTGAAGCACCAGCGCAAGGTAGAGTTCCGACGCCTCTGCGAGACGCTCCGTCTCCACCTCGCGAACGTCGCCAAGTATGCGCATCAGCCACATGCGATCAACCTCGCCGACGCTGAGACTCTTCAGCGCCACCTCGACACGCGCTTCGCCCAGCTCAATACGTCTGTTGAGCTTGAGCTATGGCAGGAGGCCTTCCGCTCCGTCGAGGACATCCACAATCTTCTTAACATGGCTAAGAAATCGCCCCGCCCAGCGATGATGGCCAACTATTACGAAAAGCTTACCCGCATCTTCCTCACGAGTGGCAATGCGCTCTTCCACGCTGCCGCGTGGGCCCGCTATTACTCTATCGTCAGGGCTGTGGGCGGCAAGTCTGATGAAGAACTCAGTAGACTAGCGGGCCAGGTTCTTATTAGCGCTCTTGCTGTTCCCGTTGGACAGGAGTCCGGGGAAGAAGAAGTAAAGGGAAGGACCGCTCGTTTGACGGCCTTGCTTGGCTTGACCAAGGCGCCGACCCGTACCGGTCTTCTCAAAGAAGCCGTGAGTATCTTGTGAAATTTTATTTATAGCCTTGACTAATTATACGTCTGTAGTTGTCACGCAATGTCCTTAAGGTCTCCCCGCTGGTCGTCAAGAGTCTCTACGAGATTCTCGAGGTCACGTTCGACCCGCTCACGTTGTGCAGCGTCGTCGCACCGCTCCTTAAGGAGCTCTCTGCCGACGCAAGCTATGCGTCCTACCTTCCGCTCCTCCAGCGCGCTCTCCTTTCGCGTCTCCTTGCACAGCTTGCGCAGGTGTACACGACGATGGAGCTCACCCAGCTTCGTGGGCTCGTCACTCCGCTACAAGACTCCTTTGAAGGTGCGTATGGACCCGCCCAGGTAGAGGCTTTCCTTACCGCCTGCGCACGCCGTGGCGACCTTCGCGTGCACATCGACCACGCGTCGGGCAGTCTCACATTCGTCGATGAGGCCTTCGGCAATACCACCGCTGGCCCTTCTTCGTCTGCACTTGACAGGAACGTCCAGCCGTCGGCGAGTGAACTTGTACGCACGCGTCTCAGCAGTGCCGCGATATGCCTGCACAACGCCCTCAGTGCGATCAGCCCCACGCCCGTTGTGGATGACGAGAAGGAGCGCCAGGAGAAGTTCGCCCAGCTCGTCACTGCTGCGAATGCGGAGCGCAAAGCGCTCCAGGTTCGCCGCGCGATCGTCGCGCGCCGTCGTGAACTCGCATCCGAGCAGTTTGCTCGGAGGGAGAAGGAGGAGGCCAGTCGCCGTTTGGAAGCGAGTCGGCGCGAGGTCGAGGAGCGGGCGCGTCGGGAGGCTGAAGAAATTCGTCGCAAGGAACAGGATCGTATCAAGCGTGAGATCGAGAACGTCAGAAGGGAGGAGGCGAAGCAGCTCGCGCAGAGCCTCAAGGAGAAGAACATCCTCAAGATTGATGTTAATGTGAGTTTTCTTCGTCTACTAGCTTCTTAAGCAGGTCAGTGGCTTATCAAGTTATTTATTCTTAACAGGAGATGGCCGACCTGAATACGGACAGCCTGATGCGGCTGCAGGTGCAGCAGCTCGAGAAGGAGAAGAAGGAGCTGGCGGAACGGCTGCGCATTATTGCGAAGCGGCTCGATCACACCGAGCGCGCATTCCGCAAGGAGGAGCGCCCGATGCTCGCGGATGACTACGAGCAGCAGCAGCGCGATGACCGTGTTACCCATGAGGCTGCGCAGCGGGCGTATCAAGAGGCGGCACGGACTGGGCACGCCCAGGATCTGGACACGAAGCATCGCCTTGCGCGGATGCTCAGCGACTACCGCGCGTGCCATTCGATGTATGCGGGCCGCCGTGGCGATGAATATGAGCGGAGACGCGAGGAAGCGACTCGGAAGATCGCACAGGAGAAGGAGAAACGCAAGCAGGCGGTGCTACGGGAGCGCGAGGAGGAGCGCCAGAGAATCGAGGCGGAGGAACTCGCCGAGCGTAAGAAGGAAGAGGAGGAGGTCCGTATCAGAGAAGGTTTGTTCTTTTTATTTTATTTTATTTAGCTGCTTTGATGAACGTACTCATCGATCCTTTTTTCGACAGAGCGCGACGCGGAGGAACGTCGTATTCAGGAAGAAGAGGAAGCCGCGAAAGCGGAAGAAGAAAGAAAAAAGCAAGAAGAGCAGGAGAAGGCTGCCGAGCTGCGCCGACAGCGCGACGAGGAACGCGCCGCGGCGGCAGAGAAGGCGCGCTTGCAGATGCAGCGCGAAGAGGAAGCGGAGGCCCGCCGCGTCGCGCGACGCCTTGAGGAGAAGCAGCCCACGCGACGTCTTGAGGAGAAGTTGCCCACGCGAACGGAGTCGCCGGTTGCGCCGGCAACCTGGAGGCGCGCAGCGGCTGCTTCGGCCGCGACGCCGCCCGACAGCCCGTCGACGGCCACAGGCGCAGAGACGCCGAGGTATCGACCGGGCGCACTGCGCACCGCAGGTGCGGAGCCTTCTTGGCGCGCACGAGAGGCCGCGAAGCAGTCTGGTGGTGCGACTGGCGCGACGACGCCCCAGCGACCCGCCTCGCCCGCTGTCGCTGCCCCTGCTGCCGCTGCCGCGCCGAAAGCTGCAGCAGGCAAGGAGGACGATGGATTCCAGCCTGTAGCGAGTAAGGGTGCATGGCGGCCCTCGCGCTTCCGGACTGCCGGAGGGTCCTGATTCGATTTGTACGATTTGTACGGTTATGCCGACTGTTTTTTCGTTCTTTGTTCTTGAGCTTCTCGAGTTGCTGCTCTGCCGTTCCGCCATCCCGGCTGCATTTTATATGCGTATGAATTACATCATCTACTCTATGAACTCGATAGCAATAGCAATTATGATAACACATGTGCCCGTCTAAAGATTTGCATACGTGAAGCGCGGGGGGTGGTGATGGTGGTGGTAGTGGTATAAAATTTATTTCTTCTATTCCATTTCGAAAGCAGGATGACGGTAGTCCGATAATCGGTGAACGAGTGGACGAAAACGAGGAGCAGCGAAGTCCCAGGCGAAGGAGAAAGTAATAAAGATAAAGAACGGATGATGGACATGAATAAGTGAAACAAAAAGGGAAAAAAATCCTTGAATTAGGAGTAGCCGTGTTCCGGTTCTCCTGCTGCTTCCAACATCATTTCTAACGCGCATGAAACTGTTAGCCTGATTGACAATCGCCAGATTAAAGGTGTACGCTCACCTCCCCACATGGAGTTCTGCATGGAAGAAAGCACGTGCTGAGGATCCTCCTCCTCGTGCGAGTCTCGAGTAAACGAGGGCTCGATTCTGAATAACAAGCATGGATAAGCCACCGAATATGTATCACCAGACAACTCCTAGGACTTACGGGTACTGGTAGCCCAAATCGGTAGAAAGCATGCTAACATCGCTGACACGCCTATTCCTCTGGAGACCACGTCCACGACGCGATGGAGACTCGAGTGCAAACGAAAAGTCTGGCGAATGATATGGCGAGGGGGACGACAATGGAGACGCTGAGTCGCCAAAATGCGTCGAGTCGCGGTTCGCGAGCGTAATGTCGCGCGTAGAGATAAATGGCGTAGACGGCATGTCCTCGACGACAATCGCGGGGATGTCTAAAAACTAGTTCAGCTTCGGAAACCTTAGATTCGTGCACCGCTTCCTTACCCTGGTCAAGCATCTGTTGTCGACGCTTTTCTTCCATTATAGCCCGGAATTGGCGACGGTAGTAAATTGTCTTCAGCAGCGAACGTACGCGATCGAGGTTGACCAAGTCGTTGACAAATTTGTTGATCTCCGTCCTCGTAACCAGATCTTTCAGGCTATGGGGTGATTAAAAAGAAGAGGGAGATGGGTAAGCCAAGTACTATCAAAAAAAGGCTATAAAGCTGCCTTACGCTAATGCCTCGCGGTCGTCGATGAGCTTGTGGTGTGCCAGTAGAAGCAGCATATTTGAAAAAGAGATACCCTTTCCGGGCTCCTGGGAGACCATAGCCTCGTTGTATACCCGCGCATACAGCGTCCTCCTCTTCCTAATTGCTGTGCTATCTAGCCCGCCCAGAAGTTTGCTCAGCTTGGCCGTGTCAACGCCATCCACCACTTTCGATGCCGATACCCACGAGTAGTCGGTATCCGTCGCTTGCGCTGAAGATAGTAGATTCTTGATACTGAACTCCGCCGGGTATATACGCACTTCAAAGACACCGCTAAGTTTCTACGAGGCTTAGTCAGATAAGAAAGGCATTAAGAGAAGAAAGCGCCGCGTACCCCTAGGAACGGCACAAGCTGGCCCTTTTCTAGATAACCAGTACGGGGATTTGCACACTCCGCCCACACTTTTTTAAAGGCACGCATCTCCTCGCGTGTGATAGTTTTTGTCCCGCCGACAAGCTGAAACACGTAGGAAAAGCTTTCGACGACAACACCTGGCCATAATGATTAGATTGCCCTGATGATTTAATCGGCTAAGCAACTCACCAGTGAACATATTGACAAAAATGTACTGTGCGAGTTCAGTCATGAGAAGGAAGGAAACACGATAATATGCCACACATACCATGCTGAGCAGATTCCACGCAATGAATAATGAAAAGGCCCAACCCGTACTACCACAATCGGAGTCGGTTTCTGTTTCGGTGGATGGGGTACATTTAGGATAAATGAGGGCACTAATGAAACACAAAGGAAAGCGAGTTAAGAAAGTTAACCTTTTCAGAGTATAAGACTCGGCCACTTACTAGTCGTGCATGTATTCGTTCCAACCCTCGCCTGTGCTCATGAAGGCCAGCATAACCAGCGCAGATCCTAGACTTGAGTAATTCTGTGTACGCGTCTCTGCAGAATGCCATTTCGTGAGGCTGAACACCTCCACGAAAAGAATACCGAAGAATAGGAAGAGAATGAACCACAGGGCTAAGAGGCTCAGGATGACCGGCAGACTCGCCCTATATGATAAGAGATTAGTGTGTAATGACAGATAAGTTGATAGCATCGACTTGCATCGCCGTTTTGAACAACTGGTTCAAGCTGTTCGTTCGTTGGACGAGTTTGAACGCAATACTGACGAGGAAGAGCTTCTGTAATTGCGCGATCAAGAAGCTCTGCGAGCCCAATCTTATGATAACCGTCGTAACAAGAGCCCCGACCGCAACGACAACGTCGAAAATATTCCACCCGTTAGCCTTGAAGCTACGGAAGCCCAGGCCAAACCACCGCACAACGATATCAACCACGTAGATTAATGTGATTGCCAAAAACCAGCTATCTGCACAAAGGTTATGTTAGAGATGTAACGAAAATTTATAAGTCTTAACTAACTTCGTAATTCATCAACATCATTCTGAGTCGACAACGTTTGAGTCCTTAGAGTAAAAAGTCAGATTTTGGCATCTTCTAATCGATCAAACCACTGCACTCACATGAGTGCGAGTATGTGAACGACAAAGAGAAGTGTCATCATGCGGGACCACCATCCATGCTTATGGACCGCCCTGTCGTAGCACCACGCTCGGAAACGAGAGCTCGGCCGACGCTTAGGTCGCTTTGACGGCCGCTGACGCTTGATTAGCTTTTGCAAGTCGATCCATTCCCTCTGCTCTTTGGTCAAAAGTGCCAGACCCGTCTTGGAAGAGAAGTTTCCGATAATGATACTATACACGACGTAATTAATAATTAATACCAGACCAGACCAGGAAAGCGTGGTTACGTACCTGACGAAGAGAGTCAAGATTACGACAGCACCCAGTTGAATATAGATCAAAAAGAATATCGAATTCGCTTCGGCGTTGTTAGTCTGCGGTTGGAGATTTTGACCCACGGCACTGGTCGCCACGCTCATGACATCAATCCAGCCCTCCAGGGAGACAATCTCAAAAAGGATCAATAGTGATGAGCGAAAATTGTCGAACGAAAATGTTGTTGATGGCGCCGGGTTGTCCCATACACGTGGTACCAGAAAAGTAAACGCGTTTGAATCGCCGAGTACGTTATTCTCGTATTCGTTAACGCAATCAGAAAGCCCATTTATGCTACCATCGTTACACTCGTTCAGGAGCCCGTGGAAGATGTTGAGTCCCCATACGGCGTATGGAATCATGTACAAAATCGCAAGCATCGCGGCATCGACTATCCGGAGTGCGCCAGAAATAATGAGTGACTGGAATGTTGAACGCATCTTGTCGATAAGCGTGATAAGTCGTAGCGCGCGCAGGGCTTTCAACGAGCGCGTGAACCGGCTAAGACCACCGATAAAGATTAGGCCAGTCGTGACATTGACGAGTATTCCAGTCAAGATGAAGATATCCAGCCAGTTCCATATACTACGAATGTATGCATTCGGCGTGAATGCAAAGCCATCTGCAACAATCTTGATCAGAAACTCAACGAACAACATTAAGCCGAACGTTGTTTCAGCGATGTCGAACCACGAGTCCCGGATTTCTCCGTGCTCCTTATAGAAGTTCCGACGATAAACTGGCGTCGCGATGGCTTCCACGATGATCCCACCGACGACTGCAAGCAGAAGCAGAAGCTGGAAAAGAGTATGCCAAAGTGGTGAATGGGGGATACCAAAAATCCGATCTCCACTGGCAGGCTGCACGAGACGCTGGCAGAGCTGGCGTAGCCTGCTCTTCTGAGAGAAGATCCAAAAGGTTTTGTCATACGATGGGTGGGCACGAATAAAGTCTGCCTTCTGCGCCCTGCGCTCGTACAGGACATCGTTAAAGTCTTGAGTATCCTGAGCATCTGCGTTTATTGTTGCCAATATCTCTCTGAAAAATGTCAATTTACACATTTTCTTGGACTAGAAAACACTCATTATCGCTTACAGATGTCTTTCGAGTTCCTCGTCATTTGGATCTTGGTGGCCAATTGAGTCCCGCCGTCCCGCTCGCAAAGTTGCAAGAGGAACGTCATTTGATCTGCTTTCCCCGGAAAATAAGCGCTGAAGTGCAGTGATTGATTTGCTCGAGTAATGCCCACGCAGCAAGCCCTTTCCTCTTTTCGACTATAAAGGACAGGCATTTTCAGTAGGAGAAATGACACTTCGCGTCCATGTTGGAACTAGCGGTGAAAAGAAAACATGAGCAGGACGAAACACGCACGTTGCTCATGGAAAAGTCGGGATTGAACGCGCTTTCTTGTATGACAGCCTTTTGCATCGGGAGAATAAGATTAGACGGCAAATTTTCAACAGCAATCGACTTCGGGTTCGCCCTAAACCAGCGATATGGATTTAGACGACGTAGCCAAGGCGGCGATGCTTGTATTGGTTGTTGCATCGCAAGATAGTTTGTCGCCTGCTTCCCCCGCTTCAGCTCTTCCGCAACATCAAAGTTTTCGTTGATCACCGCAATGAAAAGCTGTAAAAGGATAACTACGAAAAGGTGAAAAAATCGGATTAACGTACGTGAGGAAGGTATTTGGTATTTGGTAAAGAAAATGCTTACAGTTCGCAAAAAGAAACCATACAGATATGAAAAGCGCAATGAGCGCAGATTGGCCCAGTGGCACCTCTGCTACAGACGCGTCGAACAAGACAGTGGTCCAGTTTTCCGAGGAGAAGATTTGGTACATGGCGAGAAAAGAATTGTATATCTCCTTGAAGTTCATCGTCTCGCTGGAAGACATGTCGCCACGAAGCAGTTGAGCGGCAACAAGTGCTCCGATATAGTTCGCGAGTAGTAGGAAGAGAGACATATTAACAAGACCGTAAAGATTTCCGAATACCGCGAGCTATGAGTGGAAAAACATGAATATCTTTGCGCTTAACCTCCTCCAGCAAACCAGAGCGAAAGCATACTCACAAGCAACGGACGCATCCGAGGCACCTCCAGAATGACCCGATAGAACCTGGCTAGCTGAAAGATAGTCAGCCACGGGTAAATTCCCGAATTCCTAATCTCCGGTATTTGGATGACTGTACTGCCCACGGCAAGCAGCAAGTCGAGCCAGTTATTCCCATGGTCAAAGAAGGTACGCCAAAGCGGAAGGTAAGCGAGAAATCGCCATGAGATGTCGATATCGAACAGAAACGTCAACGCGAGCTCGCCCCACTCAAGGATATCCAGGTGCTCCGGTGAGGAGTCCGCGCTGCGCGTTGACTGCAGCACGACAGACGTGAGCGCGAAGAGCACCCAGATCCACTTAGTGCGCTCATACCAGCGTCTGATCGCGCTTGTACCAGATCCAGACCGTTCGCTAATGATGTAATCATCATCATGCTCGTCCGTAACCGAACCAAGCCTTCAAGAAAAAGTAAGCAGCATAATTCCGGAGAGGACTCATAGTAGGACTCACGGGGCAGCACCGAACGCACTCTTCTGCGTGTCCTTACGGATGGCGGAGAACGTGTTTGTGATCACAGCGACGAACAGATTGATCAGCCAGAAGTTGAGCACAACAATGCAGACAATGAAAAAGGTGCATGACACAAAGTATTCTGCGTCGATCATGTTGTACATCACTGGGGACCACTTTGTGGTTCAAAAAGGAAATAAAACTTAAATCAGTGCTGTGGGCGCGTGTAGACGTTGGAGAAGGTTCACCCCGTTCGCAGACGCGACAATTACGACCTCAAGAGCTGCAAAATAAATTGTGTCGAAGCTCTGGATATTCGAATTTGGATTATCCGCCTCCTACGCGCAGTATTAGCGCAATAGCATGAGGTACACAAAAACAATAAATACTTGCCTTGCATAACTGACCCAATGGACATATGTATCCTTTTGCGCTCGATGCGATCGTCCCGTCATTCATCACATATCCGGTGACGTTTAGCGAGGTGGGATCGATGTACCCACCGCAAATTTGGCTGAGCTGGATTTCGCTTTCGCCTAGTGTTGGCTCTAGAAAACAGGAGCGCCGGTAAGAGCCTTTGAATGACTGGATACCGATGATACTACGTGGACAATAAGCAAATTATCTAACCATGTAGGGAAATGACGCACGAAAAAAGTATCATTGCAAAGAGTACAAAATACGCCACATTTGTCAAGAGAGGACGCGCGCGCTTCAGTGAACGCATAATCGTCTTGAGATCAGAAAGTAAGTCGATAAGAACCGGACTCGTGAGTTGTCAAGTACTCACTGTCGTACCACTTGTCACAGCAAGAAGACGACTTGTCCTTAGCACGCTCAGTGCACGGAACACTGCGATATGCCGGCTTGCGCTACGCTCCGTACCCGTCTGCGCAAGCGCAAATGCTATCCAAAACGCTAGCACCGCAACGCAATCAAGTCGTGTCCAAGAATGACGCAAATATGGAACTCCACGTGCGACGTGATCCTGTGCAGTATATACACTCAGCCGAAAGGGCAGGCCAATATATTCCTGAGTATGTTTTCCTTCGCCGCCAGAGGCATCCTCAGTAGCGGCACTCCTCAGTGCTCGCGAAAAGAAGGTCGGCTTTGAAGCTCCACGTGGATCATGCATATGGTGAGGAGGGGGCATTCCGCCCTCAAGTGTTATAGACATAGCCATATCGGAGGCGGAGCCATTTGTCTTCTCCTGAAGTAAACTCGCACTGCGCTGTCTAGTCGCTCCTTGCGGTGGTGCAAGCGCGGCGGGAGCCTTATGGTGCGCCAGTGCAAAGGGCGCAGTTACATTTGTGCGCAGTTGGGAGAGGACGGTATTCAGTTTGGGTTTGGATACAGCGTGCTGAGACGCGCTACGGGTGACGCCAGATGCGAAAGAGTTCGAATGCGGTACTATATCGCCTGCGTACGGTTGTAGCGGTGCCACATGCGAGAGGCCGGCAAACATATTTCTGTGAAGAGCGGAAACGGGGACTTCCGGGTCAAGCAGGAAGCCCGACGTAACAATGCGCGCAAAAGCCTCAAGTCTGTGGAAACGTGAGGAACGCAGATGGACAGGGATGGGCACAACTCACGTGAAGATGATGAAAAGAGCAAACAGTGTATAATCTTCCCATGTGTGAAAATAGCCGCGTACAGGAGCTGGTAGGGGGTTTTGGTCATCGTCCGTCGCGTCGGGCAATGTAAACGATCGTGCGGCCTGGACGGTGAGCACGATAGCGTTGAAAAGGATGAGGAGGAGAATGACGGGTTCGGTCCACCTGGGCAACATGTGTGAACATCAGTATCCACTTCGCACATATACACTGCAAAGCGTGTTGCACATGCGCAGAGGAATACGTACGAATAGGTAAGAAAGCGAAACATAGCGAGTCGTATCCGACTCGTGGGGCCCAGGAAACCTAGGGCACGTCCGCGTATCGGTATTCGAGTACCAAGGTCGGGCAACTCCTCCTCCTCCTCATCCTCGTCCTCCATCTCTTCTTTTCCATCCATACGCGCACGCTCCTTCCCCCGAGGACGCGTACGCTCCCGATCCCCTTCCTCGTCCGGCAGACGAATCGAACGCCCTCTGGCCTTTTCCTCAAGCCCTGCGCCTGCGAGATTCACGACACGCAAAGAAACACGTCTCAAATTGCGTTTTACGGAGCGGAGCCGCTCGCCTGGACTAGGCGTTACGCTATAGCGCAGCGTACTTCTACGTCGGCTGCGGCGGCTGTCCGGTGTGCGCTCAAGGTCTAGGCCAGATATACCGCCAGAATCGAGGTTACGCCCCGAGGAACCTGACGGGAAAGAAGTGAGTCGCATCTCGTCGTCGTCGAGATCAATGTCGTTGTACTCGGAGGATGTAACGGACTTGGGCCGGTGGGTGGGAATGAGGGAGGCTTCAGAGGCGTTCGCGCCAGAGCTGGACCTAGACATGAAGAAGCGCTCGCGGGCAAAGGGGTCGCCCTCCTGGGGCGTTCCAGATTCGAAAGGGTCAACATCAGTATTCGTAGAGCTGACAGCAGCAACCGCAGTAGTATCAAGACGCAGGGGGTCGTTGAGGATGTCGACGTGTTGTCGCTCCATTCTACCCCAGCTAAGGCGTCGTCTGCTTATGCTCCCCTCTCTAGTTGCAAGGCTGATGGGGCTCGACGGGGTCGACGAGGCAATGCCGGCTGGTGTGCCGCTGAGGTCTATGGCGGACGTCAAGGTGAAGTCGCCAGAGGAATGCGCAAGCTGGAAGTCTTCTGGGCTAAGTCGAGGCGACGTTCGCGGATCCATGCGACTTTACTTGTTCATGGGTGACTATGCGAAAGATAAGCGCCTCTGTGTTCGTTCGCCAACGTGTACACCGTCGCCGAGAACCTTGACGACGAGTAGACCGTGGCTGTAGTCGTGGACGTGAATGTGGATTATGTAACAGAATCCATTTACGCGCTCGAGATTCGCTTAACATTTAGTCTTTGCTTTTCTCGGCTATTCCCGCGCCAGAAATGCTGAAAACCACAAATCTTCGTCCTTTACGCGGTAGTTTGAATCCACCGAAAAAAGAGTCGGGCTTAGGACCGGAGGAACAGATGAGCTAACCAATACCATTATAAATAGGCTCCTAACATCCCAATAGAGAAAACAATACGACAAATAGCGGGGAATTACATAGAGGTCGTCCAAACGTACTAATTGAATATCGTCACCCGAAGGCCCCAGTCTATCAATCACTGGTCAGGTCGATAACATCGTCACCAAACTTCACGGGAGGGCCTTCCCCGATATCGTGTTCACATTTGACCCTTTTTACAGAACGAGTGCGACCACGAAATTGTTCGACCTTGCGCTTTATCTGGGCCTGCTTCTTCTGTGCAACGACAGACTTTTTCAGTCAATCATAACCAAAGACAAATTCGTGCATTTGACCTTAAGTCTGCGAATTTCTTCCAGTTCTGCCAGTTCACGTTCAATCTCAGCTTGTTCCTCCTGAAGAGGCGTACGCGGTTGTATATTGAGCTATCTAGAACTTACACGCGGCGCGAAGTTTGGATAGAAAAAACGCACTAGGAGCTGCCGAAGTTCCTCATCATCCTTGGTTGGCGAGAGTTCTTTTTTCAGATAAGTGCCTTTGACTCTTTGTTTTGTCTTAGGAACTCTGTCCGTGTCGGTTCTATCCGGAGGTGTCTCCGCATTTGAAACGAGGGGTTTGCTTGGCACAACTTGGGGGACCGGTTCTTTACCTGTCTGACTTGGCTTATCGCATGGAATGATCCGTAATGCTTGTAGAATGCCTCGGAATGGTGCGTAACATATGAATTGTAAAGAATAACGGTATAAACACATAAAATGGATCATACCTCGAGGTCTGTACAAAAATTCAAAGATAGCAATGGGTTCGACATCTAATAAATCAAAAGGTCTTGATTCATATACTTGGCTGCTTAATCCCGCTCGGATACGTTGCGGCTCGCCTAGACTTCTTCGTCGTCAATGGACAGGCACCACATACCGAATTGCTCTAATAGTGGCTCTTACCAAACTCTGTGCGCACCGAACTTCTTGCTATTCTCGTGTACGGGTCCCGAGAAGAGCTCTGGAGCGAAATATTTCGTTGATTTGGATTGGCTCAAATTGACGCGGGTCAACTTTACACGAATAGAGCCGATGTCTTCATGAGGGAAGGAAGCGGACTCGTGCTCTTTCCTTAGGTGTTACCATTTGACTGTTTCTCAGTGAGAACCCGTTAACCTACCAGTTAATTCTATGTCCTTGAAACGGAGGGGCTTGTACGTGTTTGCATCAACTTGAACTCCGTCCCAAACGACGTCCGTCCCCATTTCTTCCTCACTATACACATATGAAGCGACGTGGGCACCATCCACGGAAACCTCCAGTTCTAAAGATGATTTAGAGTTAAACGCTTGAAAGCCGAATATGAATTCCTAGGCTTGCATAATTTAGTATACACGGTCCGTCCAAATTAACGAGTTCATCGCGCGGAAGACTCAGCTGATGATATGAAGTACCTTTCCAGACTCGCTCTCTATCCAAGTCGTGACAGTAGTCCCATTCGTCTTCGTACAGTATTCTTTTAGTCTCTTTCCATCGACTTCAATGTACAGATTGCAGTCGGAAAAAAGCGGCATGTCGGGTTTGCAATGATCGTGCTGGGATATACTGGTATCGCCGCGCCGCGGCTTGTCGCTGCTAAACGGGGACGCGCACTCCCCGAATCAGGTGACCGCATTTGAAACTGAAATTGACTCCGAATCCGACTCGGACTCAGACTCAGAGTCAGTTGGCTTCAAGTTGTTCTTCCTGACCATACCAAATGCAATGCGCATCTCTGTCCCAACCATCCCTATCTCCCTATCTACTTCTGCACCAACGTCACCGCCGATATCCAGGCTAGCCGCAATAGAACGCATTGCATCTTTTCTGGCGCCGGGAAATGTTGCAGTGCTTTCAGGGGCAGGCGTCAGTGTGGATTCTGGGATACGTGCATACAGAGGGAAGGACGGGAGATACATGAATCCAAATTACAAGTAAGACTTCGGTTAGACAATGATCATACCTCTTTCTGACACATCTAAGACCCATTCTGGTTGGTATCATAGATTTATTGCCTATATTTATCTGGACGTGAAGTCATTGACAGAAGGACCGTAGTACCATGAATTGGTAGACGAAACACGGAAGGGCGTGTCATTCCGACAGCGCTACTGGTACGCTTCTGTATTTATCTGCTCACTTTATGTTGGTACATTTTTTCTCTTGCAGGCTCCGGTCATTTCTGGGCTATCCGCCTGTCCGAGACGCCCTTCCCAACACGACACATTTCGCCGTTGCCGCCCTCCAATATACCGATCATGTCTCTCGCCTGATAACTCAAAACGTCGACGGGCTCCACAACAAGGCAGTATCGTCGATATGGACACCGTCAAAGACTTCTGCACGAATATTGGAGCTGCACGGGACTCTTCGCGTGCGCGTGTGCCTTGCTTGATCTAGCTTTGAAAACATACTTACAATATGTTGTATGGAGTGAAGAAAGTTAGCTGTAAACGCGGACATGTTGTCGACCGCGACCTGTTTCAAGAGTGGCTTGCCGAGGCAAATCCTAGGTGGGCGGACTTCATCGAAGACCTGGAGTGTACGGGTCAGAAGCTCAGAACCAACCCCGATGGAGACGTGAGCTTTAATTTGAATATCCATGTGCTGTACTAATCAGAGCCTACTTCGCAGGTCGCGATAGAGGGAGCTTCGTATGAGGACTTTGTCGTTCCCAACTGCCCAGCTTGCCTTCACGAGAACAATGTCAACAATGTGGTACGTAAAGCTACGTTAATACTGACTAACTAAAGGAACTTAGCTCTGTTATTTTGTAGCATAAGCCCCATCTTGTATTTTTTGGTGAATCGATAACTAAACAAGTCAAAGATCGCTCGTAAGCATTGCAACCGTGCCTTCCAGGGCTAATACAATCATAAACGGTCTCAACCATCTCTAGGTTTCAGGATATAGAGCTTGCGGATCGATTATTTATCATGGGCACAACGCTTGCGACGTTTTCGGCCTTCAGGTATTAAATATTGATCACATCCGTATATACTTTATTGAGTTTTCTTTTCAGGTTGTTGAAACATGCGCTCGAACTCAGGAAACCAGTGCTAATGTTGAACCTTGGTCCGAGCCGCGCAGACACGCTGACGCCGGGTATTGAGAAAATCGAGCTTCCGAGCGGCCTCATCTTACGTGACGTTGTTAGAACCCTGACGTAAGTGCTAAATTTCATAATTCCTAGATTCGGGTCCGGCCTGAGATTGGATGCTTTTCTTCCGTGCAGGGGCAAGCGAGCGTCTGAAGATCCAGTGCTTGCCAGATTTCTGTCAAGCGGGATCGTCAAACCCCCATTAGACGACGACGACGACGACGACAGGGCGCCTAGAGCGGCAGGTTAAGCGAGGTCTCTACGGCACTCCCCTGTTCCGTTCCCTGTGAGACACTTTAAGAAGCATGTTTGTAGATCCTACGAGCAATTTTGAACTCTGCGCCAGCATAAGCAGGGCCACGATAACAAGAATCAGTACAGCACGTCTTTAATTAATAATCTACTCATAGACTAGAGGATAGAAATACAGTGCATCACGATACAATTGGGATTCTGTCGGAGCGGTCACCCACTGCGGGAATCTTTATCTTTGAAAAGTTCAGCGACGAATGTTGCGAAGGAGTCTTGCATTTCGTCCGGTGGGAGCAGACCTGGTCGACTTTCGTCACCTGGTCTGTATTTACCCGTTCTGACTGCAACACGAAAGGGTTTGTTGTCAATCACGTTTTTTAGATTGAAGAATGCATACAACCAACCTAGCACGCGCCACAGACCCAGCTCGGCAGCACCTCCACCGAGGTCAGCCTCGACGTCGTCGCCGATTATGGCAACGCCTTCCCAGTTCCTGTCTCTTCCCTGCAGAGCTTGGTTGGGCTGGCACATTTCGTCCCCGATGCTGGCGAGAACGCGCTCAAAGAATGTCCTGTTCGGCTTTCCAACAACTTCAGCGCACAGGCCGTTCCCCACGGCCTCCTCAAGCGCCGCGACAAAGGGGCCCGGCCCGAGAGACAACTCGCCATCGGGAGTCCGAATATACCTCGCTCTGTGTGTTGTTATCAACGGCGGTCGTGTCTGTAGAGATGACGCATTCTGATTTCCGGAATCTTCTGATTTACATGGAATTTCTTGGCTCAGGACGCGGAAGGCTTTGGTGAGGTTGTCATAGTTGAACTGATCCGGCGCAAGGCCGACGACGACCGAGTCGTAATGTGAGTGGTGAAGTTCCTGAGCGTCATCTTCTATCGTTGGAAACTCTTCCCTCGCGGATTTTGAGAGGAGGAAGTACGGCCTGCAAATAGCGTCGTACAAGCTCCAGAGGAGTTCGCCCGAGCACTGTATGCATCCACTGACCTCCTTAGATTTTTCGTCCTGACGACGTCCTTCAGAGCACCGAGGCTCGTCCAGAGCTCTCCATCCTTGACGTCAAACCCAATATTATTCAACCGTGTGCGTAAATCGTTCGTGCTTTCCTTGCTTGTGTTGCTGCAAAATCGGATGGTTATCCCAGATTCCTCTCTGACGCGTTTGAGAGCGTTTATTGCAGAAGGCGTCGGAGTGGAGCCGATGTGCAGGGTGCCAGAGAGATCGATAAGCACAGCACGAATTGCAGGGCGAATCATGGTTGTGTAGGGTAACTACCTGAGAATTGTGCTTTCCAAAGATGTGGGAGTATTACAAGACAAGAATACACGGGAGCTTACGCGTCGCGCGTCCAGGTCACGTGCTTTCATATCACGTTACCAAGCACTACAAACATCAGCAAACGGCCAAAACAATCGGTCTTCTCCTTTAATATCGAAGCTGTGTACCGCTGGCGATAGGTACTAGAAGAGGCAGTAAAGTACAGCCCCCATCATCGAGAAATTCCCATACACATACCCCCGCAGCACTAGAAAGAAGCACTTGCTTTCCAGCATCAAACACTATATCAATGCGTGACTTCCAGGCCCGCCATCATTGCCAGACAGGTTTTGTATTACTATTCGCAGCTTCGTTTCTGTCGGCCCCCCTGGACTACCGGCATGCCCTCTGATCTTTCTGGACCTGCTGCTCGTTTGTACTCTCCACCATGCCGTTTGGTATAAACTCAGAGCGTCGCTCCAGCACTGGCTCCGTGCCGAAAACTCTCGAAGGCGGCAGGCGAAGATCAAGTCTGAGACTTCTCGGGTTATCATTTAGATCATCACAGTCCTCTTCGACGACAGATGAGGACATCATTCGGACTCCAGACTCCCAGAACACAACGTTCTCTTCGAAGCATACATCGTTTCTACAGAGTCCTCGCCTCCGTAGTACGGATTCGAATGGGGACGCCTCGTGCATTACACATTACTTAACTGCCCCTTTTGAGAAAAAGGTTGTCTCGCGGAAACTACCCACCACCTATGAGGAGTCTGAATTTGACCCGGGAAGCTGGAAGGCAACCTTACTGTTGCAACCGGGCTTCAGAACACGTAGATACGAGGTACTAGAAGGTCTCAATCGGAAGTTCAGCATTAGGCTTTGTCGCCAATGCTGGGAATTAAACACTGAGCTCATGGAGCTCTTTTCGGTACGCTCGCACTCCGTTTCATGCTGCGTTTTACCTCAGTTGACGTTCTCCAACGAAAATTAGTTCAGCACATTGTACAGTCTAGAATTTCTGAATTACGCGTCGTTGTCCGTAAACAAGAGCCATTTCAGCAGGTTGTTTTTCAGGCGGACGCTCGTAAGGCTTGGTTTTGACAACTTACAACATCTTACACAGGTTCAGAAAGACATTTACCGACACTTTGGCAGAATGGCGATCCTTTACGCTGATAACTACGCTGATTCATTTCGGAAAAATCCTTGCTGATATCGAGCACGTAATGCTTGTGAGCGCCGAACCAGTGGTGCGGCATTTCATACTTATTATCCTGGAAAACTTGTTAACTCGTTCATGATCAAGCTTATGATGCACGGGTCGGATTCTTGGAGGGATATAATTAAAGAGGCCGTAGCTCGCGACGTGGAAGAGTTCTCTGAAATACTGTTAAATGTCATCAAACAGGAAGATTTGACCCGATTAAAGCACTCGGAACGTACAGCTATCGTAGACGCTGTCCAGCTTGTGAGCTATGTGTCGCACACATTTATCGTGTAGTGAGAATTAACTCTTGGAGCATCGGGCTGTCTCAGGCATCGAAACACTGTGGCGTCAGTTGGATGTCTTTTGATCATTTCCTGCGGGAGGCCGCGGAGAAGCTAGGCATTCTTCCTTCTGCAATCATCATACCAGGCATACAACGTCTTGGGGACAACCCGCTGCATGGTGGCGGCTTTGCTGACGTCTGGAAAGGGGAGCTAGGAGGCAGCTATTTTGCTCTGAAGGCCCTGCGCGTATTTAACGAGACCGATAACGAAAAACTTGAAAAGGTACGTGCGCATTTACGACTTTCGTGACGAGTCAAAGGTAAAATCTAAACGATATTATCCAGGACTTTAACAAGGAAGCCATGCTGTGGCGCAGGCTCGAACACCCGAACGTCCTAGCCTTTCTTGGTATCTCCCGTGACGTCTTTGCACCCCGGATTGCACTGGTCTCGAAATGGATGGATAATGGAAATCTGGCCGCGTTCGTTAGGGATGCCCAAAATGTTAACTGCGGAAATCTAGTGCGTTCATTACGTCCGAGGTTCGGCCTTACCATTTAACAAGGCACTTAAATAAAACAAACGCCAAATTTTAGATCGAAGGTGTGGCATCTGGACTCCGGTATCTTCACGATTTGATACCACAGATTGTGCATGGTGATCTCCGCGCGGTCCGTCTTTCCTTCGCGGCGCCTTCATCCTATATCTGATTTGCTTAATCATGTTCGTACGGTCCCGCAGGCAAATATCCTCATCGACGAGAACTTAGAGCCGCGAATAACAGACTTCGGCCTCGCACGGGTATTGGACTCGCAAGCTAGCGCTACGGCATCGTCGTTCCGAGGGAGAGGGACCCCGAGGTGGCAAGCGCCCGAGCTGCTGAACGTGACACGATTTGTAAACCTGAACGATTTCGCGGGTGTCAGCACGATGAGCGACGTCTACGCCTTCGCGTGTGTGTGTCTTGAGGCTAGTGTTTTACCATGGAACGCACTTATCTACGTTTGGGCTGATCTAACATTTTATAAATCAGGTTTTCACGGGTGAGGTTCCCTTTCCCAAACTCATCGATGGCGCCGCCATTATGGAGGTCGCGGTTCACGATCGGCGTCCTCCCAAACCGGACTCAGGTATCGCACTCGAGCGGGGTTTCGATGACGTATATTGGGAACTGATGCAGATGTGCTGGAGGACGCACGCCGCGGAACGGCCCGATATGGAATTTGTGGTAGAGTGGCTCGAGACTGGGGGAGCGAATCGGCCCGAGGAGGTTGATGAGGTAGAAGGGGAAGAGCCTGAAAAGGAGGAAAATATGGATGTAGATATAGATGCTGAGTGTAAAGTGGAGGTGGAAAAAGTGGGTAGTAATGGGAAGACGCCGGAGGAAGAGTCGCAAGTGGCGGTGGCCGAAGAGGACGACACTGAATACACGGACGAGCAGCAGCAATATGGACTAGCATTGTAATTTAGCATTGTAATTTCTAAATGTTCTCCTTTTTCAATTTACAGATATAACTTAAAAGTTAACCTTTCTCTTCTTTTCGTCAATATCGAGGGTATTTGAGGGTACGACCTACAACCGGCTTGAAATACATATTCCGCAAAAAACAAAAGTACTACATAGTCTGCAGCGCAGTACTACTTTAATGTCGTCAGAGCTTCCTCCGAGGTGTAGCTAGACTGCGCAAGTAAAATGACATAACGACAAGCTTACACACAAACACAAATCGAATTCCGCTAATTGCTACATTTAATTTATATCTTAATCCATCTGAGCAACCAAGCTCGCATTTTCCGTGAGGACTTTGTTAAGCCCATCGCGCGTCATGCAATTCGAGAACTTGAAGCTCTGTGCAAGCTCGTCGAGCTCAGCTTCGCTCTTCCCGCGGAAGTTCTCAGCCCATTCCCTGACGAGGAACTCAGAGACGAGGATGTTGCGCGCGAGGCGGCCGACGCGGTCCGAGAGCTTCCATACGGGCCACGGGTAGAGGTGCTGTGCGCTCTCCTCCGGCGCAACCTCCTTTGTGATGAGGTCGATGAGTGGCTGGTACGCGGAGCGCACGTGCTGGTCATCCGCGCCCCAGGCGTCGGCGGCGAGACGGTGCTTTTTGGCGAGGAAGTCCTTGAGGAGCGTCATGTACTTAGTCTCACGGGAGACGTAGACCATGCCCTGGAAGCCGATATCCTTGTACAGCCAGATGGACCAGCTGAGGCGGTCTGCATTGTAAATCTCGAGTTGGTCCTTGAGCACGCGATAGCGCGCCTCGTTGATCTCGTCAGTAAGCGAGCCTTCGTACTCCTTGCGCGCGTACACGGGCCCCCACTCGCCGTTCCACACGCACAAACCGCGCTCAGTCATCCATTCCTTCTTCTTCTCATACGAGCGGCGCATGCGGCGGCGCTGCTCAGGCGTACTCGAGTAGAGCTCGCCCGCGGCAGGGAAACCGTAGCCGGAGTAGTCGTGGATACCGTACGCGGAGTTGCTCCAGCGCGTGTGGGCGTCACCGAAGTGCGAGAAGTCGGACGCGAACGTGTTTCCGTCCCAGAAGAGCGCATGGTGCGGGTCGACCGCGCGCACCGCGCCGTGAATGCGATCGTACAGCGCGATGAGGCGCGTGTGCTCCGAGTCCGTCGGCTCGTTCAGCGGGTTGTACCCCGCAACCCATGCGTTGTCCTTGTAGTGCGCCGCGAGTTCGCCCCATAGCCAGACGAGGCGGTCCTGGAAGTCTTTGTGGATCCAGAAGTTGGCGATATGCGTACCAGCGTCGGAGTGCCAATCGGTGTTTTGGCCGCCAGGGGCGGTATGGAGGTCGAGGATCGTGTAGATGCCGTGCTTGGCGCATATGTCGATGACACGATCGAGGTGCTTGAAGCCCTCAGGCTTTAGCACGCGAGGGTTCATGTCGTCCTCGAAGTGCCTGTAATTGAACGCGATGCGAATGCAGTTGAGGCCCAGAGACTTAAAGAACTTTGCGTCGTCTTCCTGGAAGAAGTACTCGAGGAACTGCGGTGAAACCGTTAGAATATTTTACACATTCCGCTCTGCAACGCGCAGCTCACCTTGTCGAAAAAGAATTCGGACTTCTCTTTACCGACCACTTTCGCCAGCTCCTGGCGAATCTGGAATTCACATCCGGGGTAGCCTGTTTCGAGCTGTTAATCTTACGCTCTGCTCCTCCGGGATAGATAGAATCGAACCAGTGATGAAGTTCTCCATGCTGGACAGCAATTAGACCCAGCGAAGACTGAGTAAAACTCAGGAACTCACTTCATCCATCCACCGAGACCAGCGCCGCGCAGGATGATCTCCCTGCCATTGGCGTCTACGAGCTTGGTGCCCTCAACTTTGATGAACGACATCGTGGGTGTGCGCAAGGAGACGACGAGGACAGAGAGCTATTCATGTCTAAATGATGCTCCCTTAAATAACGGTCTCCTAGTACGGCGGTCATGAGATAGTAAGGAGAGAGCGGTGGGCGGATCGTAAGGGCCCGTGCGCAAACGGTTCATCCAGGTTACGCTCGCGCGTTTCGACGAGGTTTCCCCGCAGCCAATCCTTATTTCCCCGCCTCCATGGTCCGCAACGAGGAACGTTTTCAAGATCCTTTCATTATTTCAAAGTTCGAACTTGGTAACTGGGTAGCTAACTAAAGATTATAGCTCGAGTGTCTGCTCGGCGTGCTCAGTCAGCACCTTGTTCAGTCCGTCCCGCTTCATACAGTTTTCGAACTTGAAGCTCTGCGCGAGCTCGTCCAACTCCGCCTCCGTCTTCCCGCGGAAGTGCTCCGCCCACTCAAGCACAAAAATCTCGCCGAGCAGCAGCGCGCGTGCAACTCTGTTCGTACGCTCCTTCACCGTCCACACCGGGTACGGGTACGTCTCGAGGTATGTCTTATCAGGCACGTTTTCTTTTATCAGATCGACGAGGGGCTCGTACACGGCCCGCACCTCGGTGTCATCAGCCCCCCAACTGTCGATTGCAAGCCTGTGCTTTTTAGCGAGGAAGTCGGAGAGAAGGGCCATGTACGGTGTGTCGCGGGAGACATAGACCATGCCCTGAAAGCCGATGTCCTTATACAACCATATAGACCAGCCCAAGCGGTCCTGTGAACGCAATAAAAATCAGAGAAGATTGGGTGATCGGCCCTCAAGTCGTACGAACCTGTTGATAAATGTCAAGCTGGTCCTTTAGCACCAGGTACCGGCGCTCATTGATTTCATCCATCTTATCGCCCTCGTACTCTCTTCGCGCATACACCGGACCCCACTCGCCATTCCACACACACAAGCCTCGCACGTCCATCCACTCCCTCTTCTTCTCATAGCTGCGACGCATGCGGTGCTTTTGCTCCGGCGTCCGCGCGTACGGCTCCGGTGCGCTCGGGAAGCCATACACGCTATAATCGTGGATCGCATACGCGCAGTTCGGCCAGCGCGTGGCCGCATCCTCAGGGAAGCGCGAGAAATCCGTCGCATACGTGTTCCCATCGAGGAAGAGCGCATGATGCGGGTCGACAGCGCGCACCGCCGCGAGAACACGGTCGTAAAACGCGACGAGCCGCACGTGCTTCGCGTCCGCAGGCTCGTTCATTGGGTTATAGCCCGCGATCCAGGTGTTATCCTTGTAGTGCGCCGCGAGCTGCTCCCAGAGCCAAATCGTCCTGTCCTGGAAATCCTTGTGCGTCCAGAAGTTGGCGAGGTGTACGCCCGAGTCGCAATGCCAGCCACCGTTCTGGCCACCCGGGCAGGTGTGAAGATCAAGGATTGTGTATATTCCGTGCTTCGCACAGGCGTCGACGACCCGGTCAAGGTGTTTAAAGCCTTCGGGCTTCAACACGCGCGGATTGTCGTCGTCCTCGAAATGCCTGTAGTTAATCGCGATGCGAATACAGTTTAGCCCCAATGTCTTGAAGAACTCCGCGTCTTTCTCGGAGAAGAAATATTCGAGAAACTGTTGTGATCCATCAGCTCCAACTAGTAATCAATACTGGGATGTGAGATTCACGCGCCTTGTCAAAGAAGAACTCGGCTTTTGCTTCCCCCAGAACGTCCGCAAGAGCCTCGCGGATTTGGAACTCACAGCCGGTATAACCTGCACATCCTTCAGTCAGCGTTGCGCGCCCCAAACCGTTTTGCACTCAGCAGCGAACCGGTGATGAAATTCTCCATCCTATTCGCGGACTCAATCAATTAATCGCAAGAACATCAGCAACGGTACTACTCACGTCATCCACCCTCCGAGGCCCACACCTCGCAAGATGACCTCCTTTCCCGTTCCATCGACAATCTTCGTGCCATCCACCCTCAAGAATGAGTGAGGCAGGGGGCTATTGGTAGACATGCTGGTGTTCGGACAGTGCTCGTTAGGGTTCAAGGCGTGTATACCGGTCCCTCGCAGTGTCCCCCTAGGAACACAGAGCGGAATTGTTTACCCGTCCCTCTATTTATTTACTAAGTCCTCCCACCGCTGCTTGCTAGCGCATTTCTCTCCCACTCGTGCAGGTGACCAGCACAGGGCTATAATTAACACTTTCCGGCTATCTCCGGGATATTGATCCGTCGATCCTCGAAGCGGCCCGTGCAAAAATGTCCCTCGTCTGCTCGCCCATGACTGCCGCGGAACCAACTCGTTATCTAACTCGGACACTATTGCTCCAGTTGAATTCCACCATCAGTATAGACAAAAAACGCAACGAGCCTAATGGAGTTCTCTTCGGTATGTTTATGACTCATTTGACGGTGAACCATGGCTCTATTAAAGCACTAATGCCTTCTTCAGCTAAACAGCGGATGTTGGTAATCGCCCACAAGGTGTTTTGTTTTTAAACTCCACGTCAGGATAAATATTTCACAGTATGTGTTACGACATTAAAATGACATAGTATGAGACCTTGGTGCAGACGACTAAACCATTTTTTTGGTAATCCAATGATGTACGGGTGGAATCCTTGGAGAATCGTCATAATCGTTAAGTCTACACTCATTTGAATACGAAAGAGTCCCCGGTAATGCTAATACAAAGCATCCGAGAGTACAAGGCCCAACTTGAGCCATTGGAACACATTGATATTATAGATGTTGATCAGCTTGTATTTCGCGATGCCGAAATTCAATTCACGCTGTAGAAAGAAATAAAGGAGTGTCCCGTCCTTGCAAGCTACGAAATACTCAGCATTACGCTGGCGGAGTTCTGGCTATTTCCAGCGAGAGTGATTAGCGCTTGCACCAGCCCCGGGCTATCTATCGCCGACAGTCAGAAGCTGCCGAACATCTACATGTACAGCACACCTGCCCTAGGCCATGCGGCTGAGCGAAGGTCGACCCGGGTCCTATCTTACTTTGCTTTTGACCATCATCGTCTTGATCCCATCATTGTCTTGATCCTAAGTCATCGTCAGCCTAAGTCCAACTGATTGTACGACTTGATCATGTCTCAAGCCAAGAGCCCTCCTACTATTGGCGTTCAGCAGTGAGTGTCAGGTACATTGTTTTTTCTGTTTCTGTCTTGAGTCATTTTAGATTTGTGCATATCAAAGGTGACATACGACATAATCGGTCCCAGAAACGATATTGAGACACTGTTATTGAAAGCAATCGAAGTCGATATCATTGGTGATCGCCCGCGTTACCCAATATCTGTCAAAATAAGGGCCGGACAAGGCCAGTCGTCCTACAACTACAAATCTCCTCAATTTCGTAAAAATGATGTTGTTCGCTGGGATTTTCAACACTATCTGTGAGCAGTAATAAACAAAAAATGCGTGCTAATGGTCTTCATGTAGCAATGCCTTTTAGACATCTCCCAACATCTACGGACGTGGGACTCGCAGAAATCTCGATTAGGGTGGTTCATAAGTTTAACCGTAAAAAAGTCTTCGCGGTCCTCGATATCGCGCCTGCGGAAATTATTGGAAAGGAAACGTTCCTGATTGAAGGTACATTGCTTATATATATACTTTGTAAGAGTGATGGGCTGACTTATAATTTTGTCCTAGATATAGAAGGAAGGGTCCGGGTAACGTTATCATGCATCCCAGCATTGCCGGTGAGCACATTTAGAATATATACATGCCGCTGTTTGACCCTCATTAACTCGTCAAAGACTTATGACTTTGCTGATCTCCTCGCCAAAGAGGCGCAGAGGGAGTCCGGGAATAAAAAGGTTTTTCTGGATGCCCTCAGTAGATTTTGTACTGTTGTGGCAGTTGTCATGAAACTGGCCGATCGCAAGTTACTACCAAGTGTAAGCCCACAATTTGGCAGGATTCCTTTTTAAGTCTTAACAGCCAAGGTACTGCAGGTCTACCCTACAGCCAAGGTTGCTGCAGCACTGATCAATGGCTTGTATGAGGTGAGACGTATACTGAACCTGTTAACTGTGCTTTCTGACCTCTGATGTGCACAACAGCAACATATCATGTTACAACGAGAATGTCACGACACAATGTCTAAGCTCATGAATGAGTTGGCTTCCTTTTTCCCTTTTGAATGGGACCCGCCACTTAGCATTATGAAGAGCGACATGACTGAACACAATGCCAAGGATATTTTGGAGCTTTTTTGCAAGATTTCCAAATCCTCCATCGAATACTGTGACCAAAACAGTAGCTTCTTGGGTAGGACATAATCATACTACCATCTGTGCAGCCTAATAGACTTACAATCTATGCCAGGGGAGATACTTGTACTGTATGAGAGGGAAACATACTCATTAAGGACCAGTCTGTTTAGATTCAAGGATGCGTATGATCGTTATTCTGAGACAGAGATTTCAAGCTCTGCATTGGAAACAGGTATTTTGACGCATGTGCATAAAATCCTCAGCTCATTAATGTCCCTTTTAGAGGACCAAATAGAAACCACTGAGCTCAGTTTGCTACGCCCGGCAACTCAATCTAACTATGACGTAAGGAAGCGTTGTCAGGAGGGGACAAGGACGACTGCCCTTGAGCGGATCAAACAATGGCCCTTATCCGATGCCGATCTCTTCTGGCTGCATGGTGCGGCGGGGTCTGGAAAGACCTGCATTGCGAACTCTGTTTCTCAAATGTTTGAACGACAATTGTGTCTTATGGGGTACTTTTTTTTGCAATTCGCATGATACAGAATGCCAGGACCCAAAGAGGATTTTCCCCACTATAGCGCATCAGTTTGCGAGACGTCATAAAGCCTATAGATCATCTATAATTTCTTCCCTACGAGCAAACGATGGACCTATGCTCACCCACCGGAGCCTCCAACAGCAATTTGATCAACTAATTAAGCAGCCTTTGATGTCTCTCGTAGGGCTACAGGAACATTTTATTGTCGTAATTGATGCCCTCGATGAATGCGGTGGATCAGCAAGCTCAAGATTTCAGCTGATCGGTTTTCTTATGAAGTTGGCCCTTGTCCCCTGGCTTAAAGTTGTTGTAACTAGCAGGTTTCCCCCGGAGTTTTACCAGTCATTCAACGAGGATACCATTGAATGCTGGGCTCTAGGCATCAACACCCAAGCTAATTACAATGATGTGACAGGGGATATATTACGGTACACGAAACTTCATTATGGAAAGGATACTCTGGTCACCACTGGCGGTGTTCGGCAGGAGAGATTTCATGTCGACCCGACTTCCCAAAAGGAAGGGTTGTGCACAACCCATCATGCGCCTGATTCTCCCGAGTCTGAGATCGGCCCAGGTCAGGAGCCTCCTAGTATTTCTGATGAAACGGAACATCCCCGATCAGGAGACCTGACGGCATCAATACCGTTATCATCCTTGGAATTCAAGGAACGAAGACGCAACAGGATGGAAAGTTTTAATACGAGATTCGGCATTAATCCCTCAGGCTGCCGCCAGTGCTGGCAGGAAAATAAAGACCTTATGGCGCTTTTTTCGGTACGCTCGCATTTCAGTTCAAGCCAAAGCGTGCCTGAGCTAAAGATATGATTTTCAGTTCAGTACGTCGTACCTTAGAATTTCTGAACATCGTATCATCGTCCGCACGCAACAGCCACTTTAGAAGGTTTTTTTTCTTTCACCGGAGGAAAGATTTGTCGACTTACACCATAGCGCTATGACATTTACAGGATCGAAAATTTTTTCATTGAGGCCTCAACAATATGGAAATCCTACACACTGACGACCATGCTAACTCGGTTTGCAATGATGCTTACTACTGTCGAAGCTGTAATGTTTATAAGCTCCGAACCTGAGGTATGGTGTTATATGAGTTATGGGCGATGCCATCACTGACAATACCAACTCGGTTTGCTGATTTCGATAAAGCTCGCTATGCATGAATCACAGTACTCCTGGAGAGATATTATTAAAGAAGCCATTGCCCATGACATAGAAGAGTGCTCGGAGATACTACTGGACATTGTTAAACACGAAGATATAACTCAGCTTAGACCATCAGTACGCACGGCAGTTGCGGATGCCGCTTACTTTGTGAGTTATTGGATTACGTATCTTATTTGCGATGCGGGAAATAATCAAAGAGGGTTCGGACCGTATCGACAGGCTTCGGAATACTGCGACAGAAGTCGAAGGTCTTTTGATCGTTTTATGCGGGAGATCGCAGAGAGACTAGGTGTTCTGCCATCAATAATCATTATACATGGGATACGACGCCTCGGTGACGGACCGCTGCACGGAGGTGGCTTCGGAGACGTTTGGAAGGGAGAATTGAATGGCAGTTTCTTTGCTCTCAAATCGGTACGCGTTTTTTCTGAAATTGATGTTAGAAAACTCGAAAGAGTGCGTGTACATTCCTCATTCTCCTTGGTGAATTTGTTAGTTGAAAACGCTTGTAAACAGGATTTTGGCAAGGAAGCTATATTATGGCATAGACTCAAGCATCCGAATGTTTTAGCTTTTCTTGGTATTTCTCGTGATGCAATTCCTCCCCGAGTTGCGTTAGTTTCAAGATGGATGGACAATGGAAGTTTAGCCTCGTTCTCTAGGGACGCTACGAATGTCGATGGAAAAAAGATGGTAAGCACGCAAATTTAGCGTTCCGTTTCATCCGTGTTCAAAGCAATGCTCGAACAAATTTTAATGGACCCTTAATGTGATACTCCTTCAGGTCAAAGGCGTAGCGTCCGGGCTGCGATATTTGCACGGCCTACATCCCAGTATCGTGCATGGTGACCTCCGCGCGGTGCGCTTTCTTCGTGTTTTTTCTTGTGCCGATTTTCTCAATCTCTTCCATATGGCCCTTCAGGCCAATATTCTTGTTGACGAGAGCCTAGAACCACGGATAACGGATTTTGGCCTTGCGCGAATAGTTGACTCACAAGTGAGTATTATTGCGACGTCATTCCGTGGGGCTGGGGTAGTTAGGTGGCAGGCACCTGAACTCCTCGACTTCGGTGACACCAAAGATCGAGGCGAGTCCGTGTATATCAGCACTATGAGTGACGTATACGCCTTCGCGTGTGTGTGCCTTGAGGTCAGTCATTTATCGTCAAAAAGACATCGTCGAGTATATATCAGTGTTTTAATACTGGATAATAGGTCTTCACAGGCGAAGTACCTTTCCCTGAGCTCAGTGACTTTGCTATAGTTCCACAGGTATTAACACATAAGCGGATCCCCTCGAAACCTAACTCAGCCATCGCACTTGAGAGGGGGCTTGATGAAGTGTATTGGGACCTGATGCAGACGTGTTGGAAGTTTTCCCCATCGGAGCGCCCAAGCATGATGTCCGTGGCTGAGCAACTGGGAATTGGGGAATCCAATAGATCAGAGGAGACATTAAAGGCAGAAGAGGAGAAAGCTGAGGAGGAGAAGGAACCAGGAAAGGAAGAGCTTGGAACGGAGGAGATAGAAGAGAAAGAGCTTGAGCCGGAAAGGGGACCAGAAGGGAGCGAGCCTGAGGCGGAGCAGCCACAGGGGAAAGGGCCAGAAACCATGACGGAGGAGTAGTAAGACAATCCCTTAAATGTTCTTTGTTTTTATTCTGGCTAGAAGAATTATATGTTTGTCCACGTAAAAATACAGTACCCCGGGTCCTATCATCTTACATACTGGTGATAACAGTATTGACGAGAAGCGTCGAATGTGTATCCTTTCCCTTCGTATCGAGAAGTCGAACGAGTCTGTAGCCCTGTTGCATGTTCTGTACGCGTGCACAGAAAATGGCCACAGCGTCTTCGTCGTCTCCAGTCACAACGATTCTGTAATAATGACTGTGAGACAGCGGTGAAGGCAAATAAGAATAGAGAAATTACACACCGTATGAAAGCAAGCTCGTCAGACTCGAACGTCCACACGCAACTCTCGTTGAACATCGCATCCGCGCCTGTCTCGGGGACCTTCTTGCAGTGTACGGACTTGGATTTCCACTCCTTATCGCCTGCGGCATGGTAAAGGTGCACGCGGATGCGGACATGGAAGTCGGCTTCGCCCTTCAGGCGAGGTACTGAAAAGCCGTATTATTCAGTAACTGAAATACGTGAAGGAGAAACGAAGAACGTACGAGCGCTCAACCCGATAATACCCAGCGAAAGGCTGACTTTCCCGGCCTCACTCTGCGCGCCAAGCATATCGAGCGGTTTGGGCACCCAGCCGGCCGTGCCAGCGAAGAGTGCCTCATTGAGCTGCATGCTACAGTCGAAGTCCTGCCAATTAAGCGCGGCGAAGTGTGATCCCGCGCGCCAGCATCGCAGCGGGTCGAGATTTCCGGACATGATGCGCGTCCCGCGGGGGAACACACGTCGTAAATTGCGTTGCGCGTTCGCGACGAGTGCCGGGCGCCCTTCTGGAAGCAGTGCGGCCAGAGAAGACTCGGATATGTTGATTAAGATGTGCGGTAGTTCGAATGCTGCGCTTTCGTGAGACTGAGGAAGATACGTGCTAGTAGGAGGACGTTGAGGCTACCTTGGTTCACCCAGCCCTTCTTGGGCTTCATGCTGCGTGCGTAGATTCCCAACTGAAAGAGCTCTCCAGATATCTTGATTCTCTCGGAAGCTGGCTCTTCTTCCAAAGCTACATCTTCGGCTTCTTCCGCTTCAGAATCCGGTGGGTAGTATTCCACCTGTGGCATGTCAGTAAATACTTATAGTTATGCACAAGAACGACGCACCATCATCACAATCCTTCCCTTCAACTCTCCCGGCGCCACATAACCATCATCCACACCCTCAATTGCGCTCACAACAAGCCGTTCACCCCACGACTCTTTCATTATCTCCACGAGCTCGGCCTGGCCGTCCACGCCGACGTGGCACTCCAGACTCACAAACAGTGGCCAGTCATCATCCTTGGCCTCAACCGCAGCATTAATCGTCGTGCACACGTCCCTAAACGGAATGTGTTGTGTGAGCGTCCAACCATGCGTAACGATCGGGCCTGAGCCGTCCTTGCTCGGCCAGACATCGATCTCGACGCAGTGCGCGCCGTTGGCTATGACATGGGCGTAGGACGCCGCGGAGGCCTTCCCCCAGAGCTGGTCGCCAAGGAGATATGTATTGTGCGACGTTCTTGAGGGATTTTCAGCAAGCGAGGGCGCAAAGTGAGTGCCGAGGAACGCACGAGACGAAATAGCTTGTCAGTGGAAGGGTGTCATCGTAGTCCGGGGCAACGACCGCCGGCAGTTCGAGTAGCTCGTCGGCGGACTAGAGATTGAGATTCCGCATTTCGATCATCGAGCGAAACACCGAGTATCCTCTCCTTTGCTCACCTGTCCTTGCATCGACAGAAAGTATGTTATCTCAGAGCTCAGTCTGGGGACATCGGATGCCAGCCCCGGTTTCAAGTTCACATGTGTGTGAAATCGGTGCTGGGCGGCAGCAGCCTGGGCATCCGAACTCGATATGGAGAGCTTTGAGAGAAGGTGTTCTAGCATCTGGTGTGGTTTCGAAGGTTGAAAATGCATTGTTGCAGAGTACAGCAGTACTGCGCGATGGTTCGTACGCAGGTTGTTCCTGAGGTCAGCTGCAGCGTGTCAGCGATTCGGAGTTGACAGCAGACTAACCAGGACGGGGCGTGAGGCTGGACTCCTGGTCTAGAGCAGTATATGAAGACGATGGTGTAGACCTGAAGCAATAGAGGAGGGTGCGAGTCGAGTCCTCGTCTCGGAGTTTCTAACCGCGAAATTAGAATGTTTCGGTAACGGGCACCGTCGGCCGGGGTTAGCCGTGTCCGGCCGCCGGGCGCTGAGATCCCTAGACCTTACGTTCTGAGTCAATTCAAATCTCTTGCCCTCAAATTTGTATTTGAAATTCATACCTGGGCCTGCTCGAAGTCTATCGCGTCTATCTCTTAGAAGCTCAGGCTGGTGAAGAAGAACCTACGTCGATCCTATGATCCTATGATCGGCGCTTTATCATCGTTCAAGTTGATGTCTTCTCCAGCGGCGCTTACGGCGTGCTAAGCAAATAAGTTCATCTAGCTTTTAAACGAACCTCAGACGCTGTCCCCGATATCCTCTCAGGCAATAAATCATCTGTAACGATACAACCAACCTGGCAGCTGTCAACTTCACTCGGAATATATATACCACGAAGACGGCCTGGTGCAATATACACAGTGTTTAGATCTTGAGTCTCAAAGGACAACGTACATACATGTGCAGTACACTCTACCAACTACAGGGATTAAAGCAATGCGACGGCCGCGTCATACTCACTTTCCACAAGAGTAACATGCGTACTCTAAAGGCAAGGAAGGTATTGTCAAGGTTGCGATCGCATTGCGGATGAGACGCGGACCTTGATAGTATACGTGTGACGGGATGAAGATGGCGCGGAGGAGACGAGTGACGAGGAGGATATGACCTGGGGGCTGTTGAATACACGCACCTTCCCGAAAAATACGCTACATGACGAAAGCTCGGAGTCTGACTTAAAAGACGGAGGCGGTGGTGGAGGCCTTTAGTTGATATGAAGTCTAGCATTGCGTTATATTCTTTTGGCGTCCATTAATATTGTAGGCTTGAACAGAGAAACATCCGGCCAGAGTCGTTCTCCGCGGACCGCCTTCCTGTAGAGGAACGTTGTTATCGCCTGAACTCCAATTTATATTTACGTTGTTGGTTTTGTTCGCACGGTTGGAGTATTTTAGCATGCGGCTATTACCGACGCTTCTCCTGTAGTACGAACAGCGCTCTACACTGTTAAGTGAGTGACATTTGTTATATTTTTATTTATTAACATCGCTTGAAGATTTTTTTATATCAGCATGTCTTGGATCTATGGGTATCATCTCAAGTGGAAAGTCGCACGCGACTTCGCAATCAAACACAAGTTGGTCGCCCGAGCCCCCGGGCTTGTCAGCTTGCAAGTCGCGAAGTTCATCATAAGGACCACAGGGCTCAAAACTTGGATATCCTGGGCCTCCAACGGTCGCACCATTCTCACTTTCCACAGGTGTAACGAAAGGCGTTCTCTAAAGGGTATGCCCATTTCCAAGGAGGATATCCTCAAAGTCGCCCTAGCATTGGGAATGAAACGTGGGCCGAGATGGTATGCGTACAGCGAGTTTGACAGAGGTGACGAAGTGGATTCGAGCGATGGTGGCGATATGAACTGGGATACACCAGCTACCATCGAGTACCCGTACCTCCGCGTTGGGATCTATCGCGACGGGGTGTACGACTCGGTCGAGTTACGCGATTCGGACGAGGATGAAGATGACGAAGACGAGGGCGAAGGCTCGGAATCTGATTCAGAGGTGGACGCAGAGACGGAGACAGATCGCACTGCGACAATCTAAGTATAGCGTTGCATGGTATTCGTTCAATGACAATGTAATCCTGTTCGTGCCATCATCTAAACGATGTACACTAACGTTCTACACACATGGATTCTATGATTATGTTTTATCGGCCAGGTCTCAGGACGTATACATCATATTATTTCAGTGCGACTAGCTATCGCTGTAATGTGAGAACTAGAATCCCGAATTCTGTCTGGGGATGTGACTATGTGAGAGGGAGCATACGATCATAGTAGTGTACTCAAACACTACTTCTGGAAAGCATAATTTGCTTGCTCCATCACAGGCTGTACCCGGGCTTTGAGCCCAATCTTTAAAACAAGGGACAAGTCTTCGTCCTCCATCCTCAGGCTCTCGATCGGAAAATTGACTCTGGGAAGCGGCTTTGTTTCGACGATAAGGATGATACACGAGTCCAATAATTCCTTCGTTTTCGGATTGAACAAGTTCCGATAAAAAGAGAAATCTGGGACGCACTTGGAAGAGTTTCACACGGTTGGAATATTAGTACATATCTTGTGACGTCGCTTCTGGGTAGTTAACCGGCCACTCTGGTCTCCTTTACAACATACGTAGTGCAGCTGTGAGTACGTGCTTCGTGTCTTTATTCGCATCTGATTTATATTCCTTGATTCGCCTTAGTCGTGTATACATTATGTCCTGGGTCCTCGGATACAATCTCAAGTGGAAGGTCGTCCGAAAGGCCACCGTCAAATACAACTTAGTTTGCCATCAGCCCAAATTCGTCTGCCTAGCGGTTGTGGAACACATACGCAAGACCGTAGGCCCTGCGATTAAGACCTGGATAACCTTCACTCAAGACTATCGCGTCGTCCTTGCTTTCCACAAGAGTCAAGGAGGACGCACTTTGAACGGTCTGCGCTTTACGAGGGCCGAAATTGTCGAGATTGGAAAGGCTCTAGGAATGCGCCGTGGTCCAAGATGGTACTCGTGCAGGGAGGAAGGTGCCAGTGAAGAGGTGGAGTCAAGCGATGATGAAGTCATGACGTGGGGTACCCCGGCCACCATTAGTCTCGAGGATAACTTACGTTGGAATGGTATGCTTGGGATTCTTGACAGTGTCGCCGACGTCGAAGACAATGAAAGCGATGGAGGTGGCTCGCAGCGCAGCTCGGATGCGGAGACAGAGTCCATCGAGGACCGTATGGAGAAAATAGAAGTCTAGCTTATTGTCTTGTCCACTGCGTGTTTTCCGCGCCCGCTACATATACATTTATTGTTTTCGCGCGCTATCGCTTTGCTTTGAAACTATAATGTACTGTACACCATCCACAGTATGACACCAATTGTTTTCCTCTTCGTATCGCCAGGATCGTACACTGACATGTCAGCAAATACGCCTTACAACAAAAGCAGTACTAATACAGGGAGGATGCCCGTCTGGTCCAAGGTTGATTCTTTATCGGTTCATCAGCCTTTTGTGGCAAATAATGGCCGCGTCTGATTTGGGATAATAGCCGACGATACAGGCTGACGAGGTTCCGCAAACTTCGTTAAATGGATTTTTCTCCTCTAGCTCTTCGAATAATAGAAGGGGGAGATGTTTGAGGCCCATATTCAGGGGGCGAGCAGCCCAATAGGTACCTCCTCCGTGAGTCTCGTCCTCGCATACACGCTGACCCTCGGGGCCACATCGTGTTTAATGGCGGTCCTGTCGACAACTTTCCATTTATGATTATATCCGAGAATCCTCTGGGTCATGTCGATAGGCAGCAGAAAACAGTTAATACAACGTGGCTTAAAGGCGGTGAACTTGACGCCACGTTCAAAATATCCAATAGAGGCGATAAGACAAATAACGACAAACATGGATCACCACATCGCATCCGAACTTCCGCCGCGCCATCTTTTCCTATTCGCCTATCCTGGTATCATTCAGGCCTATAAATCGCGGCTCTCCGAATATAACTGCTGCCGTTTTCCGCCTGTCTCTATGAACGTTTCGAAGTTTGAAAAATGCTGTGTTGACCTCTTCTGGGTCCCTGGGCCACGAAAATGCATGCCCTAGTCGGCTACGAAAACAAGGGCATGCATCCTCCATTCCCCCATGCCCAGCTCTGTGCCTCGCTTGACTCAGGATGGTACCGGCATGCGCAACCCAAATATCACAAGCGATTGTAATCGGAATCTGTCCCCCATAGTTATGCGAAGAAACGGATCAAGGCCGCGGAGGCGGGCTCATGCACTCAGGCCCCTCGAGTCAGAGCCCCGAATACTTATTTTCTATTGTTTGAAGAGAAGCAACCGGTATACAACAAGAACTAACCCAATGAAGCTCGCGGAAGCTGCTCGGTATACGGCACTGCCAGCCTCTATCTGAGTTTTTTCTTTTTAAATCCGAAATCCGACACAATCGTTTCTCTCCCTAAGGGGAGGATAGTGAGTAAACTTCGGACAGTGCTAAACGTGGTTATAAGTGCTTCCGTGCGTGAAGGGCTTACCGTGACCGTACATTTGGTAATGTACGCAGCGGTAAACCATACGGGAATAAGTACAATACACTACTATGCAACAGAATCGCAGGCTTTCGAGCTTGTAATGCGATCTTCGACTGAGCTGAGCCCCGAGTCACAGAAATCCATCCGCTTTCGTCACCCTCGTCGCCCTCAACTTCGTTGCCGTCGTAATCCACAGAGATCGTTTTTGCGTTGGCTTTCTCCGTCATCGGCAGTAACCGTAGCATTCCTTTTTTTCGTTTTGTACCTTATTGACGCGAGTGCTACCTTAGGACTACGACGCATTCTCAGCGTTTCTCCGACTTCGATAATATCTGCCGTCGTAAAGCACAAGACCTTTGGACTGAACGGATACAATGTAATGCTAGACTTCCATAGTCGCAGTGCGATCGCTGAGGGTCTCCGTCCCCGCGTCCGACTCTGAGCCATCCGACTCTGAATCAGACTCCGAGCTTTCGTCTTCGCCCCCATCATCCTCAGCCTCGTCCGAATCGTATACCCCTGCGTGATAGAGCTCATTGGGAAGGTACGGGGACTTGATGGTAGCTGGTGTGTCCCAGTTCATCCGTTCACCGTCGCTTGAATCCACTTCGTCACCTCTGTCAAATTCGCTGTACGCATACCATCTTGGTCCGCATTCAATTTGCAATGCTAGGGCGACTTTGACGATATCCTCCTTGAGAACGCGCATACTCCTTATAGAATGCCTTTCGTTACACCTGTGGAAGGTGATGATGATGCGTCCGTCGGAAGCCCAGGACACCCAAGCTTTGACTCCCGTGGTCCTTATGACGTACTTTGCGACTCCCAAGCTGACAAGCCAAGGTGCTCGGGCGATCAACTTGTGTTCGACGGCGTAGTCGCGGGCTACTTTCCATTTGAGATGGTACCCATAAATCCAAGACATGCTGGATGTACAATTGTAGAAAAAATGTTGAGTGATATCAATAAAGAAAAAAACACGACAAATTCCACTCACTCGCGCCGTATAGTATGCTGTTCGTAGCTGTAAAGATGTGCAGAAATTGAGACGCGTCAGTAATAGCCGCGTGCCCGTGTGAACAAAACCAACAGCCGTAATACAAAGAGATCAGGCCGCGATGCAGATCTCATTCCTTTTGTAGGAAGCGGAGTCGAGGTCGCGTCTCCGATTTGCTCAAGGGTTGCCGCGTTCAAGTGGCACGCCGGACATAATAAACGCATCGTGCAGCCATCCGTGGAAAAATGGGCGAAAGCCATTGGCCCTAGGAACCTTTGTCTTACACATCTGCTCACTAGCGCCCGCCGTCTGCTCTGGAGGCGAAAACCCCATGATCCGACAGTCCGACTTGAGGCAAACATCAGCAGTTGACGGAGCATAAATTCCTTTACCCATGGACATATATGGCTAGATTTAGATGCGAAGATTAGAATGATTCCAGAATACGATCCATAATATCGAACATGTATCTCACACCATGGAAGACAAGAAGCGGGCATGAATGGACTGTAAGGAACATAAAGACAGACAAGGCGCATTACGCATTATCCAAATGCAAGAAAATATGCGAGCAAAATCACATCAAATGCGACGCTAAATTTCCATAGTTTCCGTGCGACCACTGAGGGTCTCAGTCCTCTCGTCCGACTCCGAAGTAGACTCCGAGCTTTCGTCCTCGTCCCCATCATCTTCATCCTCGTCCGAATCGCATATCTTGACCGAGTCCTACACCCCGTCGCGATAGATCCCAACGGGAATGTACGGGTACTTGATGGTAGCCAGTGTATCCCAGTTCATATCGCCACCATCGCTCGAATCCACTTCGTCACCTCTGTCAAACTCGCTGTACGCATACCATCTTGGTCCGTGTTTCACTCGCAACGCTAGGGCAACTTTGATAGTATCCTCCTTGGAGATTGGCATACCCTTTAGAGAGCGTCTTAAAATATATGTCACGTGTATAGTGACTAAGCACATATGGTGCAATGATTGCGTGATTGGCGCACAGACCACGTCACGTTACTCACTCCCGGCTAAAGAGCCAGTATCATACTTATAAGGATAAGTCCTACTCTTATATAATAGATTACCACAGTATGTGTATATAAGGAGGGCCAAAGGGCCTACAATAAATCATCGAATATTCCATTCCCTCCACTGCGCATTCATCAACCACTATACATCTCACCGCTTAAAAGAGTGCCTTTCGTTACACCTGTGGAAAGTGAGAATGGTGCGACTGTCGGAGGCCCAGGATACCCAAGTTTTGACCCCCGTGGTCGCTCTGATGAACTTCGCGACTTCCAAGCTGACAAACGTGGGGTCTTCGGCGACCGACTTGTAGTCGATGGCGAAGTCGCGGGCGACTTTCCACTTGAGATGGTACCCATAAATCCAGGACATGATGAGGAGCCGATTCGAGGATCGAGGGAAGGTTTCTTTTTTTTCTTTTTCAGCCAATTTAAACTCAGATTGATCGCGCCTCAATTGGCATTAGTCATTCGGCAAGCCACAACACTCAGTAGCTACGCACATCACACCTTATGCGGCTGTATGCGCTTTTGTTTCGAATTGTACCTCGTTAACAGGTCAAATTAATTTACCTGGTTCTATGGATAAATGTCTTTGACCACACAGAAACTCCTAATAAACCGCAAGTTGGCTCTGATCGTTGGGATACATGTTTATCCTTAAAATGTGTCTTCGGTCCTGGACCTTACTGAGTTTTGAGATAACATACTAGAATTCACTGAAGCATAGGCCGCTGTACCGCATGTCTGCCGACTCTGGCAGGAATTTCTTGACTTACATATATGGCAGATAGTTGGTGATCTGTTGCCGGAAGTAGGAGACGGCTGGCATAAGAGACAGACAATCAGACTGCCGTATCTCATATACGACTAATGTGCTCTGTCTCTGCTCGATACTCCGTATTCCGCGCATCTAATCGTGCTTCCACATCAATGACATACAGATAAAAGACACACTACATGTATCAGTGTGCCGGGTTCGGCATGGCCGAATTTGGTACCACTCCCACGCATCAGGGCCCTCCCTCATTAGTTACTCAGACTCTTACTCTCACAATCACCGATCCAGTTCTCGTATTCTTGACGCTCTGCTATTCCAAAAGGGCAGAAATTCCACTTCAAGATTACTAGCCTTACGCAGACTCATGGCAGTCCTCATGTACACTTCTTGGTTTGTTCCGTAGAGTCGTCACTTTGGACCCAGACGACGTCGAATCCCAGGACCCGCCTATGCACACACCATCCATCACAACCAAGCGGTTCTAACTTAATTTTGAGATAATCAGCTAAAGCTGTACAGCGTATATTCGTTGCTACTATGATGAGAGGTTGGCCTGCATTTCTATCTCCTTCTGCAGCGCGGCGATAGCAGCGACGCCCTCAGCCGCAACAACCTTCCATGACGGACGGCTGGAAATGCCCGCCCACCAGCGCGCGACGTTCGGGGTAGCATTGAGCCCCGTGAAGCCGATATACTCAGTGATCAATGTTCCGTACGGGAGGTGCAGCAGGTCGGCGAGGGTGAGTTCCTGTGGATATGCCAATGGATTGACTCATTTCTCTATCAAAGGGCAGATATTGGGTACGCACGTCGCCTGCAAGGTATTTCTGCTTGCTGAGAATGATCTCGTACACCTTCAGCTTTTCCTCAAGCGCCTTCACTTGCTCCGCCGCGCGGTCATCGTCACCTTTCTCACCATCCATCCTGCAGTGAAGAGAGTCAGCGCGAGTAACACCAGTTATACGCGATAACCACTTAAGGCTTGAAGATCTTTTCCACCGTGATAGCCGCGGCGAACGGAGTAAAGTTGCTGCTCTCGATAGACACAGCCTGCTCAAACAGCCCAATCTTCTTCACGTCTCCTGTGGGGACGAGACCACTGTCGCGCCCGTACTTGGCGATGAGGTAACGCGTGATCGCGCGGCTCTCATACAGCTTGAAGCCATCCTCCTCGACCTGGACGCGTTCACGGCAGTCAGAAAGGGTGCATGTATGCGGGCTACTAACAAACACTGACAAGGACGGGGAACTGGCCGAAGGGCTGTGTGGTCGCGAGGTAGTCTTCGCTCCTGTGCTCTCCGGCTAGCATGTTCACCGGCAAGAGCTCGTAGGGCACGCTGAACTCCTTGAGCGTGACGATGACATTCTGGGTGTACGTTGAGAACCGGGTACCGTAAAGCTTGAGAACCATATTGGAGAGTCTGGAAAGTACTGATGTGTGGGTTGTTGAGGTTGGAAGAGGCTGGTAGGATGGCTCTCCTCGCCCTCTCTGGGTGGGTTTTATACGTGACGCTGCGCCCTTGAAGTATCTGAAGGAAATGACATTACGGACCTCGACACACATGCAACATTCGCGGGATGGTACGCGTTTCATCGCATCTTGATGCTTGCTTGCTAATCATAATCTTAAAATATATATCACGTGTATAGTGACTAAGAACATATGGTGCAATGATTGCGTGATTGACGCACAGACCAAGTCACATTACTCACTCCCAGCTAAAGAGCCAGTACAGAACATATAAGGATAAGTCCTACTCTTATATAATAGATTACCACAGTACGTGTATATAAGGAGGGCCAAAGGGCCTACAATAAATCATCGAATATTCCATTCCCTCTCACTGCGCATTCAACACACTCAACTCTTTACTGCTTAAAAGGTTATGAGCCTTGCTCCTATTGCATAAGTGCATATAGTTAACATACAATGTCACAGTCATCAAATGTATTGTCTCCTAGTGCTGATAAGCCAGAGACAGAATTACAACGAACTGCCCGTGAAAGACGTGAGCGATATGAATTAAAAGAATTACGAGAAAAAGCTGATAGCTTATAAATTACATATACACAGGCAACATCTACAAGAGACTTAAAAAATCTGATTGTTAGGGAAGAAACCCAATGTGAGTACACTGAAGTTATTAAATGATGCGATGAACTAATGATACCTGTTCTAAACACATTAACAGGAACAAAAAATTTCATAAGTGAGTATTTAAATTCAAATGAAGCAAACAAACTAAAAGTAAGAAATAATTATTATGAACAACAGAGAAAATACACCGAATCAGTAGGAATTTCCAACTCAGGTAATACGCTTGAGTTAACAAGGAGAATTCATACGTTTTCATCATTAAATGACACAGAAAAAATACAATTTAAAATTAATAATCCATATATTAAACAGGAAACCAAAGAAGAAGAAGAAGAAAGTGAACCCGAAATACCACCAAGTAGGCCACCATCTCCTCCAGGAGATGGAAGTTATACTAATTTTGACGAAGATATGTCAAAAAATTTGTCAGATGTTTTGAAATTTTTCGACAGCATCAACAAACTCGACGGCCAAACTAACTACAAAATGTGGATTTTCTGTATCTGATCTGCGATCGAAAGCACCGGCTACGAGGAGCTTATGAATTGTGCTCCCAAGACCGACGAAACGCAAGTGCGAACAGCAATTTATAATGGAATTTTGAAAACCATGCCAGATAAGATTTTGGCTCATTATTTAAATCTGGGAAAAGATATTCCCGCTCTTCTAACAGCGCTTGATAAGCGCTTTAATGTACAAACAGCAATGACACAGGGCCTTGATGAGGCTGCGCTATTTAACATCACTGGACATGTGTCCGAATTTGACAATACCCTAGACAGGCTAGCGACCTGTTATGTGGGATTAAAATCCCAGAGTATAGATGTGTCAGAATCAACATACATCTCAGCTATTGCAAAAGCGACACCAGGTGTTACATTTTTCCTTACACCCGCTCCACAGACTCCCAACCCCATAAGCCTCTAGTACGTTCCATGGCCTGTTGCGCTTACTGATCATGTACCATGCTCAGTCATTCCCTTCTACGCCATTCTACCATGTTCTACTACTACTCACCCTTAACACGTTCCACCTCATTCTCCCATATTCCATAGGTCTATATAAGCTGTACCTCGTCGAGCATACAGCCTTAAGCTTATGCTCTTTGTTCTTACAAGCTCATTTGCTCACCCACGAGTCCAGCGTGCTCTCCGTCGTAACCCGACCCAGTATCGCCAAGCCCGCCGTATGCGCCTCACCAAGTACATTGTCGTTACCATCTTCGTCGCCCACCTCGTCGTCTCTACCAATCGACTTCGCCTTCGACGCATCCGTAACCCAGACGGCTCCCCTATACAGTGATCTTAACACTAGCATAAGCTTACTTTTTTTGTTGACGTTCTACCGTCTAAACAACACCCACACGCCAAACTGTCCCAACTACAGATTCCCCAACCTATCGCTCGACCCACCGCCACTACCTGGAGCGACTCTGCCAAGGTATTCTACAACAAACATCCCACCGACGCAGCTCGGTTCCAATACTCGTCGTGGCTATACGACGACGCCAGTCACACGTGGGGCTGGCATAAACTAGACAATCAAACGGAAGCACGAGAAACTTTCCAACAAAACGTACCAAACTACCGTGACATTTTTCCATTTACCAAGACACCACCACCAGTACAGATGACTACCACCGCTAAAGAAATAAACCTCGCCAAACCCAACGAGTTCGACGGTACTCGGGAATACGCCCGTCGATTCCTCTCCAGTTGCGAAACTTACCTTCGCGTAAATAAACACATCTACGACACCGACGAACTCAAAATAAACTTCGTCCTCTCGTTCATGCAAACACGAACAGCCGGGGACTGGGCCATCAACCGCGAATCCCTGGCATCAGCATACAACGTCGACGCTAAAGGAAATAAACTATCCACCATCGTCGGCTATGGCACATGGGACGACTTCGTTAAAGATTTCAAGTCCACGTTCATCACAACCGACGACACAAACGAAGCCCAGCAAGCCTTAATTAAACTCAAACAGATGGGTACTGCAGATGATTTCAATAACCAATTCCAATCCCTAGCCACGCGATCTGGTATCACCAGTCCCGAAGCCCTCATCGCCTTGTACCAAGCCGGCCTCGCACCCGCACTACTCAAAACAATCTACAACCGCGACACGATGCCAACCACCATTAACGACTGGTATAAAGCAGCCTCCCGCAGCGACAACATTTACCGACGCCTCAGAGCCATCCAAGGCCCGACGCCACCCACTCCACAGAACAACCGCTTCCGCAAATTTTCCAACAATCGCCCCCCTTCTCATTACAACACCACCAGTACTTCATCCAACAAACCACCACGCCTCACTCCCGAGGAGCGCGACAAATGCTTTAAAGAAGGACGCTGTCTCGCATGCAGGGAGAAAGGACACAATTCTCGCGATTGCCCCAAGTTCCCAACCAGCAACACCAGAACAATTCGAACAGCCGAGCAAACCACAGAAACAGAACCACCTACTCCCACACTAGTAGAAAACCCACCCACACCAAACGATGTCGCACTCCAAATCCGCCAACTTATCAACTCACTCAAAGACGAGGAGAAAGAGGAGTTATTTAACACGATGGATAAGCAGGATTTTTAAAACGGAAGACCAGACAGACGCTGAGTCTTCCTATACATGTATCTCCCATTGTACTTGCCGATTCTTCTTTACCCACAATGAAAATCCCCATCACAATGACAGTACATAACCAAAACGTCTCTACCAATGCGCTTATTGACTCTGGTGCCGAAGGGAAATTCATTGATGCAAAATTCGTTATTAAGCACCGCATTCCCACCAAGCCACTCGCCCACCCCATTCACGTCCGCAACGTCGACGGCACTCCCAACCAACACGGAACCATCACAAGATTTGCCTGGAGGTTAATCAAGATCGGCGGACGATCCATCACTACTACCTTCCTCGTTACTTCCCTCGGCAAAGAAGACGTAATACTCGGACTTCCTTGGCTCAAACGCCACAACCCTGCTATCGACTGGTCCACCGGCACAATATCAATCAACAAAATTACGACAGCCACCACACTAGCAAGAGAACACATCAAACCTGTCCAATCGCTAGAAACCACCATACCCACGCAATACCACAAATACCTCCACATTTTTCAAAAAAAAGCCGCAGAACGCTTCCCCATATCCCGCCCATACGATCACACAATCGACCTCAAACCAGACTTCATTCCTAGGGACTGCAAGCTATACCCACTATCTCCAAAAGAACAACTCGCCCTCGACCAGTTTCTCGAAGAGAATCTCCGAAAAGGGTACATCCGACCATCCAAATCACCAATGGCATCCCCATTCTTTTTCGTCGGCAAAAAAGACAACGAACTACGCGCCTGCCAGGATTATCGCGCCCTTAACGAAGGCACCGTCAAAAACGCCTATCCACTACCGCTAATCAGCGAACTAATGGATAAACTCAAAGGAGCTAAATACTTCACCAAACTCGACCTCCGCTCAGGATACAATAACATTCGTATCAAAGATGGTCACCAATGGAAAGCGGCCTTTAAAACCCCACGAGGACTATTTGAACCAACGGTCATGTTTTTCGGACTCTGTAACTCCCCTGCCACTTTCCAAGCCTTCATGGACGACACCTTCCGCATCGTCATCCTTGAAGACAAAGTCTTAATTTACATGGACGACATCTTTATCTTCGCCAGCACCCTTGAAGACCTCCACAGAAAAACGGAACGAGTTCTCAACATATGCGACAAAAACGACCTCTACTGCAAACCTGAAAAGTGCATATTCGCAGTCCAAGAAGCTGAATTCCTAGGCATGATCATCACCCCGAATAACATTAACATGGATCCCATCAAACTAACTGGCATATCGGAATGGCCGACACCCAAAACCGTCAAACAGCTTCGCAGCTTTATGGGATTCTGTAACTATTATCGGCGCTTCATACCCAACTTTTCCCAAACGGTATACCCACTCAATGAACTCACACGCACCAACGAACCCTGGACTTGGACTCCTGAACGAGACCATGCTTTCCTCAAACTCAAAACCCAATTTCTGGACAAACCAGCGCTACTTATCCCCGACCCCTCCAAACCTTTTATCCTGGAAACCGATGCTTCCAAAGTTGCTACCGGCGCGGTCCTATACCAAACGAATTCTAACGGCGATCTTCAACCATGTGGATTCATTTCCCAAACCCTCGGACCAGCCCAACAACGCTATGAAGTATATGACAGGGAACTATTAGGCATCATACGAGGCCTCGAAGCATGGCGTCATTACCTACTTGGCAACCCCCATACCACTATCATCTGGTGTGACCACAAAAACCTTTCGTACTTCCGCTCTGATCGACGCCTCTCCCCACGACAATCTCGATGGAACCTCTACTTATCACAATTCAACTATTCTATTACACACCGACCAGGCACATCCATCCCTGGGGCAGATGCACTATCACGACGCGCCGATCATGGAGAAGAACCCGCAGAAGAACGGACAATGCTGCCCGAAACCCTCTTCATCGGAAACATCAATGTCGATCTCTACACGCGCATACAAACAGCCCAAGAAACTGATAACTTCGCCATCACCATCAGAAACGCTAAACGACTAAATATACCCTCTCCATTCCGATTCTCCCTCGATGACTGGACTACTGACAACGGCCTTCTTCGATACCAGAAACGCGTCTACGTCCCCGACAAAACCGACCTCAAACGCGAAATTCTCCAAATGTTCCATGACCTTCCATCCTTCGGCCACCCAGGTCTGTTCAAAACGGCCCAACTTGTCCGCCAACATTACTGGTGGCCCGGCCTAACGGTATTCATAAAAAACTATATAGGAGGATGTGCGCTTTGTCAACAAATGAAGATCAACACGCACCCAACCAAACCACCACTATTACCAATACCAGCAGATCCCACCATGCTACCCTTTCAATCGGTTTCAACAGACTTTATAACCGACTTACCACCATCAAATAACTATGATTCTATCATGGTTGTCGTAGATCACGACTCCTCCAAGGGAATAGTCCTAATCCCGTGCACAAAAACCCTTGATGCACTCGGCACAGCCAAACTCTATCACGACAACGTTTATAAGCGTTTCGGATTACCCAAGCGCATCATTTCTGACAGAGGACCCCAATTTGCATCACGAGTCTTCCAAACCCTTTGCACACGACTCGGCATCAAATCGAAACTATCCACCGCCTATCACCCCCAAACTGACGGACAAACAGAACGAACCAACCAAGAAATCGAAGCATACCTTCGAATCTACTGCGGAACATCGCCACATACATGGGCTGACTCACTCACCGACCTGGAATTCTCACACAACATCCAGACCCATTCAGTTACAAAAACTTCACCATTCAACATCATTCTGGGGTACGAACCAATTCCGATCCCACCGGTGATAGAAGACACCGATATTCCATCCCTTTCCCTCCGCCTGCGACTTTTAGCCTCAATACGGAAAGAGGCTTTAGCAGCACATGATCTCGCCCGCACCCATATGGCGCGACACGGATCCCGCGGCTTTCGACCATTCAAACTCGGAGATAAAGTCTGGCTAGAAGCCACAAATCTCCACTTCCCCAATAGATCG
>JAKOPK010000059.1:0-106929 GCA_024195185.1 Coniferiporia weirii
TGGTGATTATAAAAAAAATAAAAAAAAATAAAAAAATACCGTAGCCCTCAGGCTGCAGTAACTTCAGCGCCGAAACAAATGAAATCCGAATGTCTAGATGAATAATATCCCTTGCGAACTTTGACGCCCATTTCTTCAGTATGGACTGCGGCCCCTTGCCCCGTCAGGAGTCACAGGATCTAGTTGTAAGGACTGGGGTTCTTCCAGATTGACGCCAACGTTTTTTTTTGCTTTGACTCGGTCCGTTTCACACTGGCGCTTATGTAATGTAATTGAGCGCTTAGAATTTCCGGCTTCGGCCTCGCGAGCCTCAGTCATACAATTTCAAACCTGCGAGTCTGCGACAACGCATCGTCAGCCTGATTGAGTTTCGTTGCTTCCTGGAGCCGAGACCTGGTCTTCCAGAGGTCAAACTCGATGCGCGGGTTGAAAAAGGGCTCTCCGATTCTCCGCTTAGCCGCAGATACCACAGTACGTGAGGTTCCCAGTATGTAAACCCCCTGAGTCTCTAAGCGCTTTCTTAAGTTATCGATGGAATATCTCCTGAGTTACGCAACTCCCTTACACGGCGGCTTGTGCTCCGGGAAACTTGAACTTTGAACAAGCGCTCAGGCCAGGTCATGGAGTGCTGCCGGTGTTTCGGTGTACTTTTGGTTGACTTCGTTGCCACCTCTTTAAACAAGAGTTTGTATCAAGGACACCACCAAGCGGACTTGGGCGTAATACATGACCTCTCACTCAGAACAACCCGAACGTAAGGTGGCGGACACTTTGTCCCCCCAACCAAATGAAGACATGTCCAGCGATAGAAACAGGTCAGAAACGTTCTCCCTTAACTTGCATGCGGATGCTTAACTATCTGACATAGGTCGCACTCGATTACCAAGCGTAGGGAACCCATCCAAGGCCACGTCGCGGACGAAAGGTAGGCAATCTTGCGAGTATTCCGCCACCCTGTCGACGTTTAAGGCTAATAAGAGGTGCAATGCAGCAATACCTTAACTGCCAACAATTCACTCTCACGCAGGAAACACTTGTTTGTTGTTTCATCCCCCGGGTTACGAATCTGTCCAGATAAGAATCCTAATGCATCCATCTTGAATTACAGGAAACCCCCGTACTTGAGAAACCGCATCCTTGCGAACAGCAGATTGGGGTCGATAGCTGTTGCTGGATTTGCTGTTGGTGTTTTTGGTGCTGCATCTGGCTGTGTCATTGCTTAGCTCCGGGGACGTAGACAGAAAAAATGATGATAATGACTGGACGATATGATCCGTGGCTCACCGAGCCGTTGGTGACAAACATTTACAACATGGCTCTCACCCTCAGGAGGGCGCCCAAACGCACACCAACTGAATAGGCGCCTGTCCATCGATTGATGACTTTTGCCTGCCCTGCTATGCCTTCCCAGAATGCTCGGTGATTACACAATTCCTTCTGGACTGCGGGGGGACTACTTACTAAGACCTTTAGTCTTCCACTACCGGTGCGAGTCCATATAGTCTTTTAGCCGCCGGGCCAGTTGTGAGCACTACATTGCACATACTACCCAGTCTCACCCATACTCTGCTACCCCTGCTCTTCGTTTGACCCTTACACCTGTGTCCGTCAATCTGTATACTGTATCATCTTTAAACATGTCGGATCCTTCAAGCAGGTACTCGCCCTTCGGCACTGCAGCTCCAGGAAGTAAAGAAAACTCCAGGTATTATTCTCCGAGTCATCCAATGCGTTCCCGTTGTGTTCACCCTGGACTTCAGTGTCGGAAACTCCAGTGAACATCCCCTATCGAGTGCACCACCAAACTTACCCACGTGATTTCTGTGTCTTGCTTTAGTGGCGATATTGCTTATGAACATCATAACAGACGAAAACCAGGGATGCCTCCCATTGTTCCCAGAGGCGAATTAACAACAACAGTGTTCACGGTTTCGACGAAGGTCGGGCCCGCAGCCGCAAAACTCGGTGCTGCAGCTGTGAAAGCCGGAATAGCTGGGGGGGCCTGTGTAATTTTCTAGACGATGTGGTCTTAGTTTCATATTCTTAATGCACGTATTTTTGGATTGTATCCAGGAATTCACAATGAGCGCGGAATGCAGTTACACGGCAAATATTGCTGGTGATGGCGCACAGTTAGGCGCCAGCCGGACCGGACTTATCCAGCAGAAGGAGCTTTTCAATGCGCATACGAGTTCTTTTAAGCGCCAATACACAGACCACGCCTGCCCGTCACATCCAAACATGCTTCACATAAGCGCCCTTCCGTGAACACATGTTTGCTTTTTGAGCTCATAGAAACCCAAATTAGCTCAGGTATGCCTTCGAAGAGGTCCAGTGAAGAAGACTCTTTCTTTTGATCACCGCCAATCCTGTCTGAAACCTGACTGTCGTTCTCCGAGCACCGCCGGTCGTGTGGTACACGACCCGTTAGGCGCCACGGTAATTTTTGGACGACTAGTACACGCTTAGCTCCTGGCCTCCTCGAACTTTAGACCAATACCCTTTTCAAGCTCCATACTAGCCTCAAACCGCAGTAACAACGACAACGATGCTGAAAAACTTCCTGCGAAAGTTTTTCATCGAGGGGCATGTGGCCCCAAGGCTGTCCGAGTCCCGAAAAGCTCTTTCCATTGGGATACGTTACCAAGACCTGCAGAGAACTTTGGACAGAAATAATAGCCCGATTCACTCCCTAAAGGAGCTCCGCGGAACTCATAGAGACTCCGAGACTATGGAGGCACTGCTTACCGGTACGTCCCCTTCACCCATCCCGTTATGCTTCCCAAAAGACGATGGGTAAACTTGAAGAGAAGTTCGGCTACAAGAGAAAAGATATTACCATCCTGAGGGACGACGGGAGGCACGAATTGCCGACTAGAGCAAATATAGTGAGTTCCAAGCAATGCCTCGGGCCCGAGACTCGTTTTCATCTTGCGTTGGTGTTGAAGCTTCGGGCTATGTCCGACCTGGTCAGAGGCGCCCGAACGGGTGACCACCTCGTTTTTCACTGTAAGTAGTAAATTAAAAGGTCGGATGCGTGTCCATCGGAGCTTATCCAACACTGTTTTTGCGAAGTTTCAGGACACGGTTCACAAGTGAAAAACTATGACGGCTCAGAAGATGATGGAATGGACGAGGGTTTGTCATTTCTGACAGAATTTCTCTCGCTGTGTTGACTCACCCGCATCCCGGGCAAAGCCATATGGCCATCTGATGTCGTATATGATCCTAATGCACCCAACGGAAAGATTTTCTCGAACTTCATCATAGACGATGTGCGTCCCTCTTTCGTTCCCCTTTAGGGAAATTAATGAACTCCAGCAAGCATTTGAAAGATATCCTGGTAAACCAGCTCCGCCATGATGTACATATGACCGTGAGCCAGCTTATTGCTTCTCCGTTATTTCCAATCTTGACCTAATTCCTTGTAGATCATCATGGACTGCTGCCATTCTGGTACCGGTGTCGGTATGGTTCATTATTTTATTTTTATTTTGCACCAGATTAAGGATAGTGAGAAAGACTTGGATCACGTCCACTCTCCCGATCGAGTCCATGGTGGCTATTCTCACCTTCGCCCAAATACAAATGAAGATAATAGGAGCCAGACATTGAATCTTGTTGACGGATTCGAATGCAGTAAGCCATGGCTACCTATGGTCTTCTAACACTCATTCTCACCTTTAAATCCGCTCAGAACTGCCCTACGTCGCCAGTACTACCTACTCCGAGCCTGCCCCTGGCTACGCGCGGGCGACGCTAAAGCAGACGTCATTCAATGACGAAAAGCACACGTCGAAAAGCACCTCAAAACACGTGGTGAGTTCATTTACCAAACTGTGTCCGCATCAGATTCTCAACGCAGTTAATTGGTTGTTGACAAATTTGAGACTTCGTGGTCCGCCTGTATGGATGGCCAGGTTGGATATGAGAGCCCAAAAGGCGGTCTCCTAACACAGGCAAGGCACATGTTTTTCTGTATCTAGGTCGTAAAGCTCACTTTATGACTTAAGTCCTTGGATAAGCTATTACGTGGGGAAATGTCTCGTTCCCAGGTTTAGAGCAATTCATTGAGGTCGTTCGATTTACAGGGGAGAAAGCTCAATGGACGTACGAAGAGTTATTGTATCACTTAAGGCGAGCTGGGTATAATTCTCACGGTTCTCTGATGGATGTTAACATCGGGGTACCAACAGTTTTGAGTTGGAAAGAACTACAGAGGAGGTCCGTCAGCAGTACGGTCTGCCCCTCACATGCCCAAGACCGCAGGTGAGTGACTCACTGAACCTTATTGCCTCTTATCTGAGCATCACTCAGCTCGGAAGCCTTCTCCCCACCGTAAGTTTCACTACATGTGCAATATAGGCGTTGTTTGATGTGGTACGCGCTGACTCGACCGTGGACAGAGTTTATTATTGGGCGATACGTTTACGTTATAGAAAGCCGCATAATTCTTTGGGATAATCGTTTCAACATTTACTTCGCGTACTATGACTTGAGATCTTACTTGAACCGTGAACGTAGTCAGTCGGACCACACTTTTATTTTCTTTACTTCCGTCGACGTTTGCGGTGCACATGCAGATCCTTTTGATCGCCGTCTAGTCTGATCGGCACCCTAAAAAGGGAATTATACCATAACCACTTTTTTTTAATGCTAGTGCACGGGACTCGCTGATTTATTAATCTCTAGGTCTGAGACCCCATTTTAATGCGAGTGGCTTGCAGCGGCAATTAACCAGTCGCTTAAAATTTTCAGTCGAAGAATGGAGCTACAAGAGACCCATTTGAAGCCAAATGTATGCGCATTCAAATGTACATACAGTATGTACGCGCCTTCTAATCCCCCAATCCTGAGCTGTGCCTATTTCCAACACTCCACGCTCCAGGCTTCTCGCATTTCTCCATGAGATCTTGGCGTCAATCTCGGTAAACTCTGTCTGTTGGACTCGGGAGCTGTGGATCGCGACATCACCGTCATTATCGGTGGGGCATTTTCAAATGACAACTATCACGGGGGCAATTGGCTGAGAAAGAGTGACTTTATGCCATTTCTCCGTACGAACTAAGACGAGATAACACAGGCACCCGAAACGCTCGCTCGGGCGGTTTTCGGTACGCCCAGAAACACAGCAGGCCAAGTCCTTACGAGGACCCGATCTAGAGTCTTCAACGAAGATCCGCGAGCGGGAAGCGGGCGGCTCGCCCAATGGCGGACCTTTCTTTTTTGGTCTAAACTTCTTTAGCTCGTGTCGGGCTTCCATGGCTGCTGTATAGTCTGGGGTGCTTCCATCTAACCTCCACCGGCTCCGGGAAATCTGCTGAAAGGCCACTCTGTTCGCGACATCAACCGAACCGGGGTTCGTCTTTCATCTCCATTGAGCACCTAGATTCGATACCGGACTTGTGACCTTGGTGTATGGCTCGGTTTCTCATCCGAGCTGTTTTTGTGTTGATTTTGAACACTCTCCCCAGTCTGCTCGAAAATGCGCGTGTATGTATTATACAGAGCGGTACGCCAGTAGGACATCATTTCTCTGGTTGTCTGCAGCACGCGCTTGCGGAAAGATCTCAAAAACGGTGCCCAAATACAATTTATAACAGTCGTCATTATTTTTTGCCGGATCCGCTCGGCGCATTAACTTTTCCTCGAGGGAGAAACCTGGGATGACTTTAAGGAGATAATGAAGGGCGGTGTTTAGTATGAAACAGTGCCGGAGGAATGAAGATTCTCTCACTGCTCCTCTTTGGGCGGCGTGGGGGCCTCCGCTTGGACCTCGGTGTCCCCCTCTCTACGCGCAAGGGGCGATGAGAAAGCGATACGCGACAAACACAGTAAAAGCCTTTAGGCGGCGCTCACGTCTGCGGCACATCCCCGACTTTCTCAGGTGCTCTTTTTCCCGTAGTTTCATCCTCCGGAGCAGTGCCAGCATCCGCGGCAGGCCTGACGATCAGAATCAGTAACGCATAGCCTCAAGAATTGCATGCTAGCTGTGTGTGTCCACGATTGGCAACAAAGCTCGACTCGGACGGATCAGGTCGATCGGCGGCCCGGTGGTACTCACTGCGTCTCGTCCTTGATTTCCCCTGACTGAACGTGCGTCTCTTCCGCGTCTTTGGAAGCTTGGGGGGAAGACATTGGTAGATGTAAGCTTTTCAAGGGTTTCGGATGGGTAAGAGGGGACAACAGCAGATGGGAGTACGATATCAGATGGCAAGCGCCCTGGACGAAATCCCTTTATCCTGCTAAATTCGTTCGGCGTCTAATCACTTCGGACCCTTCAAGTAGCCGAGCCGCAATACTTGGTGGTAACAAAATTTTCCACAGTAAACGGAAATTACATGGCAAAATTTTGAGCTTATCATAGGTTCAAAAGATAGTAATGAGACGTTCAGTGGTGTACTACACAAAGGATGTTCCGAGTTCTGATTGATACAAAGGTAAACGTGTCACACTATTTAATGCTACGCGGAACACAGAACCATCGCTCCGTATGATTAGAAAATAACGCAGTTACTCTTTTTTTGGTTCCCGGAGGCGGTTGCCTTGGTCGCTTTGCCTCTTGGAAGAAATCTCATAGGTCTGCGCAATTGTTAAGCACGATGAATGGCAAAGCGGACTTAGAAATCGCTCACTTCAGGATCGTTGCAGTGATCGTCTCCTTCCTGCTCATTGGTGCATTGTTTTCGCCCACGTTCACTTGTCTATAAGACACGTGTCAATATTCATATTGGTTTCATTATCCAGTTAACTTACGGAGGCGCATGCTCTTCCGTGTCATTTTTCGGTTGTACAACTTCGCCGTTAGATTTTTTCACGGCGCTTTCGGACTCCGTTGCGTCCTGAGTTCGTCTGGGGGAAGAGGGATGCCGGTTCAGAAGTTTTCTGCGAGCCTATTGAGAATGCTCTGCCAGCACGTACCGGATCTCGCGCACGCCCTCGGTAGTGCGGTCAGCCTCTGCTAGTGCACCTTGGTCGGTGTTATCGGGAGCAACGGTATCCAAGTTTCCGACTAGCGACATTAATGACTTGTGACTCGTATATGGAACGCTGAGTGCGGTGGGTGGGAGCAGTTGGCTGGAGACGCGTCGGTTGTCAGAATTGGGGAAGTACTGGTAAGCGACTTTCTATAGCAGGAGCGACGCCCGACCATCCCACAGCAATGCACAGGCCGGTGATGTTGGTCGGCGTTGCTGGCATCACAGCCCGCGCCTTACATCAGGGCCACTTGATAGATGCTGTAGTAGATTTGGTTTGCTCCAGTGAGCAGTGAGCATTCGACCATGATTAAGTAAGACTGAATCGGCGAATGAATTCACGAGCTTTCTCACGGTTGACCAAGTTTTCAACAAGGCAATCCAAATCGGCATATTGGCGAGAGGCCCTCGCACAATTCCCCTGGTGATCGTTTATTGACTTACATATTGACTTATCAGCGGCTTAGTCCGTGTATTCGTCGAATGACAATGATGCTATATATTTTACAGATTCGACAAGTAACGTAGGAGACAGCAGGGACGAAAAGACTACAAACATGCAGGAAGGAGTCGCGAACCCGCATCAATTCACTTCGGGGGGTTCTTCGGGGGCTTCTTCGGGGGGTTGGGTTTAGCGGAGGTCGGGTGGCTCGGTGGTCCTTTGGGCAGAAAGCGAGGCCGAGGGAGTCTGGAATGGATGCATGCCGTGTCAGTGCATACACATATACGGCTCTATCACAAGAAGTGGTCAAGATCTGTCTTACGCGTCGGATTCTCTGAGACTGTGAGGTCAGCAATCGAGAACAAAATGCGTTCCGGATGGTCAAACTTACTCTGATATCCTGGACTCCTCGTCGCCAGGACTAACGTCGTCCGCTGCATCACTTATGCTCTCTTCTTGAAGCTCCGAGTTAGACGGCCTGCTGCGTATGTACGCCCTCAATCAACTTCAGGATGCGATAACTCCCGGAGTTACACGTACTTTGCTTCGTCACTCGTGTCTTGTTCCCCAACGGTAGGGCCTCTGTCAGTTACTGAATCGGCGCTATTTAAAGATATAGCTACAATATCAGCACGGATAAAAAAAATTGAACTCGCCTATTGTCATCAATGCCGGAAGGTACCTCTGTGGGCGCGGATGCTTCGATTTCCGAGGACATGGATTTGGTTAAGCAGGGGGTAAGAGCAGGCTATGTCGATTACAGGGTTCTCTTGGAGCGACGAATTATAAGCACGAGGTAGGCGCTTGAAGCTCGCGTCTTCTCATATGCCATGAGGAGCTTTGATATGATTAAACCATATCTCCTTCCTAGCGCTTCTCTAACCGCTGGGAGGGTCTATGTTCCTCCTTTACACTGCATTGGGTTGTATAGCTGGACATTTTTGAGATTAAATGGTCTGCCATTTCCGTCTTAGCTGATCCCTTATGAAAACAGATGCCTCGGCAGCCCGGTTACACCAAAGGTTCAAGGTCTCGAGGCAGAGTACTGAACAGCGATTATCTATTTTCGTTGCATCGCCGAAAGACACCCAAGCCTGGATTTTGGCGATATGCTCTATCTCGCACGAGGAATCTATGTACTCGTTAATGAAGGGGAAGACCTGCTATCGCCCGCTTCGGGTCTTCATGGTCATCCTCGATCGTCGCGCTATTTTCCCCTGCTGTCCTCTTGTCTACTACAGAGCACATGCCAAGGCACGCAATGAATTCATTAGGCAGTTAACTTACGGTGATGTAAGCTCTTCCTGTAACTCAAATTTCCGGCTGCACAACTTCGCCGTTGGCTCTTTTCGCAACACCCCTATGCATTTGTGGATAGCCTAGAAAATAATACGGGCTGGTCCAGAACTTTTGGCGAACTCATCGGCATTTGCTAAACAAGGGCAGCGCTCGCCCGCTTAACGGCGACTCACAGGCCGATGGTGCTAACACAGCCAACGCTTGGTACCAGAGGGCCCCTATTAGATGCTGTGGATTTTTGCATGCCAAAAAGCATTTGACCATGGGTTTAAAGCTTGAATAAGCAAACGAAAATCACTAGCTTTCCTGGGTAGCGGTCCGAGACCGAGGATGGCAGTTATCTAGCTAAGAATCGAGTTTTCAGAGGCTAATCATGGTACAGCTAAGCACGGCAGATGCCAACGCCTTCTACCCCAACATTGGAATCTTGTACCCAATCTCCACTGGATCTCTTACCTGGTCGCCCACAAATTAAAATGGACTCCGCTTTCACTACCAATGCTGGTAGCTTATGGTCTGAGCTGCTGCTTGGGAGTGGTGAAACGGCAGGACCACACGGGTAGGGGGTTTACGCACCGGCTACCTGGCGGTGGTTTTGGAGTCTTTGGAGTCTTTGGGGTTTGGAGTCTTTGGGATTTTTTTGGGTTCTTTGGAGCTAACTGCAGTGGATGGGTTCGTAGGTTTCCCTCTGGGTAAGAAAGGAAAGGCGTTCAACCTGAGCAAGTGCACATGTCATAAGCCAGTGCACATTCGCGATATAGTGGACCAGTTGGGGCCCCCGTGCATTGCAGACTGTCGAACTTACTTCAATACTTCGGGTTTTCTGTCATCAATAATGGTGTCCGAGTTGTCTACTGCATCACGTTCGTCCTCTCCTTGGGTTTCTGAAGCGGCGGATTCGCTGTGTGTATAGATTGTGTCTAACAGCTGGACGCGCCAAGATTACGCAGACCACGTACCTTGTTACATCACGCAGATTTGGTTCCTCAACATTAGGGGCTCTTTCGGCCACTGACCTGGTATTAATTCGAAGATATGGTCACTATGTCAGCACAGGTACAAAGAATTTAGCTCGCCTATTATCATCGTTGGATACCTCTTCCGTGGGTATGGATGCTTCGGTTTCTGAGGACATCGTCGATTAACCGGGAGGTGGGAGCAGCAGTGCTGATTGCGGGATTCTCCTCGGGCAACGAATTATAAGGGTGGGCGCTTCTGAAGCTTGCATGTTCCCTCGTGATCCATGAGGATTCTAATTTGATGAAACTACGTTTCCTTTTCAATGCCCTTCTGCCACTGGAAAGTCCGGCGCTCCGCCTTCCGGCGCTAAACAATTATAGCAACAGGGGCTTGTCGAGGTTCTGTCCTGACTGACCCACTTCGTGAAGTTTAAAATTGGCGCTTCTACTATACCCAAAATGCACCATAGGCGCAGCTTCGTTAACCCTGACACAGAAGAGTACTGGATGAAGGGGGTTTCGGAGCCTCTGTATTGTTATTGTCGACCTAGCTCATGCTCTGGATTCCGTAGACACGGACCACGGTTGTGGGTAACTCCGGGGCGTATCGGCCCAGTCAGGGCGCGCGTTAACGTCTGATTCTTCCGAACGGCGAGGTTCAAGCCGCCGGAGGGCTTTTAGGTTCTTCCCCCTGCTCAACGGCCTGAACCTACAGAAAAAACTCACATCGAGGGCGGCTCGTCACATTAGCCGCCAGTTCGGTTACTATTCCTATCTGCGGGCAAAGCCTACCCTCACTAGAAGACATTGATCCTGAGAATAACTTCGGTGGTTAGGCTCCGTGTTTGGTCAGAGTCCTGCGTTCTGATTTTAGTACTAGCTCTACCAAGATGTTATTTTTGTAGAGCATTCAATTACGGACCTCTTAGTAGTCTCACTATCTCGGCTTATCGCACTATCGTACTCAGACGGGGCTTGTTCATTTGCCTCAAGGTTTCTCCTCGGATCAGCGTCTCGAGGGCTTCTCGTTCGTGCTTTAGAAATGAAACGGGTTCCACCAGGAGCGCTACCATACTAGTGTGGTGCGGATGCTCGCAGGATGCAGACGCGTTCCATAACACTGCTAAAACGAAGAAGCCCCTTCTCACAAATGAATCCGCCCAGCGTCAAACTGAACGTGCCGCAGAGAGGCAGTACGTGCTGTAGTGTATGTTCAATGACTGGTAAATACATACAACAGCCCACCCATAATGCACCGCACCGGCAGATACAGCGCAAAAGGAAGTTGGCGCTATCGAACAGGAACAGGCTTTTTAGAAGGTGCCTATACTTCTAGTGTATAATTTGTATTGCTTCCGCTCGAAGGACAGCCTGTGTCGGAGTCTCATGGAAGAAGTATCAGCTTAGTTACCTTGTACAACAGTTACAAGAGAAGTGATGTTATAGTCAAAGGCAAATATCTCGACGATCATGCAGACGATCGTGCACCGCATTTCTCCGATACTTCCAGCTTCCAGACTTTCTCATGCTACGAAGGTTATGTAAGTTATAGCGCATTGCTGTGCTGAAAGAACTAATTCCTCGGCTGAGGAAACGTGAACACAGCAAATAAGTATACCCATAGGGGTGAATAAAAGACAGGCACGTGAATAATGAATTAGGGGATTGTATAGTGTTCCATTTTACAGCACAGCAGACTTGTAGAAGAAAAGGGAGAAAGCTTGTACAGGTTTATAAAATTGGGCCCTGACATCGTACTCGGTGCTGAGCATCTAGTCCTTCGGTTCTCTTATTTGGCTGCCGGTTCGAGAGGCGCCGGAGCTTTGGGGTCAGTCGGTTTAGTCTTGGGCTTGGGCTTGGGCTTGGGCTTGGGACTGGGCTTGGACTTCGAAGACGAGCGATCCCGCTTGCCTGAGGCATCCGTCGGCTTCGTTATCGGCCCTTTGGGAAGGAAACGAGGTCTACCGCGTCTGCAGAAATACGTAGTCACCCATCAGTACCTCCTGGTGACACTGCGTGAAGTCGACCTCACTGGATTACTTCACTGATGTCGCTTGTAGTGAGAGCGTGGACGTCGCTGTGTGCCGCGTAGTGAGGAGAGAGCGAGGTCAGCAACCAGAAGGCTTTTGCGTTTCGACACGGTGTACCCACTCGGCGAATGTGAGCTCATCGGCTCCAGGAATGACGACGTCTATGATATCGGGTGTACCCTCAACCTCCACTTCGTGGGCGGTGGGCACAAGACTGCTGCGGACGCGAGGGAAAGCGTTGGCGATTAGTGCTTTCAGCTAACATCACACAATGGCTGCATACCTCGCTGAAACGGCCTCGCTGCTAGAATCAGCGTCGTCAGTTTCGCCGCGGAAGTCTGAGTCATCGTCCTCGGAAACAGCATCAGGCGTCAACACTGCGGATTCGGCAAAACTGTTCCATAGTTATAGATACATATGATCAAGATGGTTGTGTGGAATGCTGATACTCGCCTGCCATCATCGCTCGAGGCCACCAATCGCTCGATTTCTGAGGACATTACCAGTTGCCAAGGATCAGGAAGCAGACTGAGATGATTGCGCTGTAATTATTTTGAAGCATGCTCGTTATATAGACTTGATAAGCGCTCGTGGATGCCGTTGATGACTCGTTCACGCATGATCCATAAGGAGACTGATCAACTGAAACAGCGTTTCATCACCTCAGTTCTTCTGCCACCAGGAATCTCGGTGTTCAATAGACGGCGCTCTTTATAGCAGCCGCATAGTGTTTAGGCGATGCAAAGAGATTGCGCGAATTCTTCTGTACGTGGTCAGATGCTCCCAGTCCGTCCTAGCGACTAAAGCAGATTTCGCGAGCTTGATCTCGATAGATATCTGAGATGACCACAGCCAAGGAGAAGGTCGTTGCACTAGTGTGTACCTTGAGGCGGTGAGCATGTCTTCCCGCCGTTGAATCAGGGAAAGACGTGCGCTCGATTGGCCGCGCTACACCCGCCGATTGTAATCACTGTAATTGTAAAGCCGCGCGCGCTTAATTAGTGACCGATAAGATCAAATGTACAAAGCTTAATAAGGAAGTGTTTGATGGGCGGCTCGTGTCTGCCCGTTCAATTTGTCGCCCTTTGAATACAACCGGGGCAAGTTGTACTAGCGTTTAGGAGTCCAATACTAATATCATCATTGATGTGTCGTACTAGCATTGAATATGGGCGATCCGGGGGAGAAGAATAGATGCAAGCACTCAGCTCCGAAGGAGTCGCACAGCATGATCCGGATCCGGATTCAATGTTGCTACTACACTTGGACGCTTAAATTCACAGCTGTGCCCATCTGTATCATCATGGTAGCATGTGGCAAAGTATGAAATGGCAACCTGTATTTAGAGAAGCTGGACAGCCCGCCCCAACGTATCAAGATCAGAACAGAAGGTATTAAAGATACTGATGTCTAGTGTTACGTCTTAAAATGGAGGAAGGAGACGAGGAGGCTTGGGCGGTAGCAGAAGATAATCAATTGCAGAAACATGAGACAGGGGTATTTTTGTGACGGAGCGTCCGGCACCTGCGCAGTCTCGGTATTACAAACTTCAACTTTTAAGCTTGTAAAGGGTTGGAGTAAGATATAGGATGGTGACAAAAGAGGAGAACGTCCTTGGGACACCGCGGGAATTAAGAATCAATGCAGTGTCTGAGGTTTGCCAAATACCGCCTAACGGGTGGGCGGTGGCTTGGTCGTTTGAGAATCGGTCGGCTTCGTGACACGTCCCCGGGGCAGGAAGCGAGCCGCGATACCCCTGTCCGTGTGAATTGGGAATTAGCACAGGTTCCGGGCACACTGTTGTATAAGAACTTGTTGGGGAAGCGCCTCACCTCGAGATTGCGCCAAGGCCTCTCGTCAGGCTTTTGCGGCTTTCGTCACTGCACGTGCTGGTTGTGTCGGTCGGTGGTCAGTAGGATTTTGTCATCATGTCCTGTAAGACGGACATACCTCGTGGGAGCAAGTTTTCCTTCGTCAGAGACCACCACCGTATCGTGAGTGTCGCGACATTCCTCGCGGAGACTACCAGAAGTACTCTGAGTGGCCGAATCGACGACGCCGTTAACGCTAATCCGAGATGAACGCTGTCATTATCATAATTCGACGATAAAAACGCCGGAACTCGACTCACTTCCCGTCGCTTGCGATCGACTCGGATGAGACTGATTGACTGATGCTCGCAGACATTGCAGAATAGTGCTTTCCTGGCGGTAAACAGAGGCGGGATGATTGTTTTGGATTTTCGACGCTGAGGTGTTATCCGCAGTCGGGCATGCTTATATAGGCTCAGTCGGGGAGTTGCTCATGGTAGCAAGCGCCTGCAAGCTGTTTACGCCGCCTCCACTCTTGAACAGGATAGCAGGACATCTAGGGGACGATTGCCTCATCATAGGCTCTCTGTATTAAATGATCTAAGAACCCGCTAGGAACTTTTCTAAAGTTCACGTGGAGTTTGACGGTGGCACTAGTAGCCGAATGCGTTAACATTTCAAGTGTAGGCAGTGTTTGTCTTCTCGGACAGTATTGAGCAATATGTCGGTCTCCCATGCTGTAAAATGGTCCTTATATATATATGAGGGCCCTTTGAGCTGTTGTCTCAATTGCGGACACAGCCCATACCAGTAACTGCGGCATCGCCTTCATGCAGTGCATACTAGGTACCGGCATATTCGGCTCGGTTTAGCGGGTGCGGCGTCGATTCCCGTATGAAAGAAAAGAAGAAACAAGCATGTAGGTATACGGAACAGAGTAGCGCCGTACTGACTGGCATGGAGTGCGAGACCGTCAGTGGACCTTCATTTTACCGGACCTTGTCCATGGCCGAGGCGAAAGTGGTCAATTCGCCTTCGTGGCCGAGCACCAGACCCGATGATAAGCTTTTGCGCAGCAGAGCCTGGTACAGCAGACGAGTAACCACTGGGAATGTCCGGCCACCCGTGGCCTGAGAATCGACTACGCACAGCGCACAGCGGACGATTTTGTGGCGACGGATAAAGGTGCGGCTTTTAAGCGATTGCCTTTTGTGGAAGTTAGTAAAACAAACACCGCATCTACGTGGCAGCCGGGGGCACTTTTTCAGTGGGTAACCAGCCCAACTCATCGTGTTGTATCACTTCCCGGCAGCAGGAGGCTGTATGTAGTACTCGCATTATTATGTCGTTAACTTCACCTAGGACACACAGCTTTTGCATGGCTGGGTTACTGTGGAAGCCAGACTGGCTGTGGCTCGTTCAGGGTTCTGAGCGGCCCCAGCGGCGGTGCTACCCGTGCGCCGTAACTACACAGGATTTAAAACCCCAGCCCATATAAACACGAACACTGTTCCGTCCACCATCCTGCCTCACCCTCTGCCTCCTCATCGCTCCGGCAACATTTGTCTTCCCACGCTATGGAAGTCGTGATTCAAGGTCCCTCAGCTAGTGAATGTTATGCTTACGCGAACCTACGACCAATCACGCCTGCTCACTCCACGCGTTACGCGAAGCCAGGACGGTAAGCCAAACACACACCATCGCTGGATCCGCAGCCTCTGGCTAATATCGAACTACCTTTCTAGAGCGACGGTATGCTCTAAATGCATCCTTCCCGGTCTGTTTTCGCGGAGAGGCGAACCTGAGTGAGTGACCGACCGGTTTTTGACCATTTCTATTTTCATTCATATTCTTTCCCTTCCTAGGCCCAAATATCTTGCTTCTGGATGGATTAACTGCATTCAGGCAGAGGGCCAACCGTATTTTTATCACAGCGAAGGTCATTTCGTGACTGAAGCAAATATCTATAACCCGGAAAAGCTCGAGCGTATCACCCACTGGATGGGTGTTGTGAGAAAATTCGCTGAGATGTGCGATATCGAAGTAACGAACTCTATGGAAATAATGCTCCAACTCGATGACGACGACGAAAGCTTATGCAGCTATTATCTTATTGAACACGACTCTGGCTCGGTTTTCTGGCTACATGAAATTACTTCTGAGGATGTTGGCATCCCCGAGTCCGCGTCTTACGCTCAGCTCCGTACGCGTCTCTTGTCAGCAGCGAAATTTTCCGCTTTCCGCTGACCACGACGGTTTTCAGGGTGGGCATCAACGGAAAACTATTGGACACATGTAGAGTACTTCTCAGCACATCTCTCTGGCGTCAGGATGTCCTGTGCCCGGGAATTAATCAGCATTCTAACTCATGCAAGAGCCGGTAAGTTTTTTCTGCCGGTATCCAGTAAAGGGGATAGCCTTTAAAAAGACATTTATAGATCATTTGACATCGTTGGTCGGAACTTTTCCGTATAGTGCGGCACAGTGTAAAGACTTCGCCGACCTGCTCCGGGATCATGTGTCTGGCTCGTCTGAGGTATTGACGGACACGTACATAATTTGTATCGTAGGTGAGTGTCCTGCCTATTTGCCTTTAATTTCACTCGGAACTCACCAAACCCCTGCAGCACGACTTTGGGGGCAGGTTGGTGAGTCATTTTGCATTCCCTTAGAGTCGTGTCACAGCTCTAACATCACGTCATTTGCTAGCCCGGCACAGGTTTATGAACCATTACGGAGAAGAGAATGCGCGTCTCTCACGCGATCAGCGCGTGCTTGACGATTCGGCCAGAGGAAGCCCGCTCATGTTCAAGCTCCTCTCAAAGACCGTGTTCTTTGGCATTCCATGCACATTTATTACAGAGCTTGATGGACTCTGGGTAGACAATATTGTCTACGCAGAATCATGGAAGCAGTTTATGCCTCGGTGTCTTGCTGATTGGAAAGAATCCGCTGTTTGGGGAGTTGCCCTGACACTGTGTGTATACATTCCGATCTGGGTTCGCTTCCTTTTTTAAGTTATTTGCTTTCACAGTTTTCACGCTTTCTTCTTTTTCTCGTCTATTGGGTCGCATTCAATTGCCATCGCATCTTTGGCGCTCTCGATAGTTGGTTTCATCGCAAGCCTAGCACTTGTCAACTATCATCGCATGCCATTGAACTTCGAGACTTCCGATGCTGTAAGCGCCCATCATTGAACCGGACCTCCTATTATTTGATGCTGATGCGACTGGTTTCATTCTAGGCCGGGTTCCTAAGCCAAACTCATCACCCTATATTTGGATTTGCACCGCTATCGCTCGTTTATAGCATCCCCAAGGCACTAGTCTTTTGGACTGCTGCGCTTTTGATACTGCAAGCGGGCCTCGCGGCGTATCAGGTTACGGATCGATACGTCGCTAGTGGCCTTGCAGGTCTGGCGCTCGTCGCAGTCTGCACCGTTACTGTCGCTCTGCGCCGCAGCGCCACCGCTGCGATTGACGCTGAGACGGAGGCCGAGGAGGTCCCTGCGTGGAAGCGCGTTCTTAACCCTTTTGCTCCGTATGTTAGTGACTCAGAAAAGGACTACGGGACATTCGGGAATGTGTGACTGCGTCGTGTTGGGCGCTTGAAGGGGCGCTGTCCTTTTCTAAATCACTATCATAATCCACGACAGCTATCTGGCCTGGAGATGATATCAGCGGCGACAAGTATATCCGATATCATCACCGGGATGGCCACCGTAATGCAGTTCGGAACATCGGCAATACTCTCAGCAGGCGTGACTAATAATTGTGCCTGGGTGTTTCATAGATTGACTGTAATTACCCCTATCTCTGAAGAAAAGGAAGAATCGGGCATTGTTTGGGTTTGGGAACCGAACCCTGCTCTCGGTAAATTACCCGTGATTTTACTGTTGTTGTATTTGTACGTGCTGTGTTATATACCGTGTCTGCTCTTATCCTGCCGCTTAGGAAAAATTGAGCAAAGAGGAGCTAGTATGTAGTCTCGAGTTTTGCGGGAAGATCTGCCTGTATGCGGCGATCGAACCCCGAAGCGTACTTCAATCCAGGCGCCTACAGACAGCTATACTTGACTTGCCATCATTCATATGCGAGTGCACTATGGAATTGACGAATCGTTTGTCCGTGCAGAACTCAATCTCTGCGAAGGGGAAGAACTCGTGTCCGGCCAACAGACTCCGGGAGTCTATAACGCTGTCCGTCTTCGCTCTTTCTGGTTACGATCTGCCGCCGTACTGAGCTTCCAAGCGCAATGAACATCTGGCAAAGCTTCAGATGATCGCGTTTGACACCGCGAGCGCCCGGGAATTCCTATAAGACCCCTGTCCCTTAGCGCGACATCGCCCTTCCCCCAAGACGCTCATCCTCACAGTTCAACCCACAGCCATGCCCGGAATTCTTCTTGACGAGCCCCAGAGCCAGACACCGGGCGCTAGGAAGGCTTTGTCCATCGGAATCCAATACACGGAATCAGGACAGTATTCCGTGGAGCGAGGATTCCCTCCGCCCATGCTTCAAGCCGCCCACCGTGATCCTGATGTTCTGAAAGAGATTATCAGTGAGTTTTTCGCGGCCTGTTCTCGTGACACGCAGGTTGACTCAGAGTACATCGGCGTGCAGAACATTACGGCTACCAGGAGAAGGACATCGTTGTCCTCAAGGACGATGGTAAACACACGTTGCCGACAGGGGAAAATATCGTAAGCTTTTCTTTGCCCAAGCGTTGGTTTGAAGAGACACAGAGCACTCACTATATTTGCCTATATTCCATATTTAATAAGCTAAAAGCCATAGACGATTTGGTGCGAGACGCCCGTGCCGGCGATCACTTCGTATTCCATTGTTAGTCGACGCCTCTTTCGACATGCGCATCCTGTTGTTGAAACGTTGAAACCGCTTAATAGACTCTGGCCATGGCAGTCAGGTTCCGAACCAAGAAGACGATGATGACGAAGACGATGGGATGGATGAAGGTTTGCTCTTCTCTCTTTGTCCGGTTTTCTACCTCCTTGCTAACCGTGAAATTCGAAGTCATTTGGCCAGTCGACATAATCTGTACTGAAGACGGAGAAGTTGCCGATAACTATATTCGCGATGATGTCAGTGAAGTTTTTGCTTATGATAGATATCTTAATGTCTAACCAGGACCACAGGAGCTGAAAAAAAGGCTTATCGACGTCCTGCCAGCAGGAACTCATCTTACTGTGAGTAATCATACATATGGACGCACGCACATAACCCATAATTGCTTCTGCCAGATTGTTTTCGACTGCTGCCATTCCGGCACCGGAGCGGGTACGTCGGTAAACGTATACATCACTTACATTCATAATAATGAAAAATAGATTTACCGAACTCACGTATCGGAGATAATGAGGAATCTGGGAAATTATGGTCTCCGCTGCAGCAGACAGCCCCAAGGCCATTTGACGATATTGCTGGAGCCCAAGCCGGAAATACCGCGCCGAAGGTGGGCACTAGGGGCATTTTCAAGCTGAGTGAGTACTTGCCGGAAGGCCGGATTTTGCGTGATTCTTTCTATTAAAATTTCATGCTAACACGAATCTATCATTTAGCTCACAAAGACGTAGTAAGACCGAACTCGGACGTCGGCCAGACCAATGTCCACGAGATTATTGCCGACAAACATGTCGTCAGTTAATTTGCTAGAGTTCACAAGTGTGGATTACTGACTGTGTGCGCTAGACATCTTGGGCTGCATGCATTGACGGTGACATAGAAGTTGAAAGCCTCGATGGGGGCATGTTAACCCAAGTATGTTGCTTATTAGAACTGCTGTCTGTAGACCTTGGAGTGCTGATTTTGTCTCGCAGGCCTTCCGTACTGTCCTTGGTGATTATATCTGCCTCGCCGCCGAATTCTGATTTATTTACCAAAATCTTAGATAAAAACCGCTCGCAAACTTATCGCAACTTGCTCGACGCAATTGAGTAAGTGTCGTACCCGGTGCTTTTGTTCAATGGTAATCCCTACACGCTCGGCGCGTCTATTAGAAAGCACTTGGTTATCTCGACGGTACCGGCAAAGAAGGTATTCCTGGAAGAAAATTGGGGGGAGCTCAAGCGTCCTAAGCCTGTTGTAAGTCCCTTAAGACTTTTCCGGTAGAGAATTATGTCACTGACCCGGAATCCCATCAAAATCAGCTTGGAAGCCTTCATAAGCTTGTGAGTGTATATCTCTTAGCGGTCTAATTCTGAGAACTAAATCACAGTAATCAAACCCATAGGATAAAATATATAATATCCCCTTTACATTCTAATCGTGAGTGGGCAGTATGCCGGTTTTCTCTTTCAATTATCAGTGTCTCCTTGTCCCTTGAGTAAGCTTGACAGTACTTCGGGGATTGTATTTAAATCTTGGCCGTTCTCTCCTGAAACCGATGTAGAAACCTATTTTTGAAGCACGCCTCGTGTATATATATCTGTAACCTCAAGCGCGAAATGAAAGATGTGCGCCATGTAGTGGGCGCTGTACGGTAGCCGGAAGCTGGATGATCCGGGAGCAATTTGAGGTAAGATCGACATAGCCTAATCGGCGCTCATTCTCAGCCGGTCCCAGTCCATCAATTAGCATCGCTTTCAGCCCCGCACCGCTGTGCAGCGACTTGTAGGAAATCCGAGCATTCCGAACATTTTCTGATGAACGAGGGCGACTAGCATAGCTCATTCATCTGCTGCCTCGGGTTTAAGTACTTTAGGCCCAGTGATTCCTCCGAGTCATCTTGAATCATGGCACCCATCGACCACCACCGGAATGGCAACTCCAAAGGGGCAAAAAAGGCTCTATCTATTGCGGTGGGGTACTCGAACTCGGAACTGGTGAAATTAGACCCGAATTTGAAACTGCCTAACACCCACAAGGACCCGCCCAAACTCAGGGATTTGCTAATCGGTATGTTTGAAAGTAACACCGGTTTTCGGGGTTCTACTTATTCACTTTATATCGGCTCCACTGTAGAGAAATATGGATATAAAGCTGATGACATCAGAATTCTCATGGACGATGGTCATCACGAGAGTCCGACGAGAGAAGCGATGGTCAGTTGATCTCCCGTAAATGACCTCCGCGTCGGGTATCTACGCCCCCGATTGATGATCTTTTTTGTTTAATCATCTCACAGATAAACGCGATGAAAGAGCTCGTTTTAGATGCTAAAGCAGGGGATCATTTCGTTTTCCACTGTAAGCGCTAGTCATACTATTGTCCAACCATTCGTATCCGCCTATTGACTGCGTTCCGGGCTGTCAGTCTCCGGTCATGGCTCTCAAGTGAAGAACGAAGACGGCACGGAAGAAGATGGCTGGGACGAGGGTACGTCCCAATACATCATTCCCGTGCTAAATAGTACTGACATTGAAGCGAAGTGATCTGGCCGGTTGATGTTGTCTACGACCCCAATGCCAAAGAAAACGAGATGGCCTCGAATTATATAATTGACGATGTCAGCTGCGACCCCCTTCACTGCAGTCTCTTTATTAAAAATCCTCGACTCTGACAAACTCGTTTTAAAAGATACTAAAAGAGATTCTCGTCGACAGTCTTCCGCCTGGCACTCATCTTACTGTGCGTGTTGTCCACTAAGCGCCCTCCAACTTGTACAGAGGGCCGATTATATACAGGCCGTGCTCGATTCCTGCCACTCTGGGACAGCAATGGGTATAGTCATTAATTTGATTCTTTCGGCACCCTATTTACCTTTTTGTGGCGCCAGATCTTTTTTACCATCATACGGATGATAGTCACGATTCTCTCTGGGCGTCACCCGTATCTTCGCCCATAAGCCCAAGCGACGGCCCGATGTTTGCTGAGGCGCGTAGCATGTCGATAGACACTGTTGTAGAAACTGGTATTCCTGCAAAGGCGGGCCTAAGTAAGCAACTTGTTCTGCGCTGACTTCGTACTGATACTACAATCCTTAGCTAAACGGGGTCCAAGAGGGCCGAGAGTAACCAAGGGCATGAGTAAGTCACAGACTTTAGGGCTTCGCAATGTCCGTGGATAAGGGGATCTGAGTGCGCTTCCAGAGCTCCCGCACAGGGCCCGAGGCCACACCGTTTCAATCAAGGAGGGTGACGGGCCAACAGAAACGAATATTGTTACTTTGAACGAAGGAGCGAAGCGACCAAGGCCGGATTATCAGAAGCATGTGGTACGTATTTATCAATCATAGGCTCCTTCGTATGACTATATGCTTAGATATTTATCTAAGACGTCTTGGTCCGCCTGTCTCGACGAGCAAATCGGAATCGAGACCAATACTGGAGGGTTCCTCACACAGGCAAATTCCGTCGCTTTTACAACTATAGCTATGATCACTCACGCCTTTTCTGCCCAGGCTCTGGTGTCCTTACTCGGTAAGCGCCCTGGCGAAGGTAATATAAGAGGCGTATGGTTATTACTAACAATCGATTACAGGAGAAGATCACGTCAGGACCAACAAAGAGCTTCTCAGCGCTCTAAGGTTTGCTATTTCACTAGTACTAATCTTAAACTGCGCTACGAACCAGTTATCTCACCATATGCCTCTAACCAGTGTCAGGCTGTTCGATATGGCTAAGGAGGCTAAGCACTCCTGGAGAGAAGACAAAGAGTTTGAGGAACTAGCAAGGACTTTCCCTTTGCCGAAGCCCTGCGTGAGTAACAAGTCACCCGTTTATATGTCGAATACTGAACCCCCTATTTCCTGCAAACAGCTTGGTAGCATTATACCAACGGTAAGTTTGAACGTGGAATCTGTTTTTATCCTATTCTCATTATCCGGCAGGAAGAGATTTTGGCCAAGTCGTTCACCTTCTAATTCATTTTCCCCCGTAAATTTGTATGTAGTTCCGATCCGTTTCCCCCTCACTTGATATAGTAAGTTCGCTCGGCGAATGTGGCTTTGAACGTTCATTCGTCGCCAATCGTACTTCATGTATAATGATACAAATATTTAGTACAAAACACGATGCAATCTACGTACGGAATGTTGGGGTATCCGTGGGCGGTATCAAGTACATAAAAATCCAAGTTAGAGTTCGCCAAGTGGAGAAAGTAAGGGAGTAAAAAGTTCTGGACTCTTCCTGGTATGGGGTCAGGAAGATATATGTCATTTACGGCAAGGAGGGATGGCGGTGCCTCAGTTAACCGCAAGGCTCGACTCGCTGCGATTAGACGGCGTGCGCGAGGGCATGTTTGGCATCGGCGGGGATAGCAGGGAATTCTGATCGCGGAGTAGCTTTGTCTCGCGGGCGTGCGCCTGCCGTACATACGCATATCGGTGGAAATGGTTCAAACTTTGAAGGAATTGCACACCAATCTAGTTGTATACAACACATTGTAAGCTGATCGCGGAAGAAAGCTGGAAGGTATGGGGAAAAGAGACGAACGGGATATGCACGAAGGACCGTAAGGAGCTCAACAGTCAGTGTTCGGATGTGCTCTTGTTGGTGGAACAAGCCGAATGTCACGGGCAGAAGTCCACCCAAGTACTGAGGGAGCAGTGCCAATAGCTAAAGTAGAAGCTGTTAATGTAGGTATGGGGTGAAGTCGTCAAGATACCAACCTCAACGACTTGATCGTACGTCTGCACGTTCTCCGCTAACGTGCGCATGATTAATTCAACTTCTTGATCGTGCATGTTTTTTGCGATCTTCAGACGGACGAGTTGATGATAGAGATCGAATCCCTGAATGGGCTTTGATATTAGCGCCGTTTGGAAGTCCTGAGCCACCCCAAGGTTGACTATTAGCACGTTGAAATTACACAGGCATAGCTAGCAGAAGACTTACGGAAGCGTAATACTCATACAGCTCCGTTTTTCGCCAACCTTCTATACGATTCAAATTCACCGCTATCTCTTTTGACGCGGACATGTCGTCAGGGAAGATAATGCCGCTGCCGAGCTGGGTATAGCCGTCCACTGCAACAGAAAATGACAAACTCGGATATCCAATCTTTGTAGATCCCAGGTAGTCCTCTTCGTACCGAGCAACAAGCCGGACGAATCGTAGGACGTACTCCGTAAATCGTGCGCGTACAAGAGATTCACCAAAGTGATACGAGATTGCAGCAACAACCTTTACCCACAATACGTGAGTCTGTGTTGCATGTTATAAAATCAATGAAAGTGACGAGCTTACATCGTCCATGAAGATGTTGTCAGAACTGTCCGCTTTTCCAGAGAACTCAGACCTGGCATTATGTGCATTTATCTGCGAGGAGGACCGGCCCGCGTCTTCTTCGCTGCCGGTAGAAGATTCCGCTTTGATTGTACCAGTCCGTGATAAAAGACTACCAGGAGGTGGAAGCGGAGCCGCCACTGGCCACGAGACATATATGTCTTTGTGAACGACCATCCGACCTGTTCCGATATCGCACAAGAGATCCCAAGAGCCAGCAGACTCAAAAATGGGGTTCGTGACGCCAGCAATATATCCAGGACTTTCCCCAGAAAGGTGACTGTTAGACAAGTACAACAGGTGAGACAAAGGGTAGCGTACATTTTCTCCCACTCCTCCCTGTTTGTCAAGTTGGCGTATGGAAATGCGCGAGATATGAAGCCGCGCAAGACCGCGCCACACCCTGACCCAAGTGCACATGCAGCAAGGACGACGCTAGAAACCTGGCCCGCAGGACGTTGATAGCCAAGAAAGATCACGCGCTTGTTCGTTATAAGGGCGTTAAAGAGAATAATGATCGGATGTGTCATATTTCCGTTCGTATGAAGGTGGGGATGTTGAGGGCCAGAAATGATTGTGTTAGGAACAGAGAAGGTTTGGATAAGTGAGATGAGAGAATACTTGATAAAAATCAATGATAAGCATCGCATCTCGCGAAAGAATAGCAGTCGAGCTCACGTCTCCCACTTCCTCGGGGAATGTTGAGATTGGCATCTTAATTGGTAAGGTGTGGCCCCTGTACACTATTGACGTCGAAAAGAAATGCGTGTCTTTCGGCGCTCTTGAATACGGGTCCGAGATTGCTGGTATCGTCATCTCATCCCGCTTCCCGTTGTGCATACCATGCGAGCTCGCGGAATTCGAGTCCATGGATTGTCTACCACGTTGTGATTGGGCTCGCGACGCCGGTTGGGTCTGGGGGGCCCCGACATACTGCTGTTCCTCTCCCTCGAGCACCGTCTCATCGCCCACCCACACAGCGCTGCCACCAAGCGAGAATGATGCCTCCGATGCACTTTGATGGCTTCGCATACTATCTGTGCGGCTGCGTACCTTGTTGTCCTCGAGACTCGAGCCCGAGCCGTTTTCCGTTGCGTGCATCACCAGCGTGTCGCGGTTCGAGGATGCATAAGTCGAGGGCGGATGCGAAGTTCCTGCGAGTGTTGTAGAGTTCGCGTACGAATTTGTACTGTCTTGGGAAGGCCGCTTGCTGTTCAGCCCCGCGTTAAACTTCTCAATGAAGACATCTTTACGCTCCGACACGCGCATAATGAGTTTTTCATCCCGGGCTAACACAGGAGCCTGGGAGATGTCCATGGCATTGACTGCGTCGAAAAGGCGAGCTAGACATTCTTGAGATGGGTCGGAAAAGTAATCGTCAAGAGCCATAAGGAGTACAGGCTTAAATAGAGCATAAGTTCTAACGACAGACAAATACTCGAAGAGGACGAACCTTGAATATTTGGATGAACGGATGGCGTGTGCATATGGCCATCGCCTTCACTACCGCACCACTATAACCACGTTTGCATCAAAACACGGACGCGTTGAAGCGTGCCACAAACGTACCGTCTGACCGCCTTGTCGTGCTTCGTTCTCACCAGATTCAGCACATACAGCAGACCGGACCCGTCCTCTTCCGGCCCCGCATTACCCAAACCCGTGTCCGAGTGCGATTCCAGCGCTAAAACAGGGAATATTCTGTTAAAGGACGTCTGATTCAAGAAGAATATCGTCCAGTCCTCGAGCTGTCGGTCTGCACCATCGGGCAGCATGAGATTGGCTATAAGACTGCAGAATCCGGTGCATTAGTTTTGAATGATAATCTGAGGGAAGAAATCATACCTTTCATCAGTGCCCAGCGGCTGAGGAAACTGGTAAGTCAATTGGGCGCCTCTGTCGATGTCGAACTCTGCGAGGAGCACAAATGCACAGTGCTCGCTGGTGCTGCCCATGGCGTCCGATCCCGACAAGAACGACGTGTTGTGTTCCTTAGCTGAATCGCTGTGTATTTTCGCTCAGAAAGAGTGATGGAGGTGCTATAAAACGTAGAATAGAATCAACCAGCCGAATGCGAAAGTGCAGGAAACGGTAAACCATCCGACGATCGGACGCGTCGGTTTGCTGAATTTGGTATCCAATCCCGGAACGCATACACTCCGTCAGTATTCTTGATTAGTAACGTGTTGGAACCTCCGCTGATAACAAACCAATAAACGAATGACATCTAAATTCACTATAGCCACTCAGAAACGAGTCGATTTGGCTTATGGCAAGTGGCATTGTATATAGACATGTGGGGAAATTACATCCGAAGCAACTGGCCCAATTTACAGGCTAGAGGTCCCCCAAGCCATCATCATCATCCAATTCCCCATCCTGGATCTCCTTCGCAAGCTCTTTCTCGCGCTCGCGCGCGCCCTCGGCGGCCGCAAGCTCCTTGCGATGTGCGTTGAGAGGATATCTCATCGCCTACAAATATACTGGTCAGTAACTGTTCGGCAGCAAAAGGCCTATAACTCCGTACCTTGACACTCTCGTTATGGAGTTGCAGACAGAACCCAATACGCCTTTGGTACGCCTCTGCAACGTCCGTTCCATAGCCACTCTTTGAGCCGCCACATTCGAGCCAGCCTTTCTCATGGACGACTTTACCCTCTATCACCCCGTCGCGGATGGCTTTCCCGACGATGTACTCTGCATCTTCCTCAGAATCAAGATGCAGCTTCACACATATGTCACGCAGTGAAATCCGGCTATAGGATAGCGAAAGCCTTCGCACACCCGTCTTAATCACGTTCTGCCGCAGGCGTACAATAAGTGTGTACGTCTTGTCAGCAGTAAATTGCGTCTGATATTCCTTCAGGGTGCTTTGAAATTGAGCCAGGGAGCCTGTGCGAACGGCTGGATAAAAGGTAATACTTAATTAGAAGATGGAACCTCCAGGAAGGGGAACAATCTCACCTCTGACAATTTCAAAGTAGCCCGCAAGGGCATCTTGGAGTACAGGCTGTCGGAACAAGCCGCGTTCCGGAATGTCGCCCATAAGTAGTTCAACCACGACGAAGAATTTGTGTACTGCTTGGAAGAAACCGGGTGCGGTCTTCGCAGGAGGTGCACGGCGGATCGCCTGCTGGAGATTCGTGTGCGCATCGGAATAGTTGAGCTGTACGGCCTTAATACGGCCAAGGTAGTAGTGGTAGCGCGCGAGCTGAGGATTGCCGGCAGAGGTAGGGAAGGTCGTCTTTGCGACAAGTTTGTCGGCTTGATCATAAAGATTGTAATGAAGATAATTGCGAAGGAGGAGGTTAATTAGAACAGCCTGGCACTCGTCGTCCCGCCGGAGAGAGGCGGTTTTCTGAGCCGTCAACAGAAGCCTATAAATATATATTTTAGAGATGTGGTCTCAACTGCAGCTAAGATGACTTACGGTCTAACATCCTCTAATTTTCCAGCGAGCTCATAAGCGCGTCCGAGAGCGAACCAGACACGTGCGGCGAGCGGGTCCATGCTCCTGCGATTCCATGTCTGGATTTTGCGCACTGTTTCGTGTGCCAGCTCAGCAGACTTTCCGCAGTTCGCTGGATCGGAGAGTAGGTAATATATAATTAATAGACGCAGGTAGACCTCGCTTTCAGGAAGAGGGTCGGAGGAGGGCTGGGAGGGCTTTAATTGCTGCAGGGCCGAGGCCATCGTATTGTCAACGTCCATCGAGGCTTCCACTATCTCAGCGCCTGGAGCATATGCGGGGATCCAGGAAAGTAAATCTCTTTTTGCGGGCACGTCTAGGACGACGGTGCATATAAATTAGCGGCGCTTGCAGACACGCATAGCTCCCGGCTTACCCTTTGTATAGATCGCTTCGACTGCCTCTCCCAGAACTTTACTATTCAGTTTTTTGCGCAGGCCCGTAAGGGTTCGCAGCACTCGCGTTGTGAACCGTGGTTCGAGCATGGATACGCCCTTCTCGATGAGCGCGACATTTGCTTTGATCTCCTGCGGGGGTGTTGGCGGTGGGGGGAGACTCTCCTCCTTCTTCACAGAATCCTTGTTTTCTTTGGACTTGTCGTCCGAGGGATTCATTTCGACGTCAGCAACAGCCATGGTGAGTAGGCAGAGGCAAGAGGGCTAGGGAGGGGCTTGCGCGTACACTTCGAGAGAACGCGTCGGGCTCTGGGTGACGCGTAATCCTTACATTACATAATGTAAAGAGTTTGTATTCGTGCGAACACTTCCAAGAGAATCTCAACTTCAAACTTGGCGCACTTGACACATTAGTGCTGGTGTCTCTTTCAGCATGTCTGTATTCACTCGCATCTGGAATCTCATCCGCAGACCAGTGGGTTACTTCGCTGGTGGGCAATTTGGATAGTGCTGACAGTGCTTCCTTCAGACAAGTTATGTAGGCAAGGACTTGGAAGGTGCGTTCAATTCGTGGGGTTTCACGTTTAGCTCCTTACACAACCCAAAGGAAACTATTTCTACGAATATGCATCAACTACGAGTGGTACGTGCGTGTCTGTATTATGGGCCGTTCTTATACTTATACCTCTCGCAGACCCACGCCGAACGCGACGCGTCATAAAGTACAACGGAAAAACTGACATGCTGGAGGTGGCAAATCGCAACAGGCAGTTGGCAGGTGAGCGCGCGCCATCCCCCTTCCTCACTTTTCCCGTTCAGCACGTAATCATAACTGAATAACCAGTGCAGTGGAAGGCTTGGCTCACACATACCCGGTTACACCCGCCGTCCATTGAGGTCTGTTGTCTTCACGCGCCTCGTATATTCAGCCCATGGTTTGAACTTACCGAACTAGGAACTGCAAACGGATGTAGCGCGACGCGAGCGTCTTGCGCACAATGTGGCACTGCTCGAGGCAAGGGATCGAGAGGAGCGTATCCGTCTAGCGAGTGCGGACAACGCTCAGCACGTCATCGCTGAGCTGGATACAGGCACCGCGCGCTCCAGAAATCCAGACGGGCCCCGATCTCACGAAGAGGCGAAGCGTGGAGCTCCCGAGCCTGAACAAAGCCCCTGGATTCCAAGACCCCCGTCCGATGAACCGCAGCCGTGGGCACCGAACGCCGCCCGTCGTGGTGAATAATATCACGTTGGTTTGTAACTCAAAAGCCTCTTTCGCGTATATGTGTTGGACTGAAACACATTTACGTTTGATTAGCTGCTAGCCGCAAGGCTTAGTGTAGAGCTAACATATCTATTATAATTCAGTTATGCGCGACTCGGACAGTCGTAATTTCAAGTGAACGCGAAGACAACGCTTAGGGGGCGAAGACACGGAACATCCGAAGAATGAAAGTGAATGTACGCAATTGATGCCACTGTTTTGGACGCTTGAAGAGCGGCTTTCCCGGTGAATTGACAGGGGCACAATTAACCCATTCCGAAGGCGTGTTCTAATCCTCCAATGGCTTAGAATGTTGATACTGGTGTCGGGCAAGAATGCATAGTGTTCCCTCCTAAACTATGGCGGTGACCTTAAGACCATTTCGTCCGAGCTCTCTGTTTGTCTGAGATTCACCGCGGTTCTGTACCTCTTTTCTTTCGCCCTTATCCCTTCCAGTGTGGTCAGCGGGCCGTAAGAAGACATAAGGAGATGAGTCCATACGGCACTGGCAGACTCCACATATAAGCTTTAATGGGTCTTTCGAAGCCGAAGCGCTAGCAAGACCTCGTGGTCTTACAAGCTATCTTTCGAAGAAAGAGCCAAACAGAGGCGGTCCCGGGTGTACACTGTATCCGCTGCTGTCGCTTCGAAGGATCAGCATTCATCTGAGGCCGACGAGATTTTACTTAGGCGAGTACGAAATTTTCGAGGATAAAAATATATCATGCTGGCAGACTAGACCGAAGTAGACTTCGTTGCTATAGCGCGTAGGAACGAAACGCAAGCGCTGGGTCTGCGGAGATAACATTTACATTCGCTTACTTGCGACAGAACTGAATCCGCATCGCTTCCTATGCTTCGCCTTCCTTGTTGGGAATAAGGGGGCCCGCTCATTCAATACTCCCGCCAAGTTGATGGCTCAAGGAGAAACACGAATAAAATCGTTGGCTTGTGGGGGTCGGCGGCCAGCAGCACTCCACTAGCCGCAAATTTGCTCCCGCTGGTGCCTGGGGCTATCGAGCGACAGTCCTCTAAAGAAAGAGTAATAATGGCCATTAAATGAGCAGATCTGAGATTTTCTGCAAGATTTTATGTAAATATCTAGCGGTTGCGCCCATCAGCCCGATGGGTGCAGGGGGGTATCCATAAAAAGTAAATCAATCTCCATATGGGATTTTCCGGTGCCTTGGAATATAGACTTCGCTAAACCCTGTCTTCTCACGTATTTCTAGTCTTCCAGAAGTTGAAACAGAAAGAAATCTGATATAACACCTCCTCTGCTTGACATGGCCGTCGTCCGCTCTACCCTCGGTTCACCCGTCTCGCAAGCTCTGCTTTCGACTACGCCGCCGACGACGACGACAGGCCTCTTGGACGCCGCGACGTGCAGATTCGGGAATGAGTGACCACAAGTCCGTGCACGGCACGTCGCGCTCCAACTCGTTTGTCGATCAGAAGGAAAAGGACGGGGCAGCCTCGACCGAGTATATCCACAGCGACCTCAAGAATCTCGACGTCGGACTCGCCCTTGTCGCGGGACATGCCGATGAAGCCGAGCTCACTCCCCAAGAGTCAAAAAGGTTGCGTCGGAAGATCGACTGGCACATCCTTCCGCTTCTTTGCTTAATTTACACCGGTGTGTATGAAGTCTTTTTTAGGTTGTTCTTTCTCTCTGCTTATACCTGTTTTTAATACAGTGCAATTCATAGACAAGTGAGTATCCTTTAGAAGAGCTATGTTGTGTGCGGACAGCGGAGGTCCAGGGACTGTGGATCGACATGGAGATATACTCTTTCATGCGTGATGCGTTTGATCAGAGCTTTGTTGTGCCGTGTCTGATATTATTTCCTAAAGGGGTACACTCGCATCTTCGTCTATACTTGGATTCCTTACGGATAACAATCTTTCGACGAACGAGTTCAACACCTTGAGCTCAGCCTTTTACATCGGTATGCACACCCAATGTTGCAGATCTGTGCCTACAAAAGCTGCACCTTTGCGACCTTCTTCCGCTAACACAGACTACGTATTTCGTAGGTTACTTGGTCTTCTCATGGCCACAGAACTGGGCTTTGCAGCATTTCCCGGTAGGCAGGTGGTTGACATTCAACATCCTTCTGTGGTAGGTCACGCCGTCTTACAGCTTTGGCCGCGTACAGCGCTAAAACACACCTACTAAGGTCTTTGTTCTTGGGTCTGCATGCCGTCTGTCATAATTTTGGAGGCCTTTGTATGCTTTCTCCTTCGTCGTCGCTTCGTTTTACTAATTCGATATGTCCAGTTGCTTTGCGTTTCCTTCTCGGTGCCTCGGAGGGTAGCATGACCGCCGGATTAATGCTTGTCTGTTCTATGTTCTATACTCGCTCCGAAATTGGCGAACGACTGGGCTGGACATTCCAGTGCAACGGTTTCGCGGTCATTATTACGGGCTTCCTGCAATTCGGCGTCTACCATGCTGACGCAAATAAACACCCGAATCAGTGGCAATGGCTCATGATCGCGACATCACTCATCACTTTCGTGCCTTTCGTCCTCTTCCTGTTGTTCTTCCCGGATAACCCAACGACTGCTCGTTTCCTTACTCCGACGGAGCGCATGAACGCCGTGCGGCGTGTGCAGGAGAATCAGAATGGTATCGAAACGAAGACGTGGAAACGCTATCAGATGATCGAGGCATTCACAGACCCGAAGACGTGGTTGTTTGCCCTGTTTGCCGGATTCGCGGCCCTTATCGGCGGTATCGGCGTGCAATACTCGATCCTGATTAAGAGCTTTGGCTTCACGACGCTTCAGACTACGCTACTTGGCATTCCAAGCGGGTTCGCTCAGGTTATCGGTATTACAACCGCGTGTTATGCGTTACGTCGTTTCCCTGTGCGTCCTCATCCTCATCCCTCTTCTATCTCAGCCCTGGGCTTATTTTGAATGCATACATAGAACTGCCGTGCGTGGATTGCCATCATCAGCTGGGCACCTGCTATTACCGCGTGTTTGTTGGAGCTTTGCGCACCGTTCAGTAACAGGACCGCCCATTTGGTCGGAATTTACCTACTTTGTGAGATATCTGTTCCTTTCCCTATTCACTATTTATTATATAGTGGATTCTCATACGTATTTCCGTCTTTTCAGACATGGGGAGCTCCCCTGCGTTTATAATGACGATGTCCTGGGTGACGTCAACAGTCTCCGGACACACGAAGGTTCGTCTGCGTCTGGCGACGCCGAAACCAACATTGACCGTGAATCTCCTCTAGAAAACGACTACAACTGCGATCTTCCTTGTCGGGTACGCACTCGGTCAGATCCTTTGCACTCAGTTCTGGAGGGACGAGTATCGTCCGAGGAACCTCGTGCCTTGGGGTATCACGCTCATGTCGCACCTTTGTGCGATTTTGTGCACGCTGGCGCTGCGTTCACTGTTTGTGCGTGAGAACGCGCGCCGTGATGCTCTTCGAGCGGAGGCGGAGGCATCTGGCAAAAGCCTCGCGGCGTTCGAAAACTTCGCGTTCGTCGAAACGACTGACAAGGACGGAAACGTCATCCAGTCGCGTGTCGACAAGACATTCCTTGACCTTACCGATAAAGAGAATCTCGCGTTCAGATATGTGCTTTGAATCGACCCTGCTATCCTCTGGGTCCGCGATCGCCTCCATCCTTGGTCGCCAACTGTGTTGTCACTGTTGTCACTGGACCCGCCAGTGCGGTCGCTTTCGCCTCACGTTCTACACCTTCATCTCGTTGGATATTTTCGTGTCTGTGCTCTAGCTCAACGACTATTCGCTGTTATGCGCTTTCGACGGGATACACGTGCACATATCGCCCGTGTTAGGTTTCTCCTGTCTTGTACAAAATATAATGTCCTCCAGCTTGGTTCGATGCTCTATTTCTCTTATTGGGTATTATGGCACACAGCTTGTTTTTCCCCCTGTTGCGTATAATAATGTCTTAATGAAAGGTGTATTCGGCATCTGTATATATGTACGTGCAGGCCTTTTTATATACCGAATAACCTTCTAAGGAGCCGATCCCCGGCCTCAAACAAACGAAGCAGGGCAATCTGTTCTCTATAAAACGGGACTTATTCTAATTTCGGACATGTGAACTGTACATACGGAACCTCTTGCAACCTTACCGTTTATCCATGTTCCGAGTCCGATACTTCACTCCTTTAAACCCGTCTGCCCCCAAGGGAGTGGTTGGAAAAGAGGTGACAAGTCGTTGCGGGAATAAATTACTAGATTCAAGCGGCACATAGACAGTGTAATTTACGAAATGAATAGTAGCAAATGGACAGCAGAGAGCAGGAGGTACGGTCACAGAATCTACAAGGAAGAGGGAAGCTTTTTTCTGGGTCTTCGGACTTCAATCACCCTATATTCTGAAAGCTCCCGTCGGCGGAAGTCCCAGCATCTCCCTCCATGGCGCTACTCGCCACCTCAGACAACTTCCCTTGCGGTATGCCCTGCGTCAGTGCCGTCGCCACCGCACCCCCACTCGGGGGCAATGCCCCTGCATTTCTTGCAAGTTCCGAGCGCACACCATCAAGCATACGTCGAATTCCTGCACGTTCATTCGCAAGCGAAAGCCGTTGAGCTTCAAGCGCTCGCCGTTCCTCCTCCAGTACAGTCTCCATCTCCTCGAACTGCTCCATCTTGAGCTCGATCCGCGTCAGGGTAACCTTGATGAGCTGTGCAAGCGCGCTGCGCATAGAGTGTGCCTCTGCATCTGCAAGTCGGCGTGCGGCTTTCGCAGAGGATTGCAAGGCAAGATGAGCGGCGCGTGCGACCTTAGAGTGCGGAATGCCAGGGGGCAACTTCTTGGCGCTGGTGCCAGCGGTTTCGCCGTCAGGACCATCAACAGCCATACCGTCGTCGCCCCCATCTTCATTGCTGCCCGATGCCTTAGGTTCAGTGGACATTTCCTGTTTCTGCTCCATGTCCACGGAATCCATTGTTTTGTCGGCCGCCTCCCCACCTTCCTTCTCCGCATCGCCAGTTTTTCCTTCAGTATCCCCCTCTTTTGAATCTTTGTTATTGTCTGTAAGCTCATGGAGAGCCGCCTTCGCTGCGTCGGCGGCGACTCCTGGACCCACAACACCTGCCAAAAATGCAACGACACTCATAACAGGGTTGTCTGCTTGCTCAAACGGAAGACGTGCATAGCGCAAGGGGCCCTTAGCGCCCTCACTTTCTGCTTCCAGATATGGATCCTCGATTGGTAGCTCGAGGAACTTGCGAATACACTGCTGTGCGGAACGCGTACCAACATGCTCTTCAATGAGCGACCAATCGTCGTCGTACATTTCGACACCCTCAAGCAGCAAGAGTACCTCTTGATCCGACCAACCGTCATCCCCATCTGCGTTCACCCCATGCGCTGTGTTATTCTGCGTTGCTGTGAGCTTAACGAAGTCGCCGCTAAACATCGTCGACGGGAAGCGGCCATCGAGATAACACGGTGGACAAAGCTCGAAGTTCTTTTGCTTGAGCGAGTGGTAGCGTACGGTCGTACAGTCGACACCGCACGTATCGCACGAGAAGCTGACACCACGCGAGCCAGAATGTGCAGCGCCGTTCGCAAGTACTTTCGCTTCGGACGAAGATACTTCACGAGACGCCTTTGCGGTCGTTTGGTAGATGTTGGAACGAAGTTCTAAAGACGCAGGAGTGGGCGTGGAAGCGGGCTTTGTAGCTCCATTCGCTCCCGTAGGTGCATCCTTAGTGGAAGGTCGTGTACCCGGATGCAGTGACTGTAAGCCGCGTGGCGTGTCGAGAACAACACGAAAATGACCAGTGAAAGGCGGCGCTAGAGTGGCAGGACGGGTTTCGGGATCCACCTGTATATAAAGTTAGAGCAACCGGAAGTCTTTGCTAAGTGACACATACCTGGTAGTTGATGAGCCCCCATTGCTCGAGGAATGCATGAACACGCATTATAGCGCAGACATCACCCGCCAAATTCCTCCGGCACGCTGTAAATGTTAAGTATTCGCTCGGTCGTAACCTGTATGTATTGATCATGAAGTCTCGGTACTCCTTGTATATGGACGGCGTCTTTGAACGGTTACGAGAGTTAAAGAACTCCGGTAGTGCTCTCCGCTCGACTGGGTGTATCTTCGCCATGTCAAACCATGCAGCGTACGAGGGTATGATAACCTCGTGAGTCTGCGCGGCGAGATACTTGCGAGCCTGCTCTTCAAGGCGGAGTCGCGTTGCCTCTAGTTGTGCAGGGTCTTCGTCGTCGTTGTCGTCTCCCGAGTCAGCCTCGTCGTCGCCGCCTTCTCCCATTGAGACGTCTCCCCCATCTTCCTCGCCCTCTCCCTGAACTTTGACTTTCACGCTCCCTCCCGCCTCCGGAGCAGTTTGGGTCGGAGGTTCCGCCGGCAAGTTCGCGATGTCACCAGACGGGATAGGCTCAAGCTCTGAGCGTTTCCCGGGTGCGTTTTCAGGATCAACAGGAGTAACGCCAAAGTTTTGTTCAGGTATGGTGAGCTTTACGCGTTTGATCTCTTGCGTACCCGACGGCGAACCCGCGCGCTTTGGAGAGTCCATGGTTGGTTGTAGTCTAACTTCCGAGCCTTTGGAATTGTGGAAGACAAAGTAGGCCGGCCCTAAACCACTTTATTATGTAATATGTGTGCTTTTGTAAACTTGTGCTCCTGCCTAACCCGGATTTTGACTTTTCAATCCTATCTTAATGGTCTTCAGACTCTCACTTGACCTCCATGTCCTTGTGTTTATAAGACTAACTCAACAAAAGTAATAGCCTCACGGTTTATGCTATATAGCGGTAAAAGTCACGGGCGGTTTGATTTCGCCTCACGGACCGTCGCCGGTGAGAGGTTCGACTTGTGGAGGGATTTGTGCCTCCCTTCTAATAGAGCGGAAGAGTAAATAGGAGTTAGGTGGCCTGATAAACTTCTCTGGGTCATTCCGAGAGGATAAACAGTACATATTTGTTTTTCAATCACGTTAATGGGGTCATGAGAAGGATAGGCGGCAGTATTAATGGAGTGCCTACCGCCGTTATCTGACCTTCAGGAGGCATGGAGGGACCGGAATAGATGTTTTGACTTCTTCCATGGTGAGCCATTTCGAGTGATATCGAGGGAATAGAGAAAATTTTAGAAAGGGTTACTAACCGTTCAAAAATAATTGGTTTTCAACATGGAAGGCGGCTGAGTTGAGGAAATATCTAAACTCCGCGTGCTTTGATGTGGCTGAGATGGCCGTGGGAGTAAATTTTTCTGGCGGACCGCACGCGACACAAACCTCTTTGCACAGTCGTGTCGACGACGGCACGGCCGCTCACCTCAGTTCATTGGCAAGCCTCGCGATGATAAACGTTTGTCCTCTCAGGTATGTATTTATTGGTGACTGTTGATTTTGCTAGCCTGTTTACCACTTGCATAGGTTGAAGCTGCATTGACTGTTTTGAACTGCGGGGACGTATGTCCATTCTGACGAGAGCCTTCGGAGTCCATCGTGCATTGCGTCCTCGCGCCTTTTTCTTGCAGAAAGGAAACTTTTCGCAGGCCTTTCATCCTCACGATGTCGTCCCGCAGCTATCGAATTTATTTACCATACCCGATGCGGGAGCGAACACGCCAGCTCTTCGACTTGAACCCGCAAGTCCTCCAGGTTCTTTCTTCCTCGAGGAACCTGGCGAAGAATATGGTTCGCTTGAAAAATCGGGAACTCCTCCCAATGTGAAGGAACTTGTGACACAATCACCCGAAGCTCATGCTACAGAGGTTCTCCTCAGGCTGATCGCCAAAGGGGATATGGACGCGGCGAATGCGGCAAAAAACGAGTTTGGCAAGCTTGGTGTTGGAATTCGTCCTGATATTGCTTTTGCAGACGTCGCTATCAAGGCGTTAGCCAACATCGATCCTAAAGTGCGAGCGAGAGACTTCGTCGGATGGTGGTCGATTGCGGCATTGAAAGAGTGTCCAGAGAAGATTGCGAAGGCTTGTGGGAGACTGATGAAACACCCGTATGACCTTCCCCTTCTCATGGACTTCTCTGTCATCTGCATCAAAGCGGGTTTCATGAAGACGATTGTGACTGCACGTCTTTTCCCTCATATATTCCGTTTCGGCGACCCACACGCAACTTCGGCCTTTCTATTGAAGCTTGAGCACGCAGCCAAGGAACAATGTGGGGAGAATGGTTCTAAGGATTGGATGGCTATGCGTAACTTAGCCATTAGGATCCACTTTCTTTCAGGTCGCCATCGAGTCGGCGCATACATGTATGGAAAGGCTACTGGAAGAATAGACTTTGAAGACCAGACTAGGAAACTTATGGAATTTGCCGGGCCCTTCAGGAAGCCAAAGTCATCGTTGACTATCCCCGCTTCTTCAATGCGCCGTTATGGTGTTGGAGAGCGCATTCCTTCCCCCTCGATCCTTGCTTCTGAACTTCGTCTGTTACGACATGCTATCAGGTCCGGCGAACGACCACCTCATTTTGAAACCTTGCTCGCAGACTTCATGTCCGCGTACGAGCTTACCGGTAGACGGGAGCATGCACTTCGGATGCTACGTAGGGAGGTCTTTAGAAAAGCCCCGCTGGCGGTGCGCGTACGCTGGGTTGCCGGCGAACAGCTCTTCTATTCTGCACAGAAACGGCCGCTTGCGAGTTTGCGCACGTTTGCACGTTACTGTCTCGCTGACCACGTACTTACGACCGAGGTAATGCGTCTTCTTAGTGTATGGACCAGACACAAGACATTTCGGAAGAAGCGCAAGGATTGGCATTTTGCGAACGCAACCAATGGAATGAAGTGGAAAATCTGGCCATCAAACCTTTGCTTAAATCTCACATGGAAGGCCGTCCTGCAGCTCAGTTCGAAAAAAGACATCGAGCGTCTGTACTCTCTTCTCGTAGCACATACTGAGGCGGCGCATCGCGAGGCCGCCCGGCTTTCGGAAAACCTGCACAATCATGTGCACTCTATCGCCAGTTTACATTCTGCCGACAAATATTACTATGACAGCTCGAGCGAGATCGTCTCAGTTGCTCCGGCGGTGTTTCCGGATGAGAGCTTTTTCCACCATTTTATTGTTGCATTTGCGACTCGCGTATCGGCGCGGCGGGCCGGGGAGGTCCTTGTGGATATGCAGCGATTGGGTCTTAAGCTTACGAAGGACGGCTGGGGTACATTAGCGGGTGCATACGCTCGTTCAGGCGATATGAAGCGCGTTACGCGGATTCTCGATCATATCGACGCCATTGACGATGAACTGCGTGCACAGAAGGTCAGTGCGGAAGACCGCAAGGATGACGTGGAACTGGGCCGCCTGTTTCTCCGTATGCATCGAACCACCAAGATCACGTACAATAGTGTCGTACAAGGGTTCACGAACTGCGGGATGTATACTGAGGCCCGTGCAATCCAGAAGCGTATGCACGAGCGCGGGTTATTTAAAAAAACAAGGGATGAGCGCTTGGTGGATAAGCGCTTGCGGGCGATACTGCATAGACTGTCGAGAGCCGAGAAGGGGAAGCCTTATCATAGACGTCGGGGGACACCGATGCACATGCGCCGCGTCGTACTCGTCGATGGTAGACCTATCTATGTTGTGACGGATAAAGTTGATTGGTTATCCGAGGGGAGGGAAGCTGAGGCACGTCCGTAACTTATTGGGTGCGCAATACCAGGAGACTTACAGAGCTCGAATACATTGATGCGTTCATGCCCTTTCTTTTCTCCCTTGGAATGACTCCTTCGCCACCATCGAGAAGGAAAAGATGTCCCCGAAGGCTTGTTCATGTTGCAAGCTGATCAACCTGACTCCCATCGGGCGACCCTACGAACTCAATGTATACAACAATAACATCTGTATAATTCCCTAATAATATCCGACCACAATCATCGTCAGAGCTCAGCTATACACATGTACATATGATGGGTCGCAACCTTTAATGCGGGCGTCGATCGTGTGTCGATCGCTCAAAACAGGTGTTGCTTCGTAAACAGATCTGCTTCCGTCATAGTTGTGCCAGTAGATATATAATGACCCGTCCCTCAGGCAGACACGATACACTCTTACGCAGCAACCATCAATTGCAGGCTGGTACTGTACATACGAACAGGCATGGCAAAGAACGACGACAAGTACACGGACCCGGGTCAGTATAAGCTTTGCCCAGAAGTTGTTTGCGGCATTGTGTCGAAAATAACACGCCTGCCACGCACTACTAGAGCTCCGGTCGGAGATCAAGGAGAATGTGCAGGCCTCGGATAAAGGGGGTCAGCCCGGGTGAGCGCGCCTGACTACGCGAAGCTGTGTTCATGGAAAAGCTGACGCCTGCTATGTGCAGTCAATGGTCCGCTCGAAAGGCGCAGGTCGGTACTTTTCTCCTTACTTTTCAATGTTGGCCATTTTAAGTGCGCCACGTATAGATGATGGCTTCTGAATACAAAAAATCCATGCACGAGCGAGGTGAGGAACCGTACACGACGGACAAGTCAGAACAATCCGAGAGCCAGAAGCACCTGAGCGAGTGGACCAAGGAGGAGTGGCAGACGAGTGACGGAAAGGCAGAAGCGAAGCAGGAAGACGGGACGGAGCGGCGTTACCTTCCTAAGAAAGCTTGGGAGAATATGACAGACGATGAGAAGAAGGCGACGGACGAAAAGAAACTCGGGGGGAGCAAAGAGGGAAAACAGGTAACCCCCTGTCCTCACTCAAAGGTTTTTTACTGAGGCCAGCGCCCTACAGCACGTTCATAACACAGAATCTGGGAAAGAGGCGAGAAGGGATGCACAAGACAATAGTGAGGACGCGGAAGCTGATGAGGGTGACGACGATGCCGACAATGATCACGAGTCCGCAAATGAAGAGGACCAGAAATCTCCGAAATCAGCAAGAGAATCATCACCTGAACGGCCTGCTAAACACAAGCTCACAGACAGCGAGGATGAAGTTGGGGGCATTCCGGAAGAGCTTCCTGCTACTAAGTTGGTGAAAGGGAGCCAGGGCGAGAAAAGGACCACCAGATCCAAGGACAAAGGTGGATCTCAATCGCGATCTGACGCAAAGAAAGGGGGGAAGCGCGACAATGGTGTCGACAACGAAAGTGACGGTGAAGTTAGATTTGGGGAGCCCGGAAGTGCAACGCGTCTCCCTGAGGAAGGACAGACGGTGCACTGGAAGGCACCGTCCGGCTGGTGCGAAGGTCAGTCGGGAAAAGCGAAGCCCTATGTACACAGCTTACGGTCTTTTCATCTTGCAGGTAGCGTACTTGAGATTCTCTACTCTGAGAAAAGTGTCAACGGCAGACGCGCGAAGGCTTCCGAGAGCGACCCGCGCATAGTTCTGAAAAGTACGAAATCGGGTAAACAGGCAGTGCATAAACCGGGGGCGATTCATTTTTAACGTGAAAAGGTTTCTCGGGTCTGTCTGAATTGATAATGCGGGATGGTATAAAAAGGATAAGTCAAGGAAAATACGTGCTTCATGAGTATAATTATGCTGGTAAATAATCAAAAACGACGTATATATTGAATGATTGTAAAAAGCCAGACTCAACATCTATGCATCTGGCCTCTTGGGCTCCAACCCCTACCACAGCTGAATTTCTAGAGAAAAAAATCTCAACGATGAATATGTCGGAACTGGTAAGTATAAGTGTCACAGTGATAAATCATAAGCGGGAGTAGAAGTCGTCCTTAGAACCGATTCGATCAGAGGTTTGACTCTTCGGACTCGGGTAGACCCGTGGTATGCATTACGTAAAGCGAAAGGGTTCGCATGCTCAGCTTTGCTCAGAAGCTAAACTGGTGCTAGGTTTGAAGAGCACGGCCGTCCCCAACCTTCTCACATCTGCAATTTACTTTCTGACTTCGCACACTCGCCTGCTCGCAAAGGATAGCTCTCAAGAAACTCTGCGCTTAACCCGCTCTCTATAAACAATCCTGCTGCATTCTGATCCTTCCAACACAACTATTGGAGACGAAAGTTACTGCTGCTGCTGCACCATAAAACACGCTCTTTACCGAACCCAACGGACTGGAAGAACACGAACATAGACTGAATTATGTCGGAAGACCCATACCATGTTGTGCAGGCCGAGATGCAGGGTACGCTTGCGAGCGCTGGCACGCTCCTCTCGAGCTTCCGGCGCATCCACGGTATGGCTGCATCTTCGTCTGGCCGTGGGGGCGCAGATGAAGGTGAAGAGGTGTCTTATGCAAGGAGCGAGGTAAGTGGAACACGTGTATAATAGAACTGAGCTGGGCTGAAGGCATTCATAACTCGCTCGTGTAGTTGAAGGCGACGCTGTCTGCGCTGGAAGCCGACCTAGAGGACCTCGAGGAGAGTGTACGGTACGTCTGGCTTTTGCGCCGTCCTCGAACTAATTTAAGCTTACCGAGCGCCTACTTCTAAACTTTAGGGTGGTAGAGACGACCGGCCCACGGTATTTTGGCCTGGACGACAGCGAGGTACAGTCGCGTCGGCGGTATGTCCGCGAAGTGCGCCAGGAACTCGAGGTGCGCACTCCCTCCAGTTACCCTTAGCATATCTATAGCATACGGATGGAAGGGGCTTACGAAATCGCGTCTTGCATTCGTCAAGGACTAGAACATGCGCGCGGAGGTGGCCGCTTCTGAGGTGCGTAGACGCGCTTTTTTTATTCTTTATACATGACCGTGACAGTTTTGCTATTTCCTTCGCCAGAATCAAGGCCCGTCAGGCGCTGTGAGATATGCACCATCCTCGCCGACGTCGCGTCCGAAAGCAAACCCGCTAGCTCCCCGGCCTGGCGAGGATATACCGACAGCGAAAGGCGACGACGACCAAGCAGCGTGGAGTCGCATGGAGCAACAGGTGCGCTTCCCTTTTGGCTACTCAACGAGTAAATAGTTCTGACTATTTGTCTGATCTTGGAACGTGCAGATGATAATGGAAGAGCAGGACAAGACTATTGACTCGATTTCGGGTACAATCTCGACGCTGGCAGAGCAGGCCGGGTTGATGGGGCGAGAGATTGGGGAACATGTTGAGTCTGTATTACTCTTCCTATTTTCCCGAGACGCATTAGGATGCGCCTTGCAAAGTGAATACCAAGCTGACGATTTGTTCCAATCTACTTGCTCTTACGTGCAGAATGCTTGGTGATCTTGAGAGCAATGTCGACCGGACGGATACGAAGCTTCAGAAGTCTTTAAAGCGGATACAGCGTTTCGCACGCGAAACAGAAGGTTCGTCATTTGTGCCTGATCTTTATAGTTGTGGTTTACATGGTGTCACGAGCTCAAACGAACACCTGCACTTCTTGATATCCCAAAGACTCTTTGAGCATGCCTTCACGTTACTTCTGTTGTTTGCTTACTTCACTTATTCCCTGCTATTTTAAGCTGTATACTGACCTATTCTGTAGAAACGAAAAGTGGATGGTGCATTGTTATCCTTATCGTCATCCTTTGCGTCCTTCTGCTCATGGTCATTCTTGTATGATGTCTGTATCCACAACATATCGCCCATTACCCCCCTGCATGTTGCATATCCGATTCGCTACACGGACGATTGGTAATTTCTTCGGAGTATTCGTTCATCTCGGGACATTCGGTGGCCTGGGACTGAATAGTCCCGTCTTAATAAATATCCTTTCCTCTCTCATACAATTTAAATAATAACCACTCTTTACCACCTACCTGCCAAAGTCGATTGTTACTAATAGATCTGTATCCACTGGCCGCATAACGGCAAGCATGAACTGCGCCACTTGAGTGATTCGGGCCCTGGTGATCTATGAATTAGCGCCCTGGACAACCAGGCGACACTCGGAGAAGGTTAACGCGGTTACGGAGGGTGATTAGGCGCACAATTAGGCGCACGTCGAGTGCACGCTATTTAATTTGGCTGTTAGCGCATCGGACTGAGAACCCGTTGTGGCTGGCTCGTGTTGAGGCTTGCAACAAGCGTCCGCAAACTGGGATGTCACATACGGAGCAAAATACACGAGAAAAAGGACAAAAACAGACAAGGACTACTATAAACGGAGTTACTTCGTGCAAAATTGACGTCACGGGCCGGAAATGGAGACGGAGCGAGGTCTAATTTTGCACATACAAAGTGGTGGTGCTTTTGCCAGCGCGTGTGCGCTGCGGAGGGCCATCGCAACCAGCGTCCCCTTGTCTTGCTCTATTATCTCCTTCCTTTCTTTCTCCTTTGTCTTTCACATCACCCTCTTCAAGATCGCGCCCACTGGCGTTCATTGTATCTCTGCTCGTTGTCGGCGCGCGCAATGTGAGTGCCTTCTTCCTGGATCCCCCTCCAAGTATAGGCCTCGCACACCATGTCTATGCACGCATACCCCGAGCACTTCATGCATGTATCTCACCGTGCCCTCACCAGGTCTGGAAACTCGACGGCCATCCAGGCGACTGCGAAGACTGAGTCGACCGCAACCTTCGTCACCGCGCTCTGGCTGAACGCCGCAATATTCGGCGGCGAACTCCTCGCGTTTACGCTCCTCCGACCCCTTTTCCAGGCGGTCTATGAACCCCGCACGTACATTCCGGAAGATGAGAGGTGAGCAAATCTTTCCAGTTTCGGAAGCTGAGAGAAGGAGGAGATATGGGATTTAAATGAAGACGGGTCGCTCGGGCTCGAATACCGATACGGAGACGAAGGCACTCCCTGCGCAATCTATGGGCCATTAGCAATTAATGAAGGGGGAGAATTGACGCCTTTGATGTGGTTGAAAATAGCTACATTGGATCTCTTTCCTTCCTTGGGTGCACTTTGCGCTTTACTTCCGGGCATCGCCACGTGACCGTGCATTGGAGCCTCTCTTCCGCTACTACTTGAAACCGCTACTTGACCAGCATGCTCATTTCCTCTTAATTGATTGTAGAAAGCGCTCGCCGCGTCTCCCCCCACAGCCATGGGGCTGGCCACTTTCAATCTTTCGTGCCGACTACAATGCAATCAAGCTCCAGAATGGCATGGATGCGTATTTCTTTGTGCGCTTCCTGCGCATGTTACTCAAGATGTTTGTCCCCATATGGGTCGTATCCTGGGCAGTCCTTCTCCCCGTCACCGGCGTTGAAACCGGCTTGGGAAAGAAGGGCCTTGACAGGTTTACTTTCGGTAATATCGGCGTTGCAAATGAAAGCAGGTATTGGGCACATGTATGCTGTGCATGGGCTTTCACCAGTAAGTTCCTTACCTTACCTCCTGCCCCCCCCTCCTTTTCAGACACTGACTCGCTGCGCTTTATTGCAGTCTGGACTCTTTGGGTAATTCAGTCCGAGATGCGCCATTTTGTCACGGCACGGCAGCAGCATCTCGTCGACCCAGCGCACTCCAAATTGGCGCAGGCGAACACGATCCTCATCACGGGCATCCCTACGAAGTTCCTTACCGTGAAGGCACTAACGCACGTCTTTTCGCACTTACCTGGAGGTGTACGCAAGGTCTGGCTCAATCGCGACCTTAAGGACCTTCCAGACATCTACGAGCGTCACCTCCAGGCGTGTAGCAAACTCGAGTCTGCGGAGACTGACCTCATTTCCACCGCGGTAAAATTGAACGCTAAGAAAGATAAGGGGAAAGGGAAAGAAAAAGAAAAGGTGACGTCCGAGCTCAAATCGAGAACGACTGGCACGAGTGGCGGGGCTGACGCCGGGACAACAAAGAATAAAGGCATGAAAGAGTCCGAGCCGCGCGAATCCGGTGAGCCGCTTACCTCTGAGTCAGCAAGTGCGACCGGGGAGAACGGGAATGGGGATTTGGAGAGTGGACCTTCGGTCTCTCGCGCAGAGGAACTCGTCCCGCGCAAGAACAGGCCGACGCATCGCCTGCCCGCAGGGTTTTTGCCATTCTCACTTCCACTAATCGGGAAGAAAGTGGATAGCATTGATTGGGCCCGTGAGGAAATCAGAGTCACGTCGCATCTGCTCAAACGTGGACGCGACGTGCTGGAGCGCGAAACTGATGAGCGCGCGCGACCGCGTATCGGTGGTGTGGTGGGAATTTATGATTTGGTTCAGCAGCGATTTGACGAAGGCGAGGGCAAAAATAGGAATAAGAGCAAAGTCAAGATTGACGATGAGGAGAAGAACGAGAAGCAGTCATGGTTTGGCTGGCGAGAATGGAAGGAGGAGAAGAAACAGAAGAAGCAAGCAAAGAAGGAGGAAGCGAAGGCACAGGAAATTGAGGAGAAAGCACAGGAGATCGAGTCGGAGACGTACCCGGCGCTCAACAGCGCATTCGTGCTTTTTAACCAACAAATTGCCGCTCACCTCGCCGCACAGGCGCTCACGCATCACGAGGCGTACCGTATGAGCGCGAAGTATGTTGAAGTCGCGCCCGAGGACGTTATCTGGGGCAATCTTGGACTAATTCCTTATGAGCGCAACGTGCGCACGCTGATTAGCTATGCTGCAACTGGGGGGCTCATTATCTTGTGGTCGTTTCCGGTTGCGTTTATCGGTGTGGTCTCGAACGTGTCTAATCTGTGTCAAACTTACTCCTGGCTTGCGTGGCTCTGTAAGCTTCCACCCACGGTCATCGGAATCCTGGAGGGTGTGCTCCCGCAAGCGCTCCTTGCTCTTCTCATGATGCTTCTACCGATCGTTCTGCGCCTTCTTGGTCGGTTCGAGGGTATTCCTCGGAAAACTGGACTTGAACTCAGTCTAATGACGCGTTACTTCTGCTTCCAGGTCATCGTGAGCATATTTCTCTCTTGGTTGAAATTATTGAAGACACACTTACACTTGATTTTTTTGTACTAGAACTCGTTCCTCATTGTAACGATCTCCTCCGGCATTATCGCTGCGCTTCCGGGTCTCGTCAGGGACCCAGCGTCAATTCCAAGCCTCCTCGCGTCTTCACTCCCGCAGGCTTCTAATTTCTTCCTCTCATACATCGTTCTGCAAGGTCTCTCTGGTACTGCTGCGGGGTTTCTGCAGATCGTACCGTTCCTGTTGTACTATGTTAAGCTCTTCATACTTGGGAGCACACCACGCAGCGTGTACAAAATAAAGTATACGCTGCGCAATGTTCACTGGGGCACGCTTTTCCCCTCAATGACCCTTTTGGCTGTCATCAGTACGTGCTTTCCTTTCCTTCCGCTAATGAACGAATACTTAGGTTTCCGTCGTGTAGGCATCGCATATATGGTTATTTCACCAATCATCAACGGACTTGCTGTCCTCACATTTTTCTTTTATTTCCAAATGTACAAGTATCTCTTCCTTTATCAGCTTGAGCAGCCGGTGGAGAGGGACACAGGCGGACTTTTCTTCCCGCTCGCGATTCAGCATATTTTTGTTGGCTTGTATATTCAACAGATATGTCTTTGTGCTCTGTTCTTCCTCGCACGCAGCCCTGGCGGCACTGCAAGTGCGATCCCTGAAGCTGCGCTAATGGTTGTGCTTATTTTCTTCACTGTGAGTCACGCACAACTCATATCTATAGGTATTAGTCACTGACGACTATGTTCCTTCCTATCTCTGATTACCTCAGGCGTTCTTCCACCTGATCATTAACAATTCTTATGGGCCCCTCATTCACGCGCTTCCACTTTCTCTCGCGGACAAGTCCCACACCGCACCATGGAACTCATCTGACGCCGCCAGCGTCGTCATAGGTGACGAACGACCCGAGGGCTACGGCGGGGACGCTGGAAATCGCGCGGTCGCTGAGAACGCGGACAAGCCTGCACGAACAAGCACTTCCTCAGTATCCTCCGTCGGGATCGAGTCTGTTTCGTCTCGTTCGCAGGCGAGTATAACCTCGGAACTACCGGACAGCCTACGGCGGCGCGGTCCGGGGACAGGTTCAGGAAAGCAGTCTGTGCGTAGGAATTCGGCGAGAAGCGCACACTTGGAAGAACCGACGGACTTCTACCATCCTGCAGGCATAGATCCACAGTGCGTGATCTGGCTCCCGACGGATAATCTTGGGCTGGCGAAAGCCGAGGTGGATGAAAATAGGCGTGTTGGGATCGCTGCGAGCTGCGCGCATGCGTCCATGGACGCAAATGGCCATGTGGACATCGATGGGCGCCCGCCAAGGGAACGCAACGAGAGGAATAACGACTGATGAGGAATGGTTACTATTGGACTAGACTGGGTTCGCGTTGGTTGCTTACGAGGACTTGTTGCTGACGGACACGATCTCTGATGCTATAATGACCTTTTACTCTGTTTTTATACCCACATCTCCTTATATCCTGAGCCACTCTTCTGCACTCCCCCATTGGTTACCAACACACAACACGCAAATAATCTCGTTTATCTGTAATATTGTAACTGTAATATTGGTGTTGTTTCTTCACCCCTTCACCCTGCCACTCATTGATCTGTACGCTTGTGTATTTGATTGTCTTACTACTACTACTATTACTAGCAGTCGGTCTGCCGGCACTGGCGCGGCTCGCTTCAATGCAAATCAAGCAAGAGACATCTGTTCTGTGGGACGGCGTTGCACTTCTTCCGACGAACGTCGTTGTCTCAGTCTGCCGCGTGCGCGTGCGCGCGAACCGTGGTTCCGCCGTTGATGGCTATGACGGCCGGGGCCAATTTTCCCATCTCACACTGCATGATTTGCTCTGCGACTCCAAATGCAAAGCTCCTGAACTCCTACAATCTAAAACGGAACTCGTTCTTCTGTACGGACTGCTTGGCCTTCCGAGTTCTAAATACTTCCGTGCGAGTATCTCTCTGTGACCACGAACCTTGATCGCCGGATCGAACTGGTACCTACACCGATGGCTTTGTAACAAGTTGAGCGTATTGTGATGTGATCACAGTATGAACAGATATCAGGCGGTCATATATGTGATGGTCTCCACCGCAATAACACTGCTCCTATGGGATTTATTGTATTGTGAGGGCGGGAAGACTGCCCGTAACCAGTAGTATGGGAGTCTCCCAATCGTGTTCGAGCTTCGGGTTTGCTGCAGGAAAGCCACGAATCACCGACACTGATCAAACTTATCCAGATGTAGTTTCCGTCGGGATACGTTTCTTCGTCTTGCCACTTGGTACCCATGTCTGCCTTGCGTCGCCTTGCTAATGCCGCGCTGGGCAAGCCCAGCAAGCCCCAGAAGCCCGGCTATCTCAGTGCAAAGCAGCATGTGGACAGAGACGCACAAACTGAATCTTCGAGCAATTCTTCCGAAGGAAAACAAAACGACTCGCCCCGTGGACACCGCTCTTGTACCGTCTGTGATGAGTACTTTGCCAGCGGGGAGGCACTGGAGTCGGTATGTTTTAACTTTGCCACGCAGAATAGCACCTGGTAGATCTGACAATTTAGCAGCATTACAAGAGGTGCTCAGGCAAGTGTACATCGGCCTCTTCCGGGGATGGTAGCAATGGTCGAGGTGCGCTTGATGTGTTGCACGCCGAGCCTGAAACCGGGCAGGCCCCTGAAGCACTTGAAGCACGAAAAATCCAAAGTGAAGAGCCGTACTGTGAAATATGCGATGAGTATTTCCCGTCACAAGCGACTCTTTTCCATGTACGGCGGTTTTGGAAGTACATATATCTTTTGGGTGCTAGGGAATCTGACGCTTGTCACGTGAATAACAGCATCGTGTGGACGTTCACCCGAAATCACCGCTTTTGAGCATTTGTCCTGTGTGTTCTGTAGTTTGCTCTATCCCCAAAGTGAGCATTCTGTCTGCCAAACATGTTTCTGACCAAATAGTTATTGATGCACGTGGCTGTTTTACCACAGCATTTGACACGGGCGGCCCTCCACCGCTACTCCCAAAATTGCCCAGTGGAACGCCTTGTCATAAGCAAAAACCTATGGCCGAGACCGTGTTTCGAGTGCAATACAAAATTTTACTCTCCCCAGGAAGAGAAGAAGGTACGTACCTTAACGGCTAGTAAAAAATAATAATAACGAAATAACAACGAACAGCATTATTCGATTGTTAAAAGACATAATCGGATCATGCATGTGAGCCAGGCAGAGTCTGCCGTGGATGAATATCAGCGTCTGTGCTGGCCATGCGACCGATATTTTGCCTCAGAACCAGAACTCAAGCAGGTGAGCGGTGGTTGGATACCAAGGTCGTAAGGATATTTATGGTTTCTTTGATTAAAGCATCTAGCTGAATGTACATCGCGGCTAAAATATCTGACGAGGATAGAGGGCGAGCTACTCGCTGCCGCTTCGAAAATGAATGTGGAGATGCTACGTGGTCTCGATACAAGTCGTGTTGCAGCTAGTGCTCAGGCGGAAGGTGGCACCTTAGGTTTGCAGGAGGAAGAGGGGTATGGTCGAGATCTGGTTCGTTTCGCCTCATCATCATCCTTGGTCGAGCAAGTCGGAGACACTCCGGAAGAGCAGCTCGCAAGAGTTGAAAGTACTAGCAGTCCTGGCTTGTTAGCAGAAGAAGGGGGTGAACCAGACATAAGGCAGTCTGTTCTGCCACCGCCCGTACACGATAAGGTTGAAGACGAAGCCCAAGCGCGTCTCCTAGGAGCTGCTGATGAGAACACCCGCTTACAGGCAGAAGAACGGGAGTGGTCAGAGTCGGGTATCTCTGTTCTGTCACATGACCAAGTTGAGGACGCAGTAGAAGAGAATTGTCCGGAAAATAACGACAGTGGCCCAGGCTTGCGAGCGGAGGAGGGAGAGTCGAAGACAAGTCTGTCCACTACATCGTCGTCTTCGCACGGACAGATTGAAGAGAAGCCAGAAGACCAATCAGGTCCTGAGGACAGCTGCGAATCCGGGATGCGGAGAAGAGAAGAGATATACCTAAATCTGACTCCGTTCGCCCCGTCTTCGTCTTCGTCGTTATCCTCGCATGGGCAGATCAAGGATACGTTGGAGAGGCGTCTCGGAGGACAGGGGCCCTGGGCAAAGTACTATGCCACTTCAGAAGGGGAGGTGGAGAAGCGACCGGCTTTCCAAAGAGCAAATTCATCGGATGTAAATTGCGGGCGCAGGTATTTGTCACCGCCGATGCGCCCCCTTCCTTCGCTTCCTACTCCGTGTTATCCGCCTCTCCCTACTGTACCTGCATACGCTTCTCGTCCTACACCGACTTATCCTACTCCTCCACCCAGACCAATCGTCTCGCAATCTCCTCCTATTTCACAACCTCCCCCTGTGCCTTGCCTGCCTTCCATTTCTCCGCCCATTCCTCCCAGACCTTCCCTACCAATTCCTGCCGCAATTCCTAATGCTCCTCCTGTCCTTCGCTCCGCGCGCCCAGCCAGTGGTGTGAGACCGCAGATTCTGGCACAGTATAGGCCTAACGAGTTAGATATAGTACCGCGGACTCCAGGCCAACCACCCCTTCCCTCGCCAAATGCGCTTATTCAGGATCCTAACGGGCCGGAACAGGGAGTGCAGATCGATATAGATCCGGGTAGTCCGACGGAGGAAGAAGCCCCACCGTCGTACTTTGCCACCATACTTCGGGACGTGCCACCTCCGCCCCCTCTTCCGCCTCTTCCGGCTTCAAATCCCTCCCAGGAAATGTTCAATTTGTCGACGTCGGCATCTTCGGGCGCGAGCTCGAGTCAATACGAGTGTCCGCTGTGCCTTGAATGTGGTCGTGATTTAAGCAACATTCCATGTGGACACGTTTTCTGTACTTCGTGAGTACGAATATCTACGCGCAAATTCACCGCCTGATTATGTTGACTTATAGGTGTATATTGGACCTGTTGGAGACGGACCCGCTCTGTCCGCTTTGCCGTTCGCCGGCGGGAGGATCAGACACACGCAAGGTGTTCCTGACTTGACGAAATCCTTGATATCCTTATTTTTATTCTGCGAGGCAGATTATTTTCTCAGGGCTAAGCTCGAACTGCGTTCGTGCGAGATATGCCGTCTTTGCTTTGGATACCCCGGTGTACGAACAGCTACATGTTGTAGAATATAACCACGGCCTTAGCTGGTGTCTTTTCATTCTTTATTTGATTAACATTTCGGACAAGCTGTATGTACGGACAATACTCTTGCAGCTTCCAGTCGCCGTTATCTGAAAGTAGACGAACAAAGTTCTGCGCATAACTCCGACCCCTTACTCGGTAACGTATGTAGTATTTCACATTAATATCGCCACTTTGGGGAGGCAAATGATCGACGGAAGATGGCAACTGTGCATGAGACACTGGCAGACCACATCTAGGCCTGTGTACTACGGTCAGTCACTAATAAGGTCATACCGTTGAACGTTCTCGTGTTAAGACGGACAACTTGTTACCACGCTCAAGTGCAAAAAAATCGCTATTAGCTTTCGCATCGAGGATTTCGGTTTGCACATTATACTTTTTAATGCTGCGGCCCGAATGAAGCATGATGCGATCATGCAGTGGTTTGTATTATTTGTGATGGTATATGGACCCCATTAATTGCAACTTCGCGCCCATGGTAACCTCTCAACATCGCCGGGCCCGCTACTATGGCAAGAGAGTCAACCTTCTTGATCACAAATGACACCTTAGACATACGCCGTTACTGGGATCCCCATTTCCCCCGTCCTGCTACACTTCAAGTCAACACCCATGTCAACTTTCAAACAACGTCTTGCTGATGCCGCGCTTGGCAGGCTCAGAGAGCCTCGCAATCGCGCAGGTAGTGGCTCAGCACAGCCGGTACGATCTCGTTTGTGCCTTGGGCTAGCACTTAACTTATAGACTTGACAATTTAACAGCAGCACGACAAGAGCGCCACTAGGCAAGTGTGTACTGTCTGTGCATCCGCCCACCGGTGGTAATTGTGGACATCTTGTGCCAGTGGATTACGCACCAGGTCTAGCTCACTAGAGGAAGCGCCATCTTCCGGAAGATCTGGCCTTCAACGTAGCCGAAGCGGAGAGCTACATTGTAGGATATGTGACATATACTTTTCATCGGAAACCGATCTTTATCTTGTAGGTAACCTCAGAAGCCACTATTTTGAACCGAAAAGGGGTCTTATCTTTAATAATGGCAGCATCGTATGAAGTTACATCGAGACGAATCACCGCTCCTTAGCCCCTGTCCTGTCTGTTTGGTGAGCTGCTCGGTTCCGTACGTGAGTAAAACATCCATCATAAGCGTCTTTAGCCAAATCCCAGTTAAAAGCTTGTAATCGCATCACGTATAGCATCTGATACGGGCGGCCCTCCATCGCTGTTCCCAAAATTCGTCAATCGAACGCCTTACTGTCGACGGAGAATGGCCAAGACCTTGTCCTGAATGCAGTGCAGTATTGCACTCTTTCCAAGAAGAGAACAGAGTACGTATCTAGTTTTTAACGCTGCAAGAATGACGAAAGGAGTTATAGTGAAATTTAAAAAAAATAACAGCATTATTCAATCATGAGCAAGCACAACCGAGCCATGCATACAATCCAGGCCGAATCTGCTGCGAACGAATGGCAACGTTTTTGCTGGCCATGCGATCGATATTTCGCCTTGGAATCGGAACTCGTGCAGGTGGGTACGCTACTCATATTCCTAGGTATCGAAATTCATATCCACCTTTCTCAATTAAGCACTTAGCCGAATGCACATCACGACTGAAATGTTTGACTAGAACAGAGGGTGAGTTACTTGCCGCCTCCTCAAACGACGGGACAGAACACCACCGCTTGTTTGAATCAAGTGGCGTCTCTCTTGACGTCAATCCGGGAATCAGCAGTTCTGATCTGAGGTTGAAAGGAAAAGGACACCCAATCACCGTTGAGTCTACGTCAGTCTTGCACAATCAAGTTGAAGACATGGCGGGGACTGAATTAAACAGATTCGTAATGCAAGAAGGGGAAGAGGGAGCAAACGCGGATCAGTCCACCTTGCAATCGTTCTTGCACAATCGAGCTGAAGGTTTACTTGGGGGAAATGGAGGAAATTCCCCGGAAACTGACGACAACAGCTCCGGCTTGCGAAAGGGGGAGGAGACCATTCCAGGAAGAAATTCACCGCCTCTTTCATCCCTTTCACGCGTTAGAGAGGGTGTACGGGGAATGATAAAGCATCTCTCTGGACAACTCCAATCGACAGATAGTGCTGTTTCAGAACTTGGAGATACCGGGCAACAATTGACCCCACGAAGAACGGACTTAGTAGACGATGAAAGCGGGCGCGGGCATTTCTCGACACAGTCACGTCCTCTTCCCTTTCCTCCTGCTCCTAGCTACGGTTTTCCTTCGTCTCGTTCATCTATTTCTCATTCTTCCCGTGTAGTTTATCCAGACTACGACACTCCTCCTTCTATCCCTCCCCGTCCTCCTCAGCCGTTCCCTCCCGCGGCTTCTACCGCTCCTGCCATCCGCCGTTCAACACGCCCGGACAATGGCAAAAGCTTGCAAATTCTGACGCAGCCCGGACCCAGCGAGGTCAACTCGACGGAAATCCCACCAGCACTACCTCCCCGCCCCTTGCTGGGCGCAACTGGCCAGAACTCCAACCTTCCGCAACAAGCTGATCTGAACGAGACAGACCAACGTAACTCCTTAGAGGAAGAAACTCCGCCGTCATATTCAGACGCTATCCTCCAAGATCCCCCATTTCCTCCAGTTCTGGACCTTCCGCAAGAAGTGTCGGTCCCGAATGCGAATATTAATTCAGGGGCAAGACCGCTTCCGGCACCGAGTTTCCAAACAGTCAGAGACGGATTTCCGTCGCTTACTCCTTTAGCGGTCACGAGCTCAAATCAGTATGAATGTCCGCTATGTTTTGAATGCGGACGTGAACTTAGCAATATTCCATGTGGTCACGTTTTCTGCACTTCGTGAGCTCGAATACTTGCGCGCTTATTCTTTGTTTTACACAATTCTGATTTTCCTTTGACTGGGTATATAGGTGTATACTGGAACTACTGAAGACGGACCCACACTGCCCTGTCTGTCGCTCGTCTGCGGAGGGGGCAGACGTTCGCAAGGTATTTTTGACTTGACGAGAACCGGTATATTTAATAGCTTTATTTATGTGCTCCGGGCAGACCCATTCTGTATGTACTACTATGTGCGTTTATAGTAGCTAAAGTTATGCGCCGTTTGCATTCAACGGCTTGTGTTTTCCGTTTGGGTCCACGGAGCGAGTACGGCATATGTTCTCCTAACCGGGGATTTAAAAGCGGAAATTGTCGATTCAGTTGACCAACCAAGCCCTTGAAATCAGTGTTGGGATATATCAGCAGTATACCGTCGATACAAAGGTATATCGGTGGTACTTACTACGTTTTTACCGTGGGGAGACCGATAGTATCGGCGGGTATGACGTACATATATCCTGTGATGGTAATCCGCGGTATGCAGTTATATAATACTTAAGTGACCAGTACGCACTGGCAACACTAGCTGATTACATTTCATTCAGTCCGGACCTATCCGGGTTTTTTGTTTCTTTCCTCCCCGTTCGGCTAAAACGTATCGTCGATACTATCGGCAATATACCGTCGATATTGAGTATCGACGGTACGGGTAGAGAAAATCTCCCCGCGGACCGCGGTAGCCCAACACCGCTTGTAATCCCGGCCGTTTCCCAATCTCGTTCAACCGGCTGATAAATAAATGATGATGACTAATTAAATCCAGCGATCGGAGATGCGGCACGTGCGCCGAGTCGACGGATCAGCGTCGCTCGGCTAGTTAAGTACTGTGCAAGCCGCACTTCGACTGTCGACATCGTCACACACAACGCAAACAAGCTCGATTCGCGCAAATATTCAAATGCCAAATCTTCGTACAACTTTGTGGGTTATCGAAAAAATGCCCTCCTCGATACGACGGCAGCTCAGGTGTATGTAGATGTCGAAGAACCCCGCGGTATTCGAGTAAGTGCTTTGTGCCGACGGACCCGATTAATGTTGCAATCTTACGAAACCAAAGCGCTTCGAAAACAAAAAAGGTTACTCCCAAATTCCACTTCCGACATAGCAGCTTCTTAAACATGCCCGGTCTGCTTTAGTAAGGCCGCTAAAGGCTTTCATCAAACATGAGTCTAGATAGTACTCTCTTGCCACTTGACATCCATGTCGGTCCTGTCGCGTTTTGCGTCGGCGCTTACTAGGAGGTCCAGCGATTATCTCAAGCACACGAATCGCAAGGATGGCGATGTACGGCAGTCGGTATGCTCTCGTCTTCGTCCGCGGAGTCGTGGACCAGCCTCTGGAAGGTCTGACAATCCAGCAGGCGCGTCGGAGGAAGGGTCTGAGTGAATGTGGACCTTACGTGTTTCCGCCCATCGATGGTGGTCTGGGACAGAGTGCACTCGGGGGGCCACACGCCGCCGGCCCTACCGGTTCGGCGGAGCCGACGTCGCCTTCTAATACACCTGTTACTCAGCTGGACCAAAACGGAGAGCGGCCATATGACTGTTGTAGGTCATGCGATAGGTACTTCTCATCGCAGGCCGATATTTATCTTGTGAGGCGGCTTCGGAAGCCATTAATGGGAATAACAGAAGAGTCTAATGCTTGCAAATGATAGCATCGTTTTGAGGCGCATCAAAACGAGCCGCCGCTTTTCAGTCCCTGCCCTATCTGCTCGGTGCTCTGCTCTGTTCCAAATGTGAGTAAAGCAATTATCGCCGGTCAAACTAGTCTTATATACGTGGTCATTTTACAAATAGCATCTGATACGGATAGCCCTCCATCGCTGCTCTCAAAATTCTCTAATGGAACACCCTTCAATTGCAGAATCAGACGCCGTATGGCCAAGAGCCTGCTCCGAATGCAATGTAATGTTGCATTCTTTTCAGGAGGAGAAAGGAGTACGTATTTGCCTATATCCTTTGCATGGTGGATAGAACTAGAAGCTAATTAATCAAAATCGAAACGAAATGAACAGCATTATTCAATCATCAGGAAGCATAGTCACATCATGCACGAAATTCAAGCAGAATCTGCGGACGAATGGAACCTTTTTTGCTGGCCATGTGACCGGTACTTTGCTTCGGAACCTGAACTTACACAGGTGAACATGCAACAAATTTCTGGAGCCGTAAGGAAATTCATATTTTTCCTTGAACAAAGCACCTAGTTGTATGCACGTCACGCCTGAAGTATTTGACAAGGCTAGAGGGCGAGCTGCTTGCTGCTACTTCACAAGGGAATATGACGCTACAGAATTCTCCTGAAAGGGACTCAGGCCGGATAGCCCCTGGCTTACCACCGTCCCCACACGATCAGGGAGCTGACATTGTGCCGGAAGAGCACCACACAAGACCTGACCCTTCTCCATCGCCTTCTCGCATTCGCCTATTTAATCGGCCTGTACTACGATCATCTTCCTCTGCCCCCGTCACTCCTTCCGCTCGTCAGCGCAAAGAGGACGGCGCAAACCCGCGAAAAGCGGTACGAACCAGATCTAGCCATGCTGACGCAGCGCTGCAAAGTCTGACCTCGACATACCCGACCTTGTTGTACGCGTCTGCCTGGGATCATGGCAGTCCAGGACAACGCAAGGATGGCGACGGAGGCGCGGAGAGTCCCACAGGGATGGAGGAGGAGCCACTGCCGTCATACTTAGATACCATCCTCCAAGACGTACCGCGTCCGGGCCCCATTTCAGGTTCTTCGACCCCAGGCCTGGTGCAAACGACGCCAGCAGCGGGCTCTAGTGCCTACCCAAATGCAAGACCGCTCCCATCATCCTGATGCCACCATAGAGTCAGCGAAGGCCCACCGTTATCGGTCGTAGCAGCTATGAACACAAATCTTTATGACTATCCGGTATGCTTTGAACGAATGTAGCTTGGGTAGTGCCCTGCGACTACATTCTATGTACCTCGTACGTCTACACCATGCGAACTGGACCTTGAGTTCGCACAACGACTGCTTGGATACCGATGATACTAGCTATTAGATGCATATTGGGGTTACTAGAGGCGGATCTGCGCTGTCCATCGTGCCGCTCGCCGACCGAAGGAGCGGATAGGCACAAATCATCCCCGAATACTTGACGAACATGAAAAATCTGATCTTCCCATTTTTACTTATGGATTATAGACCGCTTCTTGTGATCTTTAGGGATATGTGTACCTACGTGTTCTGTATACCCCAAATTTGCAAGGATAGCGACATAATGAATTTGACTATTAGAGTTGGTGTCGACAGAGGTCACAGAGAAGAGAATGGAGCCTATTTGACCGTATTATTCTTTTAACAGGGATCAATCAAGTATGCTACCTTAGTAAGAGAAGCTACTGAGGCTTTGGGCTTGATTCTTATTTTTACTTGTGGAAAAGCCCAGATTGAGGGATCTTGAAGGGTCGGCCGTTGCCGAGCTGCCGAACTCTTAAAGAGCTTTTGGCTCGCCGCCTTGAACTTACCTATGATTCTGCCTCTGAAAAGACCTAGCCTTTCAACAAAAATACCGCTATATGCATAGTACTCTTCAGGCGCCCTGTTTGACAAGCGATACTAATGCGCCGCAACTAGTCGTAAAACTACTGGTGATGCCGGTTTAAATCCACCTGAGTACATTTCTTTCTACCCTTAAGTTCTCTCCGAGATCGAAGTAGTCTCGTCTTAACTTGGCCTGAAGGTGAGGACTGGTCCCCTTACCTGCGCCGCTTGGCGCACGCGATCCTTACCGCCACAATCTTCTCACTATCAGCCCCCATTGGGCTGGCGCTGATGGCCCGCCGGGGAGGTCGCATCAATTCGGGCGCCAATCGCCCTCACCTACATATGTTACGTAGGGCGACTCCTGTCCACGTTTTGACATCTGGCACCCATGTCGCCTTTGCAACGTCTGGTTAATGCTGCTCTGGGAAGATCCAGTAAGTCTCACGAGCAAAAGTGCGAGGATAGCTGCACACTACAGCCTGTAAGCGGTACTACTATCTTGCATCTTTTAATAGTAAGCTTGACAATCCATCAGGGTTATAAAAAGCGTAACGGTAACCTGCGTGCACCGTATTTTATAGTGCCAATAGACGGCAGTTTCGAGCGGGGTGCATCCGGCTCAGCAGAGACAACATCGGCTCCTGGAGGATTTGCTACTCATGGACCCTACTGTGAAGTATGTGACGAGTACTTCCCATTGGAATCTGCTCTCTACCAGGTGCGTCGGCTTTAAAAGCATTACTTTGAATGACGGGAGTTTGACGACCAAAAATGACAGCATCGCTTGGAATCATGCCTAGAAGCATCGAATTTAAGTCTCTGTCCCTTCTGTTCCGTGATATGTTCCGTTTCAGAAGTAACCAATATATCTGATACAGTCAATTGATGAACAAAATGGCACTCATAGCTTCTTTTCCCGCAGCATTTGACATGGGCAGTACACCACCGCTGCTCTCAGAAATTGCCAGCGGGGCAAGCTATGCTCGAGACGGACTCGGAATGGCCAAGGCCCTGCTCCGAGTGCAAGGCAATGCTACGTTCTCCTCACGATAAGAAGAAGGTATGTAACTCACTTCGTGCTCAATGCGAATAGTGGCTGAATTTGTTTCCAAAAGCACTATGAAATTATTTGGAGGCACAACGAGATTATACGCAGGAGCCTTGTAGAATCCGCCGTGGACCCTGGGCTGCACATTTGTTGGCCATGTGACCAATATTTTGATTCTGAAGCAGGCCTCACGCAGGTGAGCATTTCGGTGGACCGCTACAGTTATAAGGGCTTGACGTTTTAGAACAAAGCACCGAACTACATGCACATCGCCGCTGAGGTATCTGACAAGACTAGAGGGCGAGCTGCTCGCTGCTATTTCACGGGATACGAATGATCCTGCCGCCGGTAACTATGCTGGAGACAATAACCCTCGCACTCAGCCTGTTCAGGAATCAGGTCAAAATCTGCCAGCGCCCTCATCTTCTCTGCATGCGCGAGTTGAAGATATTCCGGAAGAACGTTCCCCGAGGGCCGCATCTAATGCGCCTAGCTTGCAAACGGGAGGAGCTTTGGGCACAAATACGTTCGTTCCGCGATCGTCTTCGTATAGACGAGTTGAGGACGTAGTTTCAGGACAGCATCAAACACCATACTCTGTTACTACAAGTGCAGGAGCGGAACGGCGACCGTCTCTCCAAAGAACGAATCCAGGAACCGTTGAAAACGGAACTGGACGTGCCTCTCCGCTGCTGCGCCCCTTCCCGTTTACTCCTAGCCCTACTCCGGAGGAAGGAGCGCCACCATCGTACTTGGCTACAATCCTCCAAGATCGTCCAAATTCTCTGGTTCTAGATAATCCACAGAGAATGCCAGTCTCAAACACAGATTCCAGCTCAGATGCAAGATCACTTCCGATCTCGCATTACCGAATTGTCAGGGACGTTTTGTCGCCGTCATCCCCAACCTCGAGCTCGAATCCATACGAATGCCCATTGTGTCTTGAAAGAAGACGTGACTTGAGCAACATCCCGTGCGGCCACGTTTTCTGCACTCCGTGAGTTTAATCCACTCAGATATCTGCATGGGGCTAATTACGCTGATTTGTAGATGCATAATGGAGTCATTAGGGATGGATCAGCACTGCCCGCTTTGCCGTTCACCAGCTGAGGGGACGGATGCACGCAAAATATTCTTGGCTTGACGAGAACCTTCATATTCGATATATTCTTTATATTTGGTCTGTATTCTTCATGTAATTATGTTTGGATGTATGTACCTGATCGAAGAACGCTAATATCTATATTATAAGTTCATGCTCCTGTTGTAGTAGTTAAGATCCTACAATATGCTGAAGTTCCCAACTCTTTAGTGCCACCGATGGGGCACTTCGAAGAATACAGAGTCCGTACTCGGGCTCTCCATCCAGCCCAGAGAAAGGAACAAATAGAATTTTTGTTATAATCTAAAATCTCAGATTTTCAACTTTCTTGGAAAGGGAACACGTTTAAAGAACCCAAAGAGTGCGTTTCCTATCTCGGGCGATTTCAATCTGTTCTAGTCAGTGCGTTCTGACTAAGCACGTTTGCAACCGCGTAAGACTGCTAGGCAACAAAAGCCTGAGGTCGAACGACCCCCACATCATTTTGTTAAAATCACATCGAATTCCCGAGCGTTATATGTCGCATAACATGAAAAGATGGTCTCATGATGTCCTTTGCGAAAGCTGTACACTGGTCTCCCGGCCGCGCCCAGTTCAATGAGAGCACTCACTGGAACGCGGTGTAGGCATCAACGCATCATTCTAATTCTCTCGCCTGTCCTGTAGGCTCTTCCCTCCCTCGTATGCTGTTTCGAGTTGGCACCCATGTCGGTCATGCTGCGTCTTGCCAGCGCCGCGCTTGGTAGACCCAGTAAGTCTCAGAAGCCCAGCCCTCGCCACACGAATTGTCTGGATGGTAGTGGGGCACTGCAACCGGTATGCTCTCAACATGTATCCTAGAATAGCGCGTGGAATGATTAACAATCTAGCAGCGGCACAGGATGCGCCTAGGGGAATGTATTCCATACGTGATTCCACCCCGGGACGACAGCTGCGGTCAGAATCCATCCGGCTCAAGGGGGTCCACACTGGCTTCTAGTAGTTCACTTAACGTTCAAGAGGGCGCAAGCGGAGAGTCGTATTGTGAAATATGTAACGACTATCTCTCGTCCGAAACCGTGCTTTATCATGTGCGCCGGGAATTTACCCCTTTGAATCAAGGAAGAGTCTGATATTTGTATGTATACGACAGCATCGTAGAGACGTGCACCCAGAAGCGCCGCTTTTAGGTCTATGCCCCATTTGTTCCGTGGTCTGCTCGGTCTCGGAGGTGAGTGATTTATCCGTTGCGATTGTGCTTAACTGAACCATTCCAATATACATGGTTACGTTCTCCATAGCATCTGGAATCGGCGGCCCTCCACCGCTACTATCAAAGTTCGCCAATGGAAGAACTTATAATTGGGGAAGACGTATGGCCAAGACCTTGCTTTGAGTGTGATGCAAGATTAGGCTCTTTTCAGGAGAAGAAGAGGGTACGTAGCCGCTGGACACGCTGTACGTTAAGGCTGGTAGCTAAAAGGAATCCGATAACCTCAAAACAAATAAACAGCATAGTTCAATCATCAAGGAACACAATAAAGTCATACGTGAAAGACAGGCTGAATCTGCTGCGACCGAATGGCAGCACTTTTGCTGGCCGTGTGATCAATGTTTTGCTTCGGAAATAGATCTAACGGAGGTGAGCATGGTGGTTAGATGTCGTGACAGCGAAAGTTCATGTCATTTTTAATAAAGCACCATTTCGAATGCAAGTCGCGACTGAGATATATGACAAGAATGGAAGGCGAGCTGCTTTCCGCCGTAGAAAGGACTACGGAATTGTGGGAATGTCCCGATACGGCTGCTACTGTTGCTACTGCTAATGATACCGAACGTGACCAGTCCGACTTGCGGACCGGAGAAGGATCGAATCCATCCGCCTTACCATTTCTTTTGCAAGAACAAGTCGATGTTACATCAGAAGAGCGTCAATCGGGACTTCCTCATCACCCGCTCGTGGGCCCTTCAAGCCGCACGCTTCGGCCAGAATCGCCGCCCCTTCCTACAATCCCTACTACTGCTCCTGTCGTCTGTTGTCTTTCGCGCCCAAACAGAAGTACGGACCCACAACATCCTGTGCAACTCGGGCCTAGAGAGATCAACCCGGTTCAACAAGCTCTGGCTCCATCGCCCCAACCATTACCGGAAATGTCTTCTCGGTATCTTATGCTTCTGGAGCGTCATGGGCTGAACGAGACAGACCTAGAGAGCCTCAGGGAGAGAGAAATCCCACCATCGTACTTAGCCACGATCCTCCGGGACATACCACCCCCGCCCCCTATTCCAGCTCGCTCGGCGCCGGGCCCGCCACGGATAACTCCGTTTATTCCAAGCCCGAACGTCAGCTCAAACGTAAGACCGTTGCCTATTCCAAATCATCAGAGACCCAGAGTTGGAGTCAATTGTTCGTCGTCGATACCCTCAGCTACGAGGGTACGGTACAACTGTCCGTTGTGCCTTAAGCGCGAGCGCGATTGGCGCTGTACCCCGTGCGGCCACGTTTTCTGTACTTCGTGAGTATAAGCGAACCAGGCGCATCGGATTCCTAGTTCCGCTTCGTGACGCTAATGACATCGGTTTGTAGATGCATAATGGGGTTTTTGGAGACAGACCCGCACTGTCCATTATGCGGGTCGCCAGCCGAGGGAGCAGACACGCGTAAAGTGTTACTGAATACTTGACGGACACCAGACCATTTAACCTTTATATTTATAATAATTTTATAGCACGGTCTGCTTTTTCGTTTTGAACTTTCGAGCCTCGCCGTGCGCAAGATCACATCTAATGGTCATCGTATGTATGCTCTAATATGAGTCTGTCAGGTAAACACTTTATGCGTGGCGGATGGTACATAGGGGTATCTACACCTCAAGAATTAAACCTTTTCAAAGGAAAGCACCGGCCACCGTACCCGACCGTGCAAACGCAAGGGATATATGCATTCCCACAGGGCACGCCTTCAGATATACAAGATACCTGGACCGCTAGAGGATCACAACGATGAGTTCCTCCACAAGCAGCAGAAATACATTCGCATGGTGCCCTCTCCAAACAAAAAAGGCACTTCGAACCTAGCAAGTATGACCACACTTCTCGCTATGTTGTTATGCACTGGGTTATATCCGGTCCCCGTTTCTTCAGTAAGCAATTTAGGCCAAGAGGCGTATGACGTATCGAAGACTTGGGGTTAGGAGTGGGAATTGAAACTGTCGATGGGGGCACAGGGAAATACAGCCTCAAGTCTAAGGATTTGGACTCTTGGGAGTTATCACCGCATTCATAGTCAGATGGGACATAAATGTCGTCCATGCTGTCCTTTTGGCTATCCCGCTCTCCAGGAGCTCGCATGATGTGATACTCAGCCTCCTGACAATGCTTAAAGAGTTGTTTGTCATCCAGGTGCGAGCGGCGGCGAGTCGAATCAAAGGTGCATCCGTACCTTACGCTTACTAAGGTCAGAGTTGAAAAAAATTCCACATCGGACGCAGCACGGATGCATGCGCTCAATCTCAATTTCTTGAGGAGTTGTCTGCCGTCGGCGGGCGTGTAATGCGGCGAATTTGAAATGCTTTCGAAAAAGTGGAGAAATTAAATAGATATACTTGGGGGCGTCGAGAAAAGTGCGGCTCACATCAGTAACGTTACATGTACATGCACGTTCGCAGGTGGTGCAAAAATTGCTGTCTTCATTTATACTCCTAGTTCGGGTTGGGTTATTCATTGCACAGAGATGCTGTTGATACATTAGTTAAGAAATGCAACAACCAGCATATGTCTGTGAGATTGAATAAGCGGAACTCGATATTATAAGTCCTCACCACATCTAAAGCGCGCATCGTATAAAAGAAACTTGAGCAGTGAAAGCAGCGGAAAATGTCTGAAGACCCGTGAATGGGTAAATCATGAGATTGTGGCTTCGAGGAGTTCTCGTCATCGCGTTTGAGACGGTTGAAGGGAAGCTGCGGTAAAGACTTCTCAATGTTTAGATCACTGAATATACATCCTTCACCATCCCGATTATCATGACGGGAAGTCTGTCATTGATTATAATGAGCAGCGTAGGGAAGTTGTGTAACATTTGTAAAACTCACGGAGTGTTGGCCCTTATTGGAGAACCTCTTGTCGCACAGTGCGCAATAGCCCTCCTCCGGATACTCTGTTTGGAGATAGTGGTAGGAGCAGCGTTGAAGCGCAAAACTATGTACCTGACCCATTCGAAACGACGCTTCCCTACTATGTGAAAGCGAATGCAGCTACTAGCAGGGTCCGAATCCAGGGAGGACAATTGATTCAGAGTCTACTAGGGCAGTGGTCTTTATAAACGGTACCTCGGTGCAAGAGATGGCCGTCAGGCCCAAGCGGTTTCACTACCATCATATTCCCAGAGCATCGAAAGATACATCGAGACGGCATCTGTTCACCAGTTCTTGTTATTAATAATTATGATTGGGGACAACTTTTGCCGCCTCACGGCTCTTGTTACATATACGGCTGCGGAGATGCGGAGATTGAATACCATTCGACCGGCTCCCAGTACTGGTTCTTGAAGTACTACTACATACCACTTCTGTCCACTTGTATACCATTCAGCAAGCACTCAAACAGCTCATTCTGTGTCCGGACCTTCTCTCATCTTGCTGTGATACTCCTCAATATTCTACTCCTTCGCTAAGCATGACGGTTACGTAGATTGATGATTATCAGTCAACATGGTACTTGCGAGTTCCTATACCGGCGAGCCAGTGGGTCAGCTGTGCGGAGAATTTCAAGTTCGTAGACATATCAGTTATTGGCGGAACGGTACATCCGCTTGCTTGCTTCTCTAAGGAATGCGCACTTCCCCTTCTGTCAGATGACTTCATTCCTTGTATAAAAGAACGGAGACCCACATTTGCTCTGCTCGTAGCCTGGACACTAACTGGTTACTGCCCTTGATGATGCACTCAGCAACATTGATATCTGCCTTCGTGGCAATACTCTCTGGGAAACCTACTAAAGCTGTCGAAAATGGCCTCGCCGTCACGCCGCAGATGGGATGGGTGCGTCAACTTCATCATTTTGTCTTGCCAACAGGTAGTCGTACAGTGGGTCTAACGACAGCGAATAGAACGCGTATAATGCGTTTGGTTGTACCTCTGACGAAGACCTGCTCTTGTCCTCTGGTCAGCAAGTAGTCGCCCTGGGATTCAAAGACCTTGGATACACCTACGTTGTGCAAGACGACTGTTGGTCCGCTGGGCGCAATTCGACTGGACATCTACAGGCGAACACAACTAAGTTCCCGAACGGCATGTCTTACATAGCTGAGAAGCTCCATGAGATGGGACTCGGATTCGGGATATATTCCGACGCAGGTTCGCTCACGTGCGGTCAATATGTTGGCTCACTCGGCAATGAGGTCATAGATGCCCAAACTTGGGCAAGCTGGGGAGTAGGTTCTTCCTCCCTCAATACTCAATCTGTGTACGGATTGTGACAACACGCTACGTACAGGTTGATTATCTCAAATACGATAATTGCTTTAACGAGGGACAGTCTGGGACACCCTTAATTACTTTCAATCGCTACAAGGCAATGGCCACGGCACTGAATGCGACCGGACGGCCAATCCTTTATTCCATGTGTAATTGGGGCGAGGATTTTCCGTGGAAGTGGGCGCAAACGGTTGCGAACTCCTGGCGCATGTCGGGAGACATCTTCGACACCTTCGACCGGCCCGATCAGTCATGCCCGTGTTCGGGAGATGAAGGAATTGATTGCGCGCTTCCGGGCTTCCATTGTTCGATGATGAACATTCTGAACAAAGTAGCCAACTTCCCCGACAAGGGCATAAGTGGCGCCTGGAACGACATGGACATGCTCGGTACGCATATTTCAAACTGGAATGAAAGCTCTACCGTATAATATCAGTCTCTTTCAGAGGTCGGAAATGGCGGGATGACAGATGAGGAATACGTCACGCATTTTTCTTTCTGGGCTGCGCTCAAATCGCCTCTCATTATGAGCAACAACCTGCAGAAAATCACACCCTCCGGATATTCCATCCTCTCCAACCCGGCGGTGCTCGCCGTCTCACAGGACCCAGGTTCAAGCCCAGCCTTCCGACGATGGCGTTACTTCGTAAACGACACGGACGAATTTGGCCAAGGGGAGATTCAGATGTGGAGCAGCTCTCTTTCAGGCGGAGACACCCTCGTTCTGCTCCTGAACGCGGGTAACTCGGAGCGCGAAATGAATGCAACACTAGTAGACATATTCTGGAACAGTGGACCCGGCGGGACCGCGCCGCAAGTCAGCCAGACCTGGGATGTATACGACCTGTGGGGAAATAGAATGGATAACGCGACGGCGGAACAGATCATCGAGGCCGCAAACCAAACCGTCACGTCCAACTTGACGTCGTCTGTCGATCCTTCCTCCATAGGCGCGCAATTCCGGTACAACGCAACGGCGATGGGTGGATACGCAACAGGGCTTGCACAAAACTTGACGGTGCTCTTGGGAAAGAAAATAGGAGTTGTGGAACCCCATGGAAGTCTCAACGCCACAGTGCCCAGACATGGGGTCGGGATGTTCAGATTGAGATTACAGTCTACAGACTCTAAATCCGGAGAAGCGTTGCGGCATAGGGAACTATGAAAGTGGATGATATCGTCTTCCTTGTTTTTAACGACCGAAACTAGTTAATGGTATTAAGGAAAGAGAAGATGCTCAATTATCGTGCATACTTGAATGCATATGGCGGAAGAGGCGGACGACCGAAAGCACTGAAATCCTAATTTAGAGTGAGTATCTCGAACAGCAATAAGGATATTTTGAAATAGCTGCAGTTTGATTTTATCTGCAATGGGACCCGTAACTTTTTGCGGAAGACTCGGCACATATCGCCTTACAACTAGCAAGACTGAGTTCATTTTTACACGAACTTGAGAAGTGGTTCACTAGAAGTCATCTTGCCTATTCTAGTGAGCATAATCACGAACTGAGGTTAAGAAGTACTATACAAATAACCGCTAAAAAGCATTGCAAAAAGTCACATTAGGACGTACAAATGTTAACACGAAAGCACATGCGTGATAAATACAGACTTCCTAAGCGATATGTAAATCCGAGACCCAGTAAACATAGAAGTCCTTGAGCATTACACAGAAAACGTTATTCACTCCAGATATCTAGCCTACGTCTTGAAGACACGAAGAAGGCGCGATTCAGTGACTATGCGCGTCCGACATAGTGGACATTCCCGCGAAGAAGACCAAACGAGATCTGCGCACGCGCGGCAAAGCGCGAGATGTCTACCCAGTTCCTGTGGTCAGCATATACAACCGCATGTATCTCGATGAATACTTACCCGCAATCTACGATGACGATATTCGCATCCTCGTCCTGACACACAACACAGAGCCCGCTGCGTTCCGGTCGTGGTCGTGGAGGCGGCTCGGGAGAATCAGAACGCGCTGACGCCGGGGCACTTTCCGGGGTATCTGGAGCAGAAGGAGCAGAGGAGGCCGGGTCCATTGACCCCGGATCTAAATTTGGTTCAGGGGCTTGCGGGGGAACACCAATATCCTCGTCGCTATCACTTGCGCTCTCTACTGTCGTGCGATACGCGTCTCTCCGTCGTTTCCGTTCTCTCTCCTGCCGCTCTCTTGTCTCTCGCTCCTCTTGCTCTCTTGCTTCTCTCTCGCGCGCTTCCCTCTCTCTCGCTCTTGCCGCACGCTCACGTTCACGCGCCGCCCACTCACGTTCCTGTGCTTCCCATTCCTCGCGCTCGTGCACAACCTCCATGCGCGCCCGTTCTCGTCTTTCCGTCTCCACCAGCGCCACTACGCGCGCAACAAGCTCGCTCTTTTCCAGTACAAGTCGCGCAGGGACGTGATTCTTGTCAAGCACAGCTTTCAAGCTTCCAACGCTTAGGGCAGCAATATCTTTCTCTTCCATCGCTAGGAGCTCATTTAATGTGGGTACTGGCGGCGGAGGCGAAGGATTTACAGGCGCGGAAGGCGATCGGGGGGTTGAACTTGCATTCGTGTTCCTGTTCGGAGTAGACGTTGTGCGGCTTCGAGGAGTACTGGAATTGCTAGCTTGAAACGAGTCGTCCCGTGTGCTGTTGTTGCGTTGGGGCTGGGACTGGGGCTGGGGCTGGGGCTGGGGCTGATGCTGATACTGGTTTCCAGATGGTGATTGTCCCGAAGATGAGGACGGTCGTCGAGTTGAAGTATACGGTGCATAAGGAGGCGGGCCAGGCGGAGGGGCATACTGACTATTCTGGGTGTATTCCGGTTGATAGTTTGATTGTCGCCGTTCCGGTTGCTGGGAACGGGAATTCTGCTCCGCGCGTGGTTGATCAGGCTGTAAGTCTGGACGGGCGAAGTCGTTAGGCTGCGTCCAAGGAGTTCGTGGATCTATATCCTGACGAGGAGCAGTACGCGCTCGGTCCGGCCTAGAGAAAAGATTGCGAGGACGTGGGGCCTGTCCGTACGGTACCGCATTTTTTCGATAATAGTTCTCATTAGCTCTTGGTAAACAGCCATTTGAGCCCTTCAGATCGATTAGCAAGCCCTAGCAATGCGAGCCGAGCTGAGCGTACCCGAGCAGCGATTATTGCATTTATTACATCTTCCTTCTCCAGTATACCCGCACCGAGTCGAATATTGTATGCCTGCGTGTAGTTCTTCAGCGCCGCTAAGGACTGAGAGCGTAAATAGCCTTTCCCTCCAGCGGTGACTGGACATGTAGGAAGTGAGTACACGCATATGTGGCGCCGTGTGAAGACCGCGTACTCGAGAGATATCGGATACAGAACGCGCAGACTGACACAGGGTCATAGCCCGATGACGATGCATTACGAGGCATGACTGCCTGGTAATCGGAACAGGAGTGACAATACGTGTAACCTGGAGGTGGCTGATTATTCGGTGACAGAGACCATCGACACGCAAGACATACCACAATGGTTGCACCTGCGTCCACGAGTGAAGAGAACGTTGAACGCCTTGCTGCACTTTCTACAGCATGTCTCAGCGGGGGTGCCCGCGTCGGGCTCGGGCGGCTGCCCGCTCAGCAAAGGTAGTCCCGTCAGAGACCCAGACATGCCCTCAAACGACCGATCGCAAACCTTCAAGTCCGGGAAACGCTCGAAAGTTTCAGTAACTGCTCAGCGCCTATAAAAGCAGTACGAGACGGCGGTCAGATTTCATCACTCAGCAAAGCCCATGGAACATGCTGGATACAGTCATAGAGCGGGCCCTGGGCACAAGTAGCCCTGTCGCACCAGCCAGGTTGCTGACTCATGAATGAGCACGTAAGCACAGCTGAGCCACATAATCATTGGCGGTCGGACTGCCATACTAACCATACGACTACATCCTCTCTGCAACTTTATTGTTAACGACGACCAGGTCTAAAACTAGAGCGTAAGCCCGAACGACATGTCCTCCCGGAAATGCTATAGACTGTACCAAACGAAAGCACAAACGGAGAGAGCGAAGAAAGGCGGAAGACCGACGCATACGGGACGACGGCGAATAGGGGGAACCAGCGGCATTTAGTCGTGAGGAATAGTCGATATGGGGATTAGTCTGAAGAGGATTCAATGATAAGCTCTTTTGGAGTGATCGCACTGACGCTTCCAAAGAGGATAGGATAAAAGCACGGCAAATAAGGGCAATAAAAAGGAGCTGCATGGGATAATTGTTACGAGCCTTTCCTAATCCTTAAATGGACACTGCAGGACGTCGAGCTCAAAGTAAAGGGGGCTAATGAAAGTGAAAAAGGCCGTTCGAAAGAAAGACAGAAAAATCAGTGAAGCCGCAGGGGCACCTGTCCCTTAAACTCGAAATCATCGAAGATAACAGAAACTTGCAGGAAGTACTGTAAGGGTAATTCCCATTAGTCGATACGTGCGATTCCGTTTCTTGCTTCAGAATTCTCACCTCAATAGACAGAGCCTTCCACTTCACCGACGGGAACCAGTCCCGTTTCAATGGGATACACCCCTTGTACAGACCATCGGGGAGCGCGCTTATCGACTCCAAAGAAGGATGCGAACCGGGAGAAGGTGCGGCGCCCTTAGGTCGCTTCGGAAACCCGACAGACACGTCCGTGTGTAATGTCCGTGCATCCGTCAAATGGATCGTGTGCGCTACCGCAGGCGCAGCCACATTACCCGTCTTTTTTGGCGTGCCTAAAACGGGGGCCGGCGGCTGAGGCGAAGACCCGCTACACGGGGTACAATCAGGCTGTGCGGCTACGCGGGGCAATGGAGGTAGAGGCCCCTGAAACGGCGTGAATGAAACGAGGGCCGCGGCAGACTCCTCTTCCTGGGGTATACGGGGAAGCGGCTTTTGCACGGAGCACCAAGTAGAGGCCGATGGGGAACTTTGCTCGCCCTGATCTGGGTCCGCGCGCGAGAAGCGGAAACCGCTGAAAATGGGCGGCGCGCTCTTGACAACACGCTTAAACAGTCCCGCTTGTCCAGGAACTGGGGGTGGGGAAGATGAGAAGGGACTAGGTGACGGAGACTCAGGTAGTGAGCGTGAGCTGCGCATGGCAAACATAGCTGGGGATGTGTCAAGCCGTATCCCGAGCACCGACCTCTTGCCGCTGGAGCCTCGGAGGTCAGCAGAAGAGGCCACCAGTCTCAGCCCGCCAGTGTTCCCATACCCTTTCTCGAAATTTTGGGGACTTTTAGGCACGTTAGTACTGAGTTTGTCAAATCCCACACGCCTAACGAGGGACACAGCTATGGTGGCGTCCGCCATAATCTCCGCCGCAAGTGTGCGTGAACGAGGCTTGGTAGTGAAAACAACGAAATACGGAATGGAAGCCCTGCGAGAGAATGTCGCTGGATCGGGGATAGTTACCTTATAAACGAGAACAAGATGGTTATAGGTTTTATGTCCGAGTTAATTTTGAACAAACGAAGTTAAGTTGAAGATAATGCGAGAAAAAAGAAGAGGAAGGTCTGTCAATTCCGGCAGAAATCAAGGAATGCGAAGTGGCTTACTGCACAATCGACAGGCATTCCGCGTGCATTTTCAAGGGGCACTTCTGACCACGGCTCAGACTTGAGTCCATCAAGCGACAGGAAATCCGTATCAGGCTGAAAGAGGATCGGTGTTTCAAGTCTAAAAAGAATGAATCAGACGCTGGGGAAAAGAAGAACACAAATTTTGCGAAGAGAACGGAAAAAAGCCAAGGATTAGATTTAAAAAATAAGTTTGATTAGAGAGTCGCCGTTTTGTGGCAAGGGGACGGGGGATAAGGAGGAAAGAGGACATTCTGAAGGGAAAAGTATAAGATGTGAAAGCTGGAACATAAGATCGCCATATGGGGCAAACGTATCCAGAAAAGGAAATATTACGTACTGAGATTGGGCGCTGCTTCCGTCCAATGCCTCCCACAGCGCTCGTATCTTGTACTTGACGTCAGCATTCTCCGCATACACGCGCCCTCGGACACCCGCGGATACCACATTTGACGACGAAAATGTCGGGGGCAACTCATCAGCCATGTTTTCAGCTTTTGGCAGCTTAAAATCAAAGTTGAATGTTCGAGGTGATGAAGACGGTGATGCATACGGCGAGTCAGATGCCTCCGACCATGTCGCGCTCGAGCAGCCCGACTGGTAGCCGGGCGAGGAACACGACGATGACGATGCCGCAGAGGACGAAGAGGACTGCGAACGGTCACATCTGTTGCCACTTGACATATCACTTTCTATCGAGCGCATTCTTTTCAGGTCGGGGCGTCGATTACGCTCATTTGATGCGACACGACGGAGGGTGGCCATCGCATTCCGCAGTGTTGGGCGTGCTGGGCGCTCGGGCGCAGCGGACAGTGGGATCACCACTGAGTCCTGGTAGAAGACATGTCGGTGCCTACCGGGGGTGATCTGTGTTGGCCCCGCTTTTGTTGCAGACATCGGCGAGATATACTCAAAAGCGCCCTCGATCTGCGTTTCTGTCGCGTTAGCTCAGCGAACTCTTGCTTTAATTTTGACACTGACGCACAGCGATTGTGAGCCTCCCAGTTTCCGCCGCACAGTTTTGCGGGTCAAGAGTAACACTGCCCGGGACGTGATCATGGTCTCCGAACACGGGCAGCCTAATATCATCGTCGCCTAACTTGCGCACGACGCGCACTGAGGGACTGCTGATTGTAATGGTCAAATCGCCGGATCTAATTTGGACGTGAAAATTAGGAGTGGTTTGTTAGCTCCAACAATGATAGCTTGCCACTGTCGACTAAATCGCATCGACGCACCTGAAGACAGAAGTCTTTGGATAAGCTGCATTCTCCGTAACCGGCGACCTCTTGTAGCTTGACGGTGGCGGCGCGCGGGACGCTTGACTTGACGAAAGCTTTGCGCAGTTCAAGACTGCATTGGCGGCAGAAAAGCCAGGCATAACCGAATCTTCAGAAAGAGTCCTGTAGCGGACGTGACGGGAGGGTACCATGACTAGCCGGTAGCAGGGCAACCGCACTCGAAGTTGTCCAGACAAGCGACCAGGCAGGCAGCAATCAAGTAAATATCAGGACGGAAGACAGGGCAAGGGGAAAGGGGGCCTGGAGGGAGGGGGAGCCGGTGTATTTATTTTATTCGCAAAGGATCTCGCCTCCGTTGTCGGCTGTACCCCAATCCCGCCCGTCGTGTAATCACCACCGCAAGTCTAAAGGAAACTTGTTCACGTGCACGTAGATCCAGCGCGCTCTCGGCTACAGACCGCTTTTGGACAGGAAGCCAATGGGAAACACACATCCTTTTCCAGAAAGAAGCAGTTGTCTCCTTTACCGGATGATCGACGATGCGGAACGCGGTACCCAACCGCTACGGGCCGTTGGAAACGACGCGACAAATAAAGTCCCATCCGCCTGCATCCGTGTTGAAGACCCACTCCCTCGGTCCCAGATATTCGGATTGTCCAGTAGCTATAGAGACAAGCATCTAGCCCAAGAATTAATTGATCTAAACGCGTCTTCATGTCTTCTTTGCTGGGAACATAGTTTCGGCGAGCTTTCACGTCTTGTATCGCCTTGCATACAGTCAAACCAAAGCGCTATATTTGACTGCCTTTCTTTGGCCCCCGTGGCCAAATCCTACTGAAATGCCGCAAAGCAAGCGGATGACTAGCAACATATCCCAGACGAAGCGTAAGTCACTATTAATGAGGTCATTGATATGATTTAAGGGGTTAATATGGTGTTAGTCGAATACTGGCATTGCGAATACCACAAAATTATACATGATCTTACAGAGGTTCAAAACGTACGCATATAGACATAATTCCCATAAGGAGTCTCTGACCAGGAATGCAACCCTCTCTTCGAATAGGAAGGGGAGAAAGAAAGAAAGAAATCCAAGGAAATTTCCAGAATATCACAAGAAATTCTGACGGTAAGTATCCTTTAAGATTTACAATGGTGAAGCGTCCGTACGCTATAGGTTTCTCTTCAGGGTTGATCAGTCAGAGAATGCAAAACTCTTCCCAACGTCCCGGTGGGGCAAATACATCGCTTGTCAATGGCCGTGTCCCTTAAAGTTACTGGCCAGGATCGCCGCAACGATCAGTGCATCAGAACTCCTTTAAGCTTGCAATCCCCGGATAAGTCGGGATTTTAGACACTTGTCGCTTGGATTCGGCAGTATTTGCCCCTCAAGGGAGCCAGATAAAGAACGCCGACGGCTGACGTTGTATGGGCACATCTCCCGCTGACCACCTCGGATGGAGCAGACACGCATCGGACGACAGTCTGGAACGAACGCAACCGTTAGTATCATCCTCACGGACCAAAAACTGCGATGAGGAAGTGCCTCGGATTTAAAGGCTAAGCCCTTGAACTCGCTTCTCCGTGCTATCCACCTGCTGATAACCGTTTAGTCAAAATCCCGTAGGTGCTACGTGAGAGAGAGCCACTGTTGTGGGTTCTTCCTTTTCGCCCGTATTGAATCTGGGGCTGTTAAGTAATGACAACTGTTCACATGTGGCCAAGTCACCGTCTTCCACATCAGCCTAGTAAGCAGAGAAGACATGCAGGGTTGGCAGAACCAGGAAAGAAGTAAGTTCGGCTTTTTTTCGCCTTTCGCAAGTCCTGAAGGCTTTCCTTGCTCACAAGCAGCGTTGGATCTGCTAATATCTGTCCCTTCTCAATTCCATATTCTTTGACGACGGGGCAACAAAAATGGTGGAAAGTTACTGATTCAGTTGCGGTGATCAGAGGGTATAAGTATCGTTGGAGCAAGTGCGGCGGGGTGACCGCCTATCAACTGAACGGTCCGTTTCAAATCAGAAAAGGTCTGCAAATTCACATACTTACTGAGCAACGAGGGGCCACGTCCCATCGTACGACTTCCCCCGCGTACATCCGCAATTAAGTCCGAACGGATCAGGTGAACACTCCAAAGAGCCTAGTTTTAAGGCTGAAAGATACCGTGAATGCGCGGAACCGGCTCCGACTTGCCCTTCGACGCCTTCGTAGGTTCGATAGACGGGCATCGATCGGGACGTTATAGAAAAGGTCACTACATGTACTTACTGCATAGACCGGACCTGGCCGAAACGAGGGCCCACCATCGGCTCCCGCCAAATCAATCGAAAGAAGGGCAAAAATTTTCAAGTTGACTTGGCCAGAGACAGACTCAACCCAATATATTTCTTGAGCAGTTTTGCATTTCTGTGAGAGCGGCAAATCCGTTTCTGCTGTGTTCCGGGGTAGATCTCAGTGGAATTGTCCCACCCTTAACACGAGGCTCGCGTCTTCAGGACTTTCAGATGGTGGCGGGGGCGATATCCGTCGCTCCATTTTTTGGTTTCGCAGTCTTTACTGGAGTTCGGCTGAAAAGGCCGAATTTTTAAGGGCCAGGCTCAAACGTCATAAGCGGCATTGTCTTATTGGAGACGCCATTCAGCGGAACGGAGACGGAATAACCGAACATCCTTTATAAAGGTTCCGTGATGCCTCTTAAGCACTTACAACATCAGATTCACAGGGGGCGATAAGGCTGGTGAGGGAGCTGTGGATACTGTACTTACGAGTTGAGCAAAGCTGTTAGACGTGGCAAGTGCATGGAAGTGCATCCGACCGAAACCGGAAGAAGCCCATTTGGCCGCAGGGAAGCGCGGAACAAATTCTGCAATGAATTTCAACCGTCGGCGCTCTGGCTTAAGAGAGAGAAAAAACCACACAAGAACCGTGGATGGTGTCGGTGATGAAGTCAGTTGTCAGACAGGCACATCTGCCTTCTTTATGCAGATGGTCCGCTTGGAGCCCCGCATACATCCATAATGGGGAACATGTAATGCATTAAGTTTCAAAGCGTACGATCGGGCTTCTGGGAGCATAACGGAGCGGAATGGAACTAGATGAGATTAAATTAAGAAGACCTACAGATCGACTGCATTCAGAACGACACTCATTTTATAGAAGAGAAGGTGGCTTGTCTGTCAGCAAAAAAAGGTATCTGGACTTCATGTCAAATTTTACCATTTTGACGTTAACGACCAGAAGGTTGCAATTTTTACCAGATAAGTTGGCATGAATTCGAAATTGTGTACTTCACCGTTCATGAAACTATATCACGAATGGGGGTACGAAAGGTCGCACATTACACCGGCATTGTGAGACGAGTAGCCACAGATTGTTACAGAGATAAATCGAAGACAGGCAGCTAGGCCAGAGCTCCATGAGACTTGTCTCCGACTAGAAGGGAAGCCTAAGGCACGATCTGGATGTCTTCGGGAGTTGAGAGCGGCTGAAGCTAGCGCAATGCATTGAAATGCGGAACGAGGCGGAAGAAGCCATGATGTAGTTGACCGAACCGAGCTGAATTTTGCAATGCAGATTGTGAACAATACAGATCGAGAAGCATAGTGAGGTCAGCCGACACCTCCCAAACGCCCACAGTCTCTAAATTTAGAGAGGGCGAAGACAGTGTGACACCGGCATGGGAGCGTCCTTGTTCCAGTTTAACTGTAGATTTCTCCGGGTAGCTCTTCGGCATTCGCAAATTTGGACTTCATGAGATGCCGCCGAAACGTGAATGGGGCTCAACCATAGAGCTGAGAGTGCGCGAACGTGCCAGGATGAGTACCCCAGTTCCAATGTGGGTTAATTTGGGAGTAATCCAGTAAACGGGCTTGAAGAAGTGGTTCGAGATGGCTGGGCGCGAGAGCAGTTACTTAGATGGTTGCAAATCAAGACGTATCTTTTGGGTCCGGCGGCTGGTGATCAACCCGCGCATAGTCACGTGGTATTCAGCACACGCGAGTCGACGGCGCTCGCGAGTCCAGGCGGCACTGCGGCAGCTTCAGTGTAACTCGTTAGATGGAATCCGAACATCCGACAGCACTATGGCAGGCCATGCAGGATGGGAACGTTTTCTACAGACGCCAGCAGCTTTACTCGGTGCAAGACAAACTTCCGAGTCTTGACGATTACATAGTGGCAGGCTGTCGGTATGGTGGGCCGATTGGTGCGTACTTTATCGACATTGGCGTGCTGTTAGGAAGTAACACATCTGCGTCAACAACAAGCTATGGTACGGGACTCGACTCGGATGGTTACATATGGAAGAAATATTCCTTCATTCGCCAAAAACGAAGTGCGCGTCTACTCTTCGGCAGGGGAGGGTCTTCTGGTCTTTACAGTGAGTAGGTTTCGTTATTAGTCCAGGTGCTTTAATTAAACACCCCCTACGCGCAGTGGAATCAAGGGAAAATAATCAAGCTTGGGTGGACACTTGATGAGCAGCTTGTTGTACTGAATGAAGAGGGCATTTACCGTGTATACGACTTGCAAGGCGAGTATCAGCAATTCTCGCTCGGTGCAGACACCTCGGAGACAGGCGTAGTTGATGCACGAATACACGAGGGTGGGATGGTTGCCCTGACAGGTTCCTTGTCTCTCCTGGAGCTAAAGGGCTTCAAAGGAGCGAAACCTCTGGTACTTGCGAACCCCAGTAAGATACATCCATCAGATGTCTGCTAATATACTAAACTTGCAACCAAGGCCTCGCTGAGCCTCCCCATTCGTGGACGATCATCCCCCCGGACCTGACAATATCCAGGCATACTGAGGTCCTGCTTTCGCCGTCGACTTCGGCTTCGGTATTCTCGGTCGACAACCTCGAATGTATCGATCAGCAGCTTGATCGCGGTCCATTCCTCCACCTTTCCTCGTCACCAAATGGCAAGTCTCTCGCACTCATGACGTTTTCTGGAACACTGTGGGTTGTCTCTACGGACTTTCGGCGCAACCTCGCCGAGTTCGATACGACCACCAAGGTATCAGAGGGTGCGGAGGGACCCCCGCGACAGGTGGAATGGTGCGGCAACGATGCAGTACTGGTGACCTGGGAGAAGCTTGCGCTGCTAGTAGGACCCTTTGGAGATACACTAAGGTTTGTATCTACTCGGAAATTTCTATTCATCTGGTTACTGACACTATCGGCAAACCCAACCTCAGTTTCTTATACCCGGGGCCAACATTTGTGATCGGCGAACCTGATGGCGTAAGGATCATTGGCCCTGACGTCTGCGACTTTGTACAGAAGGTCCCTACGTCCTCTGTCAACGTCTTCAGACCAGGCTCAACTGCTCCCGCGGCAATCCTTTTTGACGCCTGGGAGAACTTCCAGAAGCGCGCGCCGAAGGCAGACGAGAATATCCGCAGCATTAAGCCCGATCTTGCGAAAGCAGTGGACGAGTGTATTGACGCGGCAGGTAGGGAGTGGGAGCCATATTGGCAAAAAAAGCTATTGAACGTGAGAGTCTGAATTGCTAGTATCCATAGTTAGTCCTAATGAATTCGTCCTAATCTGCTTAGGCCGCAAAGTTTGGCGGGTCTTTCCTCGACTTGCATAATCCGACGGATTTTGTGCATATGGGCCAGACGCTCAAAGTGCTCAACGCAGTTCGATACTACGAGATTGGAATACCGCTCACTTACGCTCAGTACGTATCTAGCTCACAACGGTAATAATGACTTGGTTGAGTTCGATGATAGATTTATTTATACCTCTGCCGAACACCTCATCACACGACTCACTTCGCGGTCTTTGCATCTTCTCGCTCTTCGAATGTCAACGTACCTTATCCTTAAACCTGATAATGTTCTCAAACATTGGGCCTGTGCGAAGATTGCAAGGGCGAAATCATCTGCATCCGCAGGCGATGCTGACGCGGGTGACGACGAGCTCTGTCGGGTGATTACTGAAAAATTCAAGAGTGTTGGCGGTGCACGCGTAAGTTACGCAGACATAGCGAAGCGCAGCTGGGAAGTTGGAAGACCAGGGCTAGCAACAAAGGTACCCTGACATTTTCTCCACCGCCGCTATTTGCGTATTGCTAACTTGATTGCTCGCAGCTTTTAGATTTCGAAACTCAGGCTGCAGACCAAGTTCCATTGCTCCTTGAGATGAATGAAGACGTTCTCGCTCTAACGAAGGCTGTGAACAGTGGGGACACTGATCTGAGTGAGTTTCCTTCGCAACACCTCGCGCTTCCATTCTAATAGTTCGGCCGCCTAGTCTATCACGTCCTCTTGCATCTGCACAAACGTCTTCCCCTCGGTTCCTTTTTCCGGCTCATTGAAGATGGCGGCCCTGCACTTGCCCCAGCTTCGAGACTTCTACAGGTATACGCACGGGAGCAGAACAGGGAAATGCTACGCGATTTCTACTATTCGGACGATCGTCGGGTGGACAGCGCGGTACTTTGCTTAGAGGAAGCTGGGTCTATGACGGTGAGAGGACCGGGAGCAATTTTATTTTTTGGTCTTCAGACGTGACCTCCTTGTGACTATGGTGTTTCCAGGACCCTAACGCGAAAATATCCGCTGTGAAAGCCGCACAAAAGTTCTTTTCAGAAGACAAGGAGCGCACGTTTGAGGCCAAGGTAATAAGACGTTTCATCTCCCATCACGCTGGTGACCTGACTTAAGAATGTGTCCGATAAAGATGATGGATGAGAACGCGAGGCTCCTAACATATCAGCAGCAATTGGAGAAGGAGACAGATGGCAAGATTCCATTCTTTGGGCTCAGCGTGAATGAGACAATTCGCACTTGCCTAATGAATGGCCTATCAAAGAAGGCCGAAAAAGTCCGGGCAGACTTCAAAGTGCCAGACAAACGGTACATGGTCCCTCTAAACCAAGGCTGTGGCGCATCTCTAACATCAGCTTTCTCCACCTTCTTCCAGCTTCTGGTACACCAAGCTATATGCTCTGACTGCTATGCGAGACTTCGACGGCCTTGACGCGTTCGCGAAGTCGAAGCGTAGCCCAATAGGTTATGAGGTGTTTGTACGGCACCTTGTCAGCAAGGGCCATTCGAAGGAAGCCACAAACTTCGTCGCGCGGTGTGATGCGCCAAGACGCGTTGACTTATACGTAGAATGCGGCGAGTGGCGTTTAGCCGCAAAGGAATGCAAGGACAGGGGCGACAAGAACAAGTTGGAGTGAGCCCGGAATTCCCACCGTGTCTTCTGCCGTTTATTTGCTCACTCACATCCCCTAATTGCCTAGACAACTCAAGAAGACATGCCCAAACAGTCTCATCGCGAGGGAAATAGAGCAGATTGCAGGGACAATGAAGTAGCCTTCTCCTAGGGTCCCTTATAAGATATCAGGGCGGACATTGGGCCCGTAACCTCGCAAGGCACTATATGCTAACGAGACGTGACCCGCATATCCATCATGACAGCGCAATGATCCACGTGTTCTATCAAAGGCAGAAGGTGAACAGGGTATAGACAAGTGTATAATCGGGTCTCTATAAGTTCATGACTCGCTCGGCCTTTGTCGTTCCTCATCAGAGATGATCCGCGCCATCTGTACGGGTCTTCGCCTCCAACTGCTCTTCGTACTAAAGTGTTCATCATCATCCTCATCACCTTCGTCGTCTGTGTCGTGATCCGCGGAATCGATCCGGTACGGCAGCGGTACCTCGCGCGTTACACGATACTGATCCGTATTACCGATATGTTCGTTCTCCAGACGGACTGTTTGTATTAATCATACCAAAGAATATCATAGTTTCAGTAAAAGTTTGAGACATTGTTTCTGGATCCTCACAGAAATTCCATTGCCAGCGTCGGAGCATTTCGAAGGAAGCTGCAATAAATGCTCGCTCCTGGATGTCAAGTTCGCTATCCACGACATACACTATCCACACAAATCTGATCAATATGTTTAAGACCTAAGACATATGTCAGTTATACTGTACTAAATACCCCGGAGGGCAAGGAGATAAGACGCGTCGTACAATGGCAATATAATATACCTGCGAGGGTAGTGGGGTCAGCCTTAAAGTTTGCCCAGGGAAGGTTTTACACTCACAAAATAGTTGCTCGAGTAGACTAAATCTTTCCTTAGGAAAGGATGCTGGGATGGTCGCTTGAATAATGACCAGTCCATCAGAAGATCCTGCAAAGTCCGATGTTAATACATCTGAAGGAAACGTCGAAAGATGATGATAAGGATGAAACAAAACATACCCAAGCGCAAGTGTACAGGGTAGCGAATGTTGCGAAGAAGCAAAATAGCACGAGGGTGTAGTCATGCCTCGTACCTAGAAGAAAGGATGTTATCGAAAGGCTAATCGGCGGCGGGGCACAGACAAACCATGATGTCTCCAACTATAGTAAAAAATATAATAAACTATACTAGAGCAGTATTTGCCGCACTAGAAGACATTAAGTAGATTCAGTAAAACCATAACCTTCCAAATAATGTAAGAAGCCACGAGACTGGGGCACTTACGTTTATCAAGTGAGTGTATAAGCGGGAATCGACATAACGTTTCACACTTTGTATCGCGCGTATTATAAGCGGCAGTATACCAAGCGTAACGGGTACTCCCCAATGTAGGGATTGACTGCAGGTCGCCCATACAGCGTCCCAGTTTTTGTCGTAAGAGCAAACAAAAAAATAAAGGTTTGATAACGTGAAGAGGAGACTGCAAAACTGATCTCTACGGAACCGTTAGATTTCTGATTGGAAGGATAATAAGGAAAATTCCCGAACTAACCCGAGCCAGAAATCAGTGAACTGTAAAGACCCACGATCAGTTCTAGCGTATTTGCAAAACCACGTCACGTACATCAACAGGTTTTGTCCCTGGAACCAAAAGTCTTCCGATTTTCCGTATCAGCCACCACCTCGAGTCAAGGAACATAATTCGGAGAGGGTTAAATAGAACAACTAATGCGAACACCACCCAGACGAGGGGCCACGTTGTCGGAGCAACGTGTGACGTTCCGATCAAACTAAATGAGAGCCAAAAAGCATAGGCGAGGGTGACCAGAAAAAACGCGGGAAGCTAAACAAAGAATGAACAGTTAAACGCCCGATGCTGACGAGATAAGTCAAACGTTTACCTCGAAATACTGTCGACTGTCAAGTTGGGTACGAACGTCGAGCTCTACGGACGTATTAGAAGCCGTCATCAAGTTCAGCGCATGGGGAGCAAGTCATCAACGCACCGAAGATGAACTGATAATTGATCCGCGATCTATTCCACACCCAGATATTTAACCCCACCAAAAGAGAGAAAAGTACGGGGAGCATGAGGGTTCCATAAATATAGAGGAGGGCATTCCATGACGGCAGGCTGGCCCTGACGTCCGGTTGAAAAGCTGATGTAAAAGTAATGAGTTGAAGCGCACAAATGAAATAAAATGGGACCCTTGCATTTGTAGAGTCCATCCACGAATGCTGGGACAACTAGACCCAGGTAGAGGCCGGTACGGAATGTACTGAAGTGGTGAGTCTTATCTTTCGCCGTTGCGCGAAGACGTTCTCGTGCCCTTTTCAAGTCACCACGTTCTGTTGCATAAAAAATCAGGCATATAGCGCACGAGACGAAATGTTAAATTTGATGGTATCCTCTGAAAACTTCAACACGTACGAAAACGTGCAGCATACTGATCCTCCATGTCCTTGAGTAGCTTCTCGATACTCTCGCCAGACGCAAGAGCGGACACTTCCACCTGTACCAGAGTTAACAATCAGAATTTCGTGAAATCATATATGCCAACCTTTTCCTGCATATATGGTTGCTGTATGTGTACCTGAGGACCAGAAATCAATGTTCTCCTTCTCGTAGAAGACTCCTCCTTAAACCTACCCTGATGGTTTTCTCGAATTTCTTCAGCGCTTTTCTGAAGCCCGTTAAGTTTAACACCTGAATTGAATCGCGCGCGTTAGCCGGAGCATTACTCCAGTAAACCAAGTGTGCTTACCCGATAGTTGTTTAACAACTCAAGTCCGCTGCGCGCCAAAGGGCCAAATGTCAGCCCTTAAAAGCCCTCATGACAAACACTCGCATACCGATAAAATTCAAGAATGGCCTTCTTGAGATCCCTTTTTGCACTCTTATACTCGTCTGGGTCAAGTTGAGCTCCGAGTCCCCCCGCGCCGCGTGCGTGCGGCGATGTAGATCTAGAATTTTCGCGTTCTTTACCGTTTCTTGGGACTGAAAAGCAAGCAATAAAGATATGGCATGTGCGAATCATGAAACAACAGAGATAATCTACCATGAGAGGGGGACGCCGAAAAATGAGCGTCTTTAACACAGCTATCGCGTGCGTCCTTCAAGCCACGAACAGACCGCGGTATTGAAAGGCCAGAGAGCTTATCGACGACGTGATACAGGCCTGGAAGCGATGCCCAAGTTGACTCAGCTGCTTTGGCATCCTACAATTATGTGAGCTAAAGGTTCGGGGTACGTATACCAAAAGTGAATATTGAGAGTGGAAGCGTTCTTACGTGGAACAATTTGCGGTGATCTTGCAGCTCGCGCAGTTGTTCTTTGAGCATGGAAGCCCTAGACCAGAGAGAAAAACAACAATGGTCAATGGATAAAGGGGATTATAATAGCAATATTCTGACCGTATTATAGCCTCCTGCTCTCTTGCTCGGTAGAAATTCTCGACCTTCTCAAGCTCTTTGTCCAGTTTCTCAATAAACTGGCGTTCAAGTGGGGAAAGTGTCGGGAGAATAACCATTAAAGGCAAAGCGATCTTCGTAGCGCGGGAGTCCGTACGCTGGTCTAAAAATATCCGCATTCACATCGAAGGGAGCGTCAGTTTATAAAGGTGTTATTTTCCTCTAAGAAAAGAGAAGTACGTACGGGTGCGCGCAGACTGTCTACGCCGCAGATGCGAAAGGAAACCTCCGGGGGAACTGCCAGTAGCTGGTGAAGGCTCTGCAACATTGCCTTGGTCCGGCAAGGAGCTAGCCATGGACGAGCCTGAGCGCATGTCCGAAAACTAAGCAAGAACACATGAGCGGTCAGTGGAAGCGAAGTAATAACGCGAGACTCATTCACGTCAGTTTTTGCACGGTTAGGTCGTAGCCTCATGCGATGTGCGTCATTCACATTTGAAAAGGACCCGGCATCCATACTTGCAGCAGATCGTCGCACATGGTCCCCATTCTGTGCGGAAGGGAGTGGCAAAGCGGGCTCCGGGAGATCTACAGGAGGAGGGGACATAGGCACGAACGTCTCCAGTGGCGGAGTACGGCCCGTGCTTCCATAGGAAGCGTGGGACGTTGCATCGAGAGGCGTGGAATGGGATGTAGAGCTGGGGCGATCTGCTGCATGCGTCGAGGCTCTATGTGTCTCAGAAAGCTCCTCCAAAGGCTCAAGTTTCCCGCTTCCCTGAGCCTTTTTGATGGCAGTGATAAGCTTCTTGAGACCACGGTAATCACTGTACCCAAATAGTGTCAGTTGGCATATGGTAAATACAAGTAAGCATGACTGACATGTACGCTCTCTGCCATTCGGGGGTCTGAGGATAATATTATAAGCATAAAGACTGTACGGGACGCCAAGACATACTTGTGTGTCCTTCAAATATCTTTGGAAATTTCTCGTTAAGGTCACCAGATAAGTACGTTTTGGAAAAGAAGCTCACCTCGCGAACTTCATTCCAATGAATGCCGAGCGCGATAACCGATGTCAAGAATAGTTGGGTAAGGTAGAGTAGTTAGAATTTGTCAAGATTAGAATGAGAGAACGAAAGGGGAGAGGGAGGGTGAAAACACGATGGGGGGGAGAGGAGGGAAGACGAAGCGTCGCCACGGGAATATTGTCTTAATTTCGGTAGGTCAATGACATACTTGGCGGACCCGCAAAACGTTTCGGAGCACACACGTGTTGGGTACAAGACTAGCCGATTACTAATTCTCCGTGCGTAATTACGTAACGAAATACCCATAAGCGTCCATCAATTCAAGCTGCCGATAGGCGGGTCCCGTTCTCCCGCTCCTCCGCCATTTCGCCTAGTGTCGCAAATTTGAAGTCATAAGTTGCGCTCGAATCAACCCCTATGGCCGCGCCTTCTCTATCGATCCAAGCTGAGCTCAGCCCCAGCGCATTCGCTGGTTCGTGATCGTGGAACAAGCTCTGTGCCGTGACCAGGACTTTCTCCCTCTCTATACCCAGCTGCGCGCTGATTGCGCGTAACGCGGCCTCAAAGTTAGCGGGATCGGGTTTGTAAGTGCCTAGATCTTGCGCGGTAAGGACGAGATCGAAAATGCCGCCCTCAGGCTCGAGTACTGGCCGCGTGAACGTGTCGAAGGACTCGTTGTCGACGTTCGATAGGACGATGAGTTTGTAATGCCTTTTCAGCCTCGCAAGTGCGGCGACAGTGTCGGGGAAAACGGGCCACTGTGTGATGGAACGTCCGAATGCCCTGTCCTCCGCAGGGGACGATGGGGCCCCGAGACGCGTTGCGAAGGCGTTGTGGACGGTACCAAGGAGCGTGCTGTATAGCATATCTGGATGTTGCGTCTGCAAATCCTTTTCAACCGACGCAAATGCAGTGAGCGCCTCCTCCTTGGACCAAGTAGACTGAGCACGCGAGAGAAGAGGCTGGAGGGCATCGAATAATCCTGTCTCCCAGTCCTGTGGGGGCCAAGGATCTTGTTAGTGGCTATATGCCGTGTCCACAGGCTGTGGCGCACCATGAGCGTTCCATAAACATCGAAGACGAGAGCCTCGAATTGGTCAAGTGTCTTGGGCTGCATATTGGATGGCAATGTAGTATATCTATATCGATGCAGAACGCTGTATGTGGGTAGCTAACGGCGGTGTGGAGGCCATTGTGTTACTATTCCGCGCGTTAAAGACCACTGCAGTTTATCTGTGACGTATTCCATTGGTCCTCGTGGAATAAATCATCAACGTGCACCCGACGGATGGGAACTAACTTCCGTATCAAGTCTCGAAGCGTGACCTTTTAATATTCAAGGAAGACGGCACCTCGGCACGGACCCCGTTCGTTTCGGCTGCCTAACCTCAAAAGGCAACTAGCAATTTTATAGCAGCATGCTGGACTTTGAATCGAATCTATTCTGACTTTCTTCGCTCGGTCTCATCAACTCTCATTTTGCGCCGCGATATGTCGTTTGATAAGCACGATTTCGCGGATGTCCGGATGCTGTTTGAACCACTATAAGTACATTATGGACCTCGTCCTCTGATGCCGCCTTTTAAGAGGACCTCAGACTCAGGCTACTAGTCGCAGTCTTCCGCTCCAGCATTCTCGGTCTGTCTATCTGGTACCGGAAAGCCCCTCTTCCATTATGTCCTCTGTAGCAGTTGCCGGGACCCTGGGCGGCCTTAGAGACGTACATGGACGGGGCATGAACGTCCACAGTGACGTGCGTTTCTGTTCTGTCGTTGCTCATTTAATGAGCCGGAGCTCACTGGTGCAAAATCGGTAATATCCACAGGTCTACAAGCTCCCCGCCGACACAGAAGAGCACGACGTAAGGAACCTCTATTCAAAATGCTATTTAAATGTTTTAAAGTAGAGCACGGTCCTTCTCATTCACACAGCGTCTGACCATTCAACATCGTATCTGGAAGCTCTTAATTGGTGGCTCTGGGCTTTACCCTTCAGACGTCGAGGAAATCGTTGCGGGTTTATTAGCCCCAAAGTCTGACAGTATGGACGAGTCCGTCCGACCTTCGGTGCTCGACCTGGGATCTGGATCCGGAATCTGGTTAGTAGATAACACCGGCTAGGCATGCCTCTTGAGAACACGGGTTTAATTGCAACGGACTTCTTTTGTCTTGTACCAGGGCGGCTGAAATGGCAATAATGTACCCACACTCCAAGGTCGTAGGACTGGACCTAGCCGAGCCGAAGCTCCAGTGAGTATCTAGTCTTTAAACCCCTTACGTCTCAAGTCTATACCCTCAATTTTGAATTACTAACACGGCGTCTTTTACTAAGGTCCATCCCCGAAAACTGCAGGTACATTTTGATAGAAATTCATGTTTACCCCGTGTTACAAGCCTAACCGTTCTAAACTTCTTTTAACTTAGCTTCGTGACCGCGGACGCAACTAAGGGACTCAACGAGTACGCCGAGTCTTTTGACATTGTACACTGCCGCTGCGTTGCTGGACATGTACGTACCTGACTAAGAATGGTCCTATCGCAAAACACTTACGAATCTCGTAGGTCATAGATAGGACGGAGCTTATGCGCGTGATCGCGACGGTACTCAAGCCTGGTCAGTTTCTGCACCTCCTCGCGCCGAGTTGCCGACGTTCAATATACATTCATTACAGACGGGCTTCTCCTCCTCGCCGACGGGAACGGTCACGTCTACGCGCCCGACAGACAGCCTATTCCTTCTGCAGACACCGCCGGCGAATCCACGACAGGTGGCTGGATCGGACGCTGGCTCGCCGAATCCGTCGGCCGTATGCTCTCGTTGTCGGTAGACCCGGAAAAAGCCGGTGGCGGGTTTCTGGAGTACCACGTGCAGAACGAGCCCGGTCTCGAGTTTTTAGGAAAACGGGCGTACTACAGCCCAGTTCGATGGAGCGGGCCAGCCGATGCGACTTCGGCGCTCAGTGCACAGGACGAGGTAGAGCAAGAGATTGCACGGCTCACTGAACGGAACATGCTGGTAAGGACTGTGTCTCGAGTTAGCAAGATTTGAAGGCTAACGATACGGCTTTTTTGGATTATCCAGTACTTCTTGGCATCTGGCAAACCGCTGCTTCTGTCAAGTGGGATCCCGAGTGCTACCGTCGACGACTGGCAAAGACGTGCAAGCGCGGATATTCTCGAGCCCCCCGTGTGCTGGAGCTTGAAATGGGACCTTGCATGGGCAACAAAGAGGGTTTGAATCGTTTGGTTTATTTTTCATTGACGGGTTCCACCACCTGGTCGCGTGAGGGTCTATCTGGGCCTTTCTTTAGTTCGGGGACTTGCATTTTGCGGCGTTGCTTCTGTAAGTAAATGAAAGCGTTTGTCTCTACCAGGCCGGGAAACGAATCGCCGGTCTAATGTATTATTACTCTTATTCACGAACCGCCAGCACAATAACTCCGTTTCGGGTATGAGAAGCGCACAATATACGCCATTCTTGAGGTATTTTAGAGTAATAATTATTCGGAATTACGAGGCCTTGTCACGTGCGGGCGGAAGGTATTCCTCCGAGTCGGCCCGTGACTAGGGCGATACTTTATTTCTCAGAGTGAAGTCGCGACGACCTCGGGATGGCGACATCACATAGTATGGCAATGATAACTCCTGGACCGGTCCTCTCATCGTCCACCGGGACTCGCCCGGATTTGCCCTCTGGCACGCCCGTGTTATGGACAACGCCTTGAGTATGCAGCCGATTTTGAGTTCACAGTGATCTCCAGGTCCTCATTTCACTCGTCCGAACTTAGGTTCCCAGAGTCAAGCTCTGAAAATATGCGTAGTCGGGGCTGGTGCCGCAGGTCTTGCTGTTCTTAAGGTCATCAAGGACTCTCATCAGTTCAAAGCTGGCCTATGGACCGTCGATGCATACGAAGATCGCGATGACATAGGCGGAGTATGGTGAATGATCACATTCTACAATACAAGACACAGTTTATTGAAGAGACTATAGGCTACCAGCTCCTCCCACTAGTGACCCGCCCCTCACGCCTCTGCACGACTCCGTCGTAGCGAACCTCCCCCACCCCGTGATGTGTTATTCAAGCTTCTGGTTCCCCCCATCGACCCCGCTGTTCCCCAAGGCCAGCGTTATTGAAGAATACCTCCGCACATACGCCAAGGAATTCAACCTGCGGCCGCACATTCGCTTGAACACTGCCGTGACCTCGACGCGTTGGACCGGCACATGCTGGAAGGTCAGCACGTCAGCAAAGGAGGAGCACGAATATGACCGTCTTGTCGTCGCCAGCGGACACTTTCGCGTGCCGTATTACCCGCCGCTTCCTGGGCTTGACTCCTGGCGCGCAGCAAAACGGGCCATACACTCTGCGTGGTACCGTGCGCCTTCCTACGTCGGCGACAAAGTCCTCATTGTCGGTGGCGGCCCCAGTGGCACTGACATTGCAGCGGAAATGTGCAGCATGTGCACGGAGCTTGTGCTCGCCGCGCCTGGTGCTACCACTGGAGGCGGAGGGAATATCACCGTGCACGGGCGCGCCGTGCGTTTCTCCGACCTTACCTCAGACACCGCGGACTCGCCGCATACGGTGTATTTCGAGGACGGCTCGTCCGAGACAGACATCGACTACGTCTTCCTCGCGACAGGCTTCTTGTACTCTTTCCCTTTCTTCACTGACCTGCAGAACACGCCGCCCCCACCTGTACCGCCGTTACCCGCGCACCTGCACAACAGCACTCAACATCTCTTCCCCCTCGCGCTTGGCCTGTTCCCGCTGCAGGACGATTTCCCGCCGACAGCCGTGGCCTTCGTCGGATTACCAGTGTTGGTCCCTCCGCTCCCACTCTTCGAGGCGCAGGCACAGGCAATAGTACGTGTGTTCAGCGAACCTACAGCACTTGACGTCGCCGCCGAAGCAGACGCGGTGCTCACACGGGTCATGGAGCTGCGCGCGAACCCTGCGATCGGGGACAATCCCGACGCGCTCGCTCATGCCTGGCACCGCTTCAGGCAGCACGAACATCACATATACCGTGATGCGCTGCACGTGTTCGCCGGATTGACTGGCGACGAATGGAAGGTCCCTGAATGGGGTATACAGGCATATGAAGATAAGTTCAAGCTGAAGCACGCATGGGATGCGCTGGTTAAAGCAGGTGAAGCAGAAGAGTGGGTAAAAGGTGTTGGAGAGGGCGGGAATCACGAGTGGGTGGACTTGATGCAAAGGTTATTGGAGAGAGAGGATGGCGTCGTCGGCCAGAATATTTAGATTGGGGTCAACTTTTTTTTTAAATGGGTTCCAGGGTACGGTTAAACTTAATAGGAGTAGTCTGATTCCAGATGTTGTTAGAAGTATACAGCTTAGATGAAAACTTGATAAGTCTATCCGAGGTTGTGAGGACCATGTATTTTGCGTCTCCAGTCTTTCCTAGGGAAAGTTCATGGTTTCTTCGGTCATGTCTGCCGCCTCATAAGCGCAACAAAGTGATTCGGTGGCAACCCACATGCGAAGCTATTAAGCTCCAGATCCACCCTGCCTGAGACGTACGGGCTTTAACCCAACATAGGCCCGGATGCATCTGAGAGGGGATCGCATTTCAAGTATTTTCATTAGATGGGATAGTAAGATATACAAGCGGCACCTCTTATTCAAGTGCGATTTCCCTGAACTTCGGCTTCACACCCTCGAACATCTGGTCGCGCACATACCATCCGTCCCTGTAGAACATCTTGTTCTCAAAAAGTAGGTACTCCAGTACCCTGCGCGGCTCAGGTGTATAGCCCTCCTCCGCGACTGTGGCATCTGGACGTAATACCTGCCCACGCGCGTTGCGTATAGTGAGGGTCTGCATGGTCTCGAAGCGCGCGACCGCTTGCACACAATTGCGATTACCGTATTTCGGTTCTTCAGCGCCATGGTACAGCGGATACGCGCGCAGGGAAACGATCCGTACTGGTGAGATGAGTTTGTTGAGCGACCAGGTATATGTGCGCTTTGTTTCGGATGCTCGTGCCATGCTACGGTGGAGCAGCCGGACTGCGTGCTCCTGGTATTCGTACGCAGTCAGTTTCGTCAGCGTTTTTGAGTCACCACTGATATAGAATAAGGCGAATTAGGGCTGCGGCCTGAAGATATTATTTTTTGACATACGATGCAATCGCCTGGTTGATTCGTATGTACGCGTCGAGCATCTCCTGGCGATAGGGAGCAACCCATCCATTGTCACGCGTCGACTTGGTGCGGAACAGTTGTGGATGTATCCTCCACTTCGTCAGAACACCAGGAAAGGCGAAGTCGGTAGCCAAGCGGAACATGCTAGCTTATAGGTACATGGTAAGTACAGGGACTCGGTTGGTGCAATTTTGCACGAACCTTAAGATGTTCTGTATACTATTACGCCAGTTGTCGCGCAGAGCGCGGAAGCTGGTGGGCTTCGACGGTATGCGGAGGTCTGCCGCCTGCTAGTTAGCGACTTAGTAGCACCGTAAAGAGGGCGACATACCCATGAGCATCGCCTTGCTCGACCACGGATCCATCCCTGAACTCATGGACATCCGGAGCATTTCGAGCTGCTGGCCTGACTGCTCCATCTCGCGTGCGAGCACTGCCTGGCGGACTCTATGGAACGCTTGACCGTCTGATTTTGGGACCACCGGGGCACTTCCAGTGGGCCTAGCACTGGGCGCAGAACTTACACCCGCAGCTGAAGACGCGGTCGGCGGAAGCGTGCGGTTCTTGAGCTGGGAGGTGGGAGAAGGATTTGTCGTCGACGCCTGGGCGGCCGAACGCGGCGTGCGCGCGGTGCGCTGCTGCGCGTACCATCGAGCCTGGCCGCGCGGAAGGACGAACGACGGCGAAAGCAGCGGACGGCAGCAGGCCTTGGTGATCATGGGCGGACGTGGCGGCAGGCGCGAATGAAACTCGAGAAATTTCAGACTTGATTACGTCAGTAAAATGCCTGGCTTCCGGATCCGAGAGTGGACAGTCATCAGCCAGTAAAACTTAAGCAAGCTTGGTCATTGTCCTCGACGTTGAGCTCACCATGGAGTTCGTCGCCCCCGCCCCTGTTCATCGTGTGCTCTGCGCGGACTGCGGTATGTATGCTGCGCTGTTCTGAGTACTCTGTCTTATCTTTTTTATTTCTAGGCACTCCGATTGAACCCAACTCTGCGAATCTCTGTATCCCTTGTCTGCGAAATTCGTACGTCTGGTAATAAAGATTATCCTTCGTTATTTCTAACTATCCTGTCTTGGACGTAGTGTTGATATTACGGAGGGTATTCCGAAACAAGGTGAGTCGCATTTACTCGGTGAATACAGCATACATTGACCTGCGATCGTCATTCTGGTAGCGTCGCTCTCGTTTTGCAGAAACTGCGAGCGTTTCCTCTCCCCGCCCCAAACATGGACGATCGCTGAACCAGAGTCCCGAGAGCTTCTTGCGATATGTCTTAAAAAGCTGAAGGGCCTGAACAAAGTTCGTCTCATCGATGCTGGCTTCATCTGGACGGAGCCGCACTCGAAGCGCATAAAAGTCAAGCTGACGATTCAAAAGGAGGTACGTGTCCTCAGCCATTCATTACTCCTTGTCTTATTTATGGGATTATAATTTACTGCAGGTCTTCACATCGACGATCTTGCAGCAGATCTTCCAGGTCGAATACCTCGTTCAGTACACCCAGTGCGCCGACTGTGCTAAGCTTGCAGCCAAGAACACATGGAAGGCACTTGTGCAGGTCCGACAAAAGGTCCCGCACAAGCGTACGTTCCTTTTCCTTGAGCAGCTCATCCTCAAGCATGGCGCACAAAAGGAAACAATCTCGGTGAAGGAGGTACGCGACGGGCTTGATTTCTTCTACAGTCAGCGCAATCATGCGATAAGAATGGTCGACTTCCTGACTGGTGTCGTGCCCATTCAGTGTGTACATCCCCTGTTTCACATATTTTCTCCGGTCTGATATTGGGATCTCGCTAGTACAAAATCTTCGGAACAGTTACTTTCTACCGACACACACTCGGGTACATCCAGTTATAAATTTACCTACTCCGTCGAGATTGCCCCAATATGCAAAGACGACCTTGTGTGTCTCCCCCTAAAACAGGCACGCTCACTTTCAAATATCTCCCCGCTTACATTATGCACGCGCGTCGGGAACGCACTCCACCTGGTCGACCCCGCATCCCTACAAGCCGTCGACGTGAGCGCACCTGTATTCTGGCGCGCCCCGTTCGAAGCGCTTGCGAGCGTCGGCGACTTGGTCGAGTTCACCGTGCTCGACGTCGAGCCGTCAGGACCGACCCGCGGCAAGTGGGTCCTCGCAGACGCACAGGTTGCGGTGAACGGCGCGTTCCGCTCATCTGGTGCTAATCCCGATGAAGACATGGACTTCGACGAGGGTGCGCTCGATCAGGTCTACCATACACGCACGCACCTCGGCGCGATCCTCCAGCCTGGCGACGCGGTACTTGGCTACCACCTCTCGCATGCGAACTTCAATTCAGATGCGTTCGCTGACCTGCCATCTGGACGCATACCAGACGTCATTCTCGTACGCAAGACGTACCCGCATCGCCGGAAGAAGAATCGCACCCGCGCATGGAAGCTGCGCAGCATGGCGAAGGAGGCCGAAGCGGATGAGGGTGCAGCAGAGAGCGGTCGCAATGGACGTGGACCCGGAGGCGTTATTGGACGCATGGGCGGGCGTGACAAGAAGAAGGTCGAAGAAGACTACGAGCTGTTCTTGCGCGACATTGAGGAGGACGAGGAGTTGCGTGCCGCAGTGAATCTCTATAAGGCACCCGGAACAGGACCAGCCGCGGCGACCGGGAAAACACGGCAGAAGGGCAAGAGCCAGTACTCTATGGATGTGGATGGAGGAGAAGTGCAGGAGGAGCCGCAGGCAGCTGTGTCCACAGAAGATGAGACAGACGAGGAGGAGCCTGACTTCCCGGAGATTAAGCTGGACGAGCTGCTAGAAGACTTCGACGAGATGACGCTGAAAGAGAGTGAAGACACTTAATCCTTGGATTTTGTATCATTTGTTGTAGTTATTAGTACTCTGTTGTTGATACATCTAGATTACAATGGATAAAGTAGCAGAAGCAATGCAGAGAAGACTCTCGACTGGTCGAGATCGAGACAATCATGCACACCGAATCTCTATGATGGCAAGCCAGTAGGTAACTTGTCCCTTGTGCGCTCCTGACCTGTATTTTGGAATAAGAATGGGTAAAATATTTTCACAGCGTAAATTTAAGGACGCACTGTTGTAATGCAGCAATTTTTCAATAAGGTCGACGTGAGTAAGGACCATACGGCGGCAGCAGTAACGCTTCAACTGGAGTTCATCCAGCGCTTCACTGCAGTAGGAATGGGCCAAAATGATAAGATAGCGGTATAGAGTGCAGAGGCGGAAGACGCACCCTTCGTTAATGCCCTGGGCGAGTAGAGTCATGTACTGGTTCCACTTGTCGCCGACGACCTTGCCACACGAGAAGCAGCGCACTGGGATGATCTGAAGAGGATAATGAGCATCAGCGTATTTTGCTTGTATGCGAGAGCGTACCATGATGATAGACGTTAGCTGTGAAGCGTGGACAACCAAATACACTGGCTGACTGAAAGCAGAAAAAGAAATCTGGCCGATGCTGATGTAAGCATACTCCCGACGTGTGCGCCAGCTCACAGCCCGGTCACCTCTGTCTACTACTACTAACGTCCCCCACGTCGAAGTGCATTCGCCGCCGTCGTCGCGTACGACGCACTCGCATATTCCATGGAGCAGCAGCAGCAAAAGGCGCCGCAGGATCTCCGTAATGTCGTCAACTTCCTCCGGAGCGGCAAGGCGGGCATGAAGACGCGTGTAGGCGTCCTCAACGGCAAGCGTATTGACTACTTCAAGGGTGAGCATCTGTCCTCCTTTCCTAAGTTTAGCTGCCTGCCGACCACGATCGTCCTTGTCCAGGAAAGCACGCCGTCAAAGCGGTCCTCTCGCCCGCGTACGCCAAGCTGAAGAACGTGCCCAAGGTGGCCAGCGAGGACGAGGCTGTCCTACTACTCAACTCCATTATCCCCTTCGCCTTTTACTTGCGTGTCGACCGCGGACAACCTGCGGGTAATGGCGGCGGGGGTCCTAAGCATCTCGTAATCAACTCGATGCAGACATTCCGTGCACCCGACCTCTATGCGTGGTTTTACGAGGGCCCCCAGTGGACGCTCTACCTCGGTGGACTCGCGATGGTTTTTGTCCTTCTCGCAGGTGTCATGTTCCCCCTCTGGCCGGGGCCACTTCGTCTCGGCGTGTGGTACCTCTCCATCGCTATCCTCGGCCTTGTCGGCGTGTTCATCGCCATCGCCATCCTCCGCTTAATATTCTACGTTATCACCGTCATCGCCGCCTCACCAGGAATATGGATATTCCCGAAACTCTTCGCAGACGTTGGCGTTGTAAGCACCACAGCTTTTCACCACTTTAATATTTTATTCAAACTTCTTATTTTTCAGATCGAGTCCTTTGTTCCCTTCTGGGAGTGGGACCTACCCAAAAAGAAAAAGTCGCGCAAGCAGAAGAACGGCGACGGCGCAGATGCTGATGCGGAGCCGAAGAAGGGGAAAGGGAAGGAACGTGCCGACTCAAACGCGGGTGCGTCGCTGCCACAGAATGGCGGTGCCGCGTTCATCGAGGAAGTCGATACGTCGGGCGACTCACGGCCGGTCAGCCGCACGGCGCGTGTGGAGGATGCTCCCGAAGACGAGGAGTAGAGGCCCACTTGTACACTTGATCCTGCGTAGACAGAATAGCAATGGATCTTCTCTACCTTTCCCTCATTATTTCCCCGGGTCTTAGTGCTGTGTATGCCATAGTCAACGGCTATAGCTGTGCGGCTGGACTGCCTGTAAGGTATACCCAGTCTAGCTTACTTACTCTGAGTCGAGACTCTTCTAGGTTTATTAGTAACACTGGCTGTATATATTACACTTTTAATCACCAGTTTCATCGAGCTTGTTGAACATATTCTAATGTGACTACAATTAATAGTAGTAGGAGCATGGGGGAAACCCTTAGACTGAGGTAGTGTCCCCTGCCTTGCTTCCTTTCTCCTTGTCGAGTATTCGTTGTACACGTCGTGCGCTTTCAAGGGTCTCTTGCGCCTGCTCCCGCGATACATGGCCGCGCATCGCTTGGTACGCGAGCGAGTAGCTCCGCAGCGCCTCCTGGTACGAGCCCTCTTCCTATTCGGTAAGCAATCTAATATCAGCCGTGCCCGACGGAAGCAAACGAGTGGAGTCCTCCAGAAAACGTCAAACCAACGAACCTCATAGCAAACACCCGCATTAAACAACACCGCAGGATACGTCTCGTCGCACAGCGCAATCTCTGCGTCTCCTCCATCGGCATCAATATCGTCGTCCGTGGCACTGCGTCCGCCCCCGCCGCGGGCTCGCGTATGCCCGCGTACAGCCTCGTCGTACAGGTTCACCGCGCGATGCAGCACGCGCGGGAGGTCCCGGGCAACCACAGCATCGTTCGGGTGCGTGCGCCGCAGGTCCATCAGCAGCGCCATATGAGCATTCTCGATCTGAAGGGCCTGGCAGAGCTCCTGCACGCTCGGCGGCGAGCGGCGTTTGGCCTGCGCGGCGGACAAGGACTTGGGCTTGGGTTGCACGAGCAGAGCAGAGGCTACGCGGTAAAGGGTGATAGCATTCCTGTAAACAAAAGGCGCATTTCCGGACGGCGTCAGTAATAGGATGCGGAAAAGGGCGGAAAGAGATAAACGCACCCTGCCCTGCCTTGCCGTGCGTAGAACGCGCCCAACCGCTCCATTGGCGCTGCTAGTTCGGTTTTCGTCAACGATACCCAGGGTGGAAGTCCCAGCTCCCCATCTATGGCATTTGGGCCTAAGATATCACGTATCCCATGCTCGTGTACCTCTTGCTGAGTCTGCTCGCTGTTTGTCTCTGCATCAGTACGCCCCTGTTCGGGCGTAGAAGTGCTCTCCACGCGGCTACTGGTGCCCACACCGACGAACCCGCGCCGCACATCGTGCGCGAGCCCGTACTCCGCGCGTACGACACGCAGAACCTCTGCTACCGCAAAGCTAAGCCAAACTTCCTCCTCCGCAGGCCGTGAAAGAGCTTCCGCGAGCGCGCCGAGTTTCAGCGCCAGTGCAACTGCCCGCATGCGGGTGCGTGTATCACATTCGTCCGCATCTGCAGATGGAGTTGCGGTGCGCTCAGAATCCAGCAGTGATAGAAGCGTGAGTCGGGGGGCGGGCTTTGCGGGAGCTGCGGGAGGGGTCGAAGATGAAGAGGGTGGTGCAGGAGCAGAGACAGGGATGGAGGGATGCCGTTGGTCACGAATGAAGAACGAGAGGGCTTCTCTAAGGATGGTGAAAGCCTGCTCGAGCTGGTGGTCCGCCTCGAGGACCTCAGCGAGGACGATGGCAACGCCGGAGATTTTGAGGTACGGGTCTGGCGAGAGAGAGGAAGGGGGAAGCGTATTGACAACCTCCCAGGCCCTAAAGTGAGGCAGGAATAGGTCAACGCTCGCAAGAGTACGGTCTTAATATTAAAAGCGGTATACTGACCTCGCCAGGTGCCTCTGACTCAATTTCAAGTCTCCCCTTTGCTTTGCCCGCAAACCTGCACGCAAGTCTCCTCGCACCTCCTTCGGCCACATGGTAAGCGTCATATAAAACTCGTACCTGAGAGATTAACAAACATAAGCTGCATGCGTACGCCGAGGCGCTTCACGAACTCACAGTCCCCATGCTGTCGCACTGACGCCAAAAACAAGCAGCGCGCCGATAATATACGAGACGCGGATGGGGGACTCGGACGCGTTCGACTCCGAAGCCCCGGGCCTCGCGGAGCCAAACGCCCTCCTTTGAACACGCGAATTTATCCTAGACCGATCCAAGCCTACTCTGCCAAAAGCTTTCAGCGCAAAGTATGGGTCATTCCTTATGTGCTTTGCCTGTAATAGGGGCAGTCTCTTGAGCGCAAATGTTCGTGAAAGCATGGTTGCAGCGAGGTGGCCGTTTGTCGGGCGACTCAAACGAGCTCGCCTCGAGATCGGCGCCTCGGCATCTCGGCTCGGGTAATTACTATATTTGGAGGCTTAACCGTTGACATACAAAAAGCACCGGTCTTCAAAAAGGTGATGAATTTAGGAGTGTGAAACTTTCACGAAAATTACATGTCGTAACAGTTCGAACTCAGCAATCTATCCATACTTTCGTCGGATGGCGAACTCAGAAATGAGTGTAAGAAGTCAAATAGTATGCCCGATTGATTCGGAGGTGTGGTTCTGGAAATAGGCAGGACACTGGCAGTTGAAGACTAAAAGCCGAGTTGATGTCGTACGAAAAATATCAGCTACTTCAAGTATTCAACAGAAGAGACCAAGCAGCGATAGCCCGAAGACGCTCTAGATTCTGCACCGGAGTTGCGGTGGAAGACAGCAAGGCTGACAATGGAACACGCACAGAACCATTCGGCCAGACTAGCAGGTCACACATCTATTCATTGGACTGAGAGACCCTGGGGCGAACAAGAATGCGATGGACGCGCCCTTAATAATTCCTAGTTAAAAACATTACCCCAAATATAGTACCCAACCACGACTATAGTCCCGGTCGCATTCTCCTTTAGTACGGAGCAGCGGCAGCCTGGCACTATGAACGGCGGGTCAGAACGTACGGTGGTGACGTTTAAGGAAGAAAGCTCACAGCCTTAAGTTGGTCAAGATACCACGTGCAGCTAGGTAAGTCAGCCTTCTCGAGGCACTGGGTGAACTCTGAAGACGAAGAAACGGCGTCGAACGTCAGACGCGACGGAAGAGCGTAGAGGGTAGACAAAAACACGCACGTTTTGCTTGGATTTCACAGCTGATCCCAGACGCAGCCGACTGCGCAACAGGCGCCGCCTGAGCAACGGGCTCAGGAGCAGGTGCGGCCTCGCTCCGTCCGCCGAAGAGCATGTTCGAAAGACCATGTCCAATGGTCGAACCGATAGCGACGGAACCCGCGGTTGCAGCCATCTGCGCCATCATTCCCGGCTCGCGTGTCGGGGCAGCAGCGGCGGCGGAAGGAACTGGCGGTGCGGCGGGAGGTGCGCCGTAACCGTGCGCGGGCGCCGCGGCCGTGTGTGCGCTGCGGGTCTGTGCGGGCGCGGATGCAGGGGCGGCGCGGGGTGCTGGGCGAGAACGAGACTGACGCTGCAGGACACAAAAATTGTCAATATCTAGAACATTTACAAGAAAATGGTCAACGCACAGGCATGGCGTTAGTGGTGGTGGTCAAAAGCAAAGAGCGAAGAAGACGCGGACGGTGAGCTAAGAAAGTATTGGTTTCCGGCTGAAGTGCACGTCAGCACATCTGCCGAATTTTCCAGAGGCCGCACCGGCCCTAAACTAATTCACCTGCCCTTATTGGCCCACAGTCGCAGCTTCCGGTTTCTTCCATCGAATTCGGAACACATGGAATGCATAACCATAAATCCGTATTTATTTTCCAAATTACTACACTAAGAGTGGAGGCGCTACGACAGGTCTAGAGGAAATTACAACAGTAATTACGCAAGTGGCAGCGGAAGAAAGCAGAAAACAGCGAGGAAATCCTAAAACCCAAAATCTAAACTCTTCAAATCTGGGGCTGCCACATCTTGCTGTTGACAAATGCGAGCAGCTCAGCATCACTCTTCGCACGGAGAGCCGTAGACAGGTCAACACCCTGTAGTAGAATTATATTAGACACTATTCTCCATCAAATGAAAACGTAACAATTACCTCTTTCTGAGCGGCACGAATAACACGCAAGGCGATGTTCGCACTGATGGCACGAATGCGCTCGACGCGTGGGTAGATCATCTCAAGAGCACGCTCCTCCTCGTTGAGTGAGTCAGCAAGTGCGAGCGATGCGGCCTCGACCATGTGATCCGTTACAGAGGACGCGCGAGAAAGAATTGCACCAAGGCCTAGACCTGAGTAATATCATGGCCGTCAACCGTCTTTCCCCAAACGTACTTTAGAAACTTTAGACATACCGGGGAAAATGTACATGTTATTGCCTTGGCCTGGGTAGTACTCCTTGCCCTCGTACGTCAGCTGTGGGAAGGGAGAGCCTGAAGCAAAGACGACACGGCCGTCTGACCACTCGACCGCCTCGTCAAACTTGCACTCGGAAAGCTTGACCGGGTTCGAGAGAGGGAAGATGATCGGGCGAGCATTAAGACCCGACATTGCCTCGACTACCTCTTTGTTGAACGCGCCCTAGAAAAATATTATGTGTTAAGAATACCGCTTTCCGAGGACATAAGGACGCATACATTGATTGTAGACAGGCCTAATAGAGCAGTCGGACGGACATGCTCAATAATGTCAAGCAGGTTCTTCATCGGGGGGCCGGTATAGTCATTACGCGAGAAGTCTGTACGAAAAAAAAAGTCAGCATTACGTTAGAGAGATGAACCCAAAAAAATCTACATACACCTCTTGTGCTCAGCCATGGGACCACGCCCATCGTAGATAAGCCCCTGCGAGTCGACGAACCATACACGACGGCGTGCCTCCTCCTTACTCATACCTTGCAGCGTGAAGAAGCTCATCAGCTGCATCGCGACACCCACGCCCGCGGAGCCAGCACCCAGGAACAAGATACGTTGCTCCGCAAGGGGCGTTCCGGCCGCGGCCGACGCGACCTTCGCGGCGTTTACAAAGCCGGATAGGATGACCGCACCGGTGCCCTGAATGTCGTCGTTGAACACGGGGTAACGATCCCGGAAGGCATCGAGGTACTCGAAGGCATGCTCCGTTGAGAAGTCCTTTATGCCCAGAGTCAGCTTAGGAGCGGTGCAAAAGGCTGGATGAAGCGTACTTCAAATTGTATGAGAAGCTTGGGGAATGTGGCACGCATTTCCCGCATGAACTCCTCCATGAATTCGGACATCTCTCCATCGGAGACGCGACGTCGCCGGAGGCCGAGGTAGAGAGGGTCATCGAGGATTTTTTGGTTATTCGTCCCAAGGTCAAGGCAGATGGGGACAGTTGACGAAGGACGGATGCTAAAAATTGAAAGATTGAGATACCCATGACTACGGTGTAATAAGGAAAATAACGCACCCGGCACCGGCGACATAGAGAGAAAGTTTCCCGATGGAAATAGGCATACCGTTGACGCCGAGGTCACCGAGACCCAAGATACGCGAACCTTTCGTGCAATATTTAGTACCGGCCAGATCCCCCCCCAATATAGAATGACGTACCATCAGTCACTACGGAAATACGGGCCTCCTCCTTGCGGGGCCAACTTCTAAGGATGTTGCGGATGTTCCCTTTATCCTCAATAGAAACGAACTTCACCACATGAGACAAAATGTCAATAATTAGAACGCGAAGATTATGAATGAGCACACGCACAATGCCCTCTGGGCGGCGGTATATGTGCGAGTACTGAAGACATGCATCACCAACGGTCGGTGTATAAATTAACGGTGTAATCTCCTACATGACGCACGAGGTGTTGTTAAGAAGTTCATTGATATAGTAGAATAGAAGTAGACGACGCACAGACATGTTTCCAAGACAGATATGGTAGAACATGTTCTCATCCGACTGCTTGAGCTGACTGAGGTAGATGTACTTTTCGATGCCCTTGTCCTTTGAACGTAGCTGCGCCAGGCAGCGCACGACGTGGACCGACCCGTCCAGCGCGGGAGGTGTCAATCCATGCGCAGGCTTCGCTGGCGCTGTAATATGCGTGTCAAGAACGGTGAGACGGTTCAGTATTTGCTCCATAGCGAGTATCGAAAGCAGGATGGGGAAACAACATACGTTGGGGTGCGACTTTAAGCTTTTGTACACCATCCGCGGACCATACCGGAATGAGGACACGGGTCATGTTATTAAATCAATATATGCGACGTAAAATGCGGAAAAATGGGGTGACTCGATTCTGAGGCCGGTCAGAAGCGAAGTGTGCACAAGAATCGGGAGGGAAGTTTGGAGGACACCCGTTGATTCCGCTCGTAGTCTTTTATACACCGCATCTCTCACTGACGGCCCACAGCAAAGTTTAGGCACCAGGGAAATGATGAGAAGATGTTTCGGGTGTGTGAAAAGCGCCGGCGGCCATCGCTATAGTAAGCTCATGACTCGCTTGGGGGTCCCGTCGGTGTAGCGAGGCGACCCGCTCCTAGACCCGGGTGGTTCCAGTCTCTGGCAGCTGACCGCACCCAGCAACCCAGTAGAACAAATAGAAAGTCCATCGACGGCGTCGGGACTCCGAGAGATGTTCAAACACAGATCACAGAACTGAAGTGCCTTGCGATTGGTTTCTGAGAGTGTTTCGGCAGGACGCGCCTCGCCTCGCCCATCGTGATGGTCGCTGGAGACTTGCATAGGCGGCAGCAAATGCATCCGCGGCACACCCGGGTTCACGCGCGCTACAGTAAGTATGGGGTATACGGCGATCCGGCCTGAATTAGGTTTCAATGTCATACAAATTGGTACAGGCCCAAAAATACGGGAGTAAATTAACGTTATACAAGACGACGGGTCAAGAAAACGAAAAAGGTCCGGGATACAAAGCTCGTGCCCATAGTTCAAGAATCAGTAATCACGTCCCCTCAATAAGCTGCTCGACATTGTAGATGTGGTAACTATCTCGTCTTCAAGCTGCGCTGGTGGCGCGACACGTCTCGGTACAGGCGGGGGCGGAGGCGGGATTGGCTGTTGTATAAAAGCCATGGGAGACAGCGTTGCGGTCGTGTAAGGTGAGAAATGTGACCGTTCCACAACCACGCTTGACCCCTTATAGCTCGACCAGTCAGAAACGGGCCGGTCGTTCACGATAGCACTTCGTGGAAGACTGACGGTCACCCACGACTTCCGCTGGGGTGCCTCGCGCGGTACATCGAACGTAAACTTAGAGTCCGTATCTAACTCTGCATCCGACATTCGCGAGAACATCCTTCCTCCTGGACAGAAGGATCCAAGTTAATCGACAAGCGGTTCATGCTCTGTCCGATTTCACTCACCGGTCGGGGATCCGTACCCTGCTGGTTGCACGTATTGCAGCATAGGTGGCAGTCGACGGTGGTACGAAGTCTGGCTGATTCTCCGTTTCCTCCAAACATAGAAAGACCCCAAGAACAGTAGCGACAAGAATATAAGTGCACCAAGAACCCCGCCGACAATCGCACCAACGTTCTTCTTCTTAACAGGTTTTTCCTCAGTGTTTTCCATTGTGGAAACGAGAAAATCTGTGATGGTATAATTGCGATCTCCAGTACCGTTGATGGCATTTATGGTAATGTTGTGTTGGCCCACGGGCAAAATCTCGGATATGAAGAGCATCTGGTTCACGAGTGAAGAGTTTTGGGCGAGAGCTGGCTCTGCCCTGTACACCGGAAAACCGTCATCCACACTGTAGTTGGCTGCCAGTTTGTCTTGACCAGTGGGTATGTTACCAAGAACACTTATTTGAGAGCCTTACTTGGCTGTTACTATCGCAGCGATCGGTATCAAACGTAGGACTGACCATGAAAAGATAGGAAGGCAGATGCGTTTGGGTCGTTTGTCGAGTGAAACGTCTTCTCATGGCTCTCGTTAAGAGTCAACTGCCAGTTCCCGTGGTACACGATAGTAACATCAGTATCATCTATAAGTTGCTGGTTTACTCCTTGAGACTTTGCCGTGATTAGAGGTAAACTTAGTTCAGCTTACCGGCTTGTTGTTTTGTCCAGAGTTGCCCCCGTTCCCGCCGCTATCAGATCCACCACCACTGGACCCGCTGTCTCCTCCCATATTTGACCGATTCGCTGTATTAGCGTGGTCGTCAACGGCAGCCTTACAGGACAACGGGAGCACGATGCGCACGTACTGTGTGATCTGTATTGGCAACTCGATGTCCGTAGACAAGTAAATTGAGCGGTCGATAACCCCAGCTTATGAAAATAAGGAGCGAAGGAGGCAGTCAATCTGACCACCAAAACCATCAGCGCACTGGCTCAACGAAACGAATTGCGTATACCTACGCCGTAAAGAATGAAGAGAGTCAAAAAGGGCCAGCCGGAAAGGGGAACGTAGATGGTGGGGAGTCGGAGACCAGTTCACCTCGTCTCTCCCGTCCTATAACCTCTAGCTATAATTATCCGAACAGAAGATGTTGGTTACGCTGCCGCCCTACGGTCAGCGGTAGAACAGCAGTGCGGTGCCTAGCAGTCACGAGTAGCGAGCAACACTACGCATGGGACGATGCTGACTCCCTCCAGCGAAGACAGGCCCGCGAGACGATCCCATGGAAGCGCTCAAATCTGGAGCGACTTAATTGAAATAGCATCAATCCATCTCACTGTCGTCAGGCGTAGTCTGGGAAGAGCTGCGTAACCGAGGTGGACGCGCAGGACCGAGTGATGGTAGAGAGCGTCGGGCGTTCAGGCATAGATATCATTTCGTCAAAAATGGCGGGAGCATCATCATTCATTGATCGTTCTCAGGCGTCAAATGGCTCCACAAGTTAGATTGTGCATCAAGGCGAGCCAACAGAACTTGGCAGAGATTACGAACAACTTGAAGAGCGTAACCTAATTTCCTCGTAGGGCGCTCGAGCAGCCAGGAAATTTTCAAGCTGATGGATATTCCTCTGTCGTAAGGAACATCGATAAGAGAAAGCTGCTCAGCCGAAGAGAGCAAAACGAGTTCCTTCGATGCAGTAAGAGGCGCCTTTTTCGGCGAGTACTAGTGCCCCCTGAGCATAGACAGATCTTGATTGTAGCGAGTTGAAGTGTTCATCATACAGGGTAGCTGCGGAGGTTAAAATTAAGAGGCCGATACTGCGGAACCAGATTTGCCCCTTCGGCTTTAGCCCGCTAGTATTTCCATTCCTGGTTCACCCTTGATATGATTCATAGCAGCTTAATATGTAGTCGACTGGAAACTGGCATCTCTTTAATTCCGCCCACCTTGACTATATGACATTTTTCCCAGGCTCATAATGGTGGATAGTGGATTTACATAGTGGTCTCATTATCTTGCTAAATTAAAATTATTGAATCGGGCTGTCCGTAAATGAAGTACTAACGTTCGAAATTCTGAATGAACAGAAAGAGCCCGTGTGGGTACATATCCGTTGCAAGGGACACGCGAACCCACAGGCTAACTCGTATTTAAGTACATAGCTGAAGCGAAAGGTGCTTTTAAGTGGTAAAATGTGAAGTGGTTGATGAATGTGCAGTGAGAGGGAATGGAATATTTGATGATTTATTGTAGGCCCTTTGGCCCTCCTTATATACACATACTGTGGTAATCTATTATATAAGAGTAGGACTTATCCTTATAAGTATGATACTGGCTCTTTAGCCGGGAGTGAGTAACGTGACTTGGTCTGTGCGCCAATCACGCAATCATTGCACCATATGTGCTTAGTCACTATACACGTGACATATATTTTAAGACTCCCCTTCAAACTTGCACTAATCTTAAGAGATTTGTGAAACGTTTGACTAGTTCCACGGTTAATGATTTAGTCATAATATCAGCTTTTTGTGAGCTGGTTTGAATGTATTTAATTTCAATTAATTTCTTTTCAATGTAATCTTTAAGAAAATCTTTTCTAATATCAATATGTTTTGTTCGTTGTTGTTAGGACCAAGGGGTAACTGTGGTTAACCTTTGGAACAAGTAGTCGAGTTAGAGATGAGGTGTGTGATTGAGTCAAGCTTAGTTCGGTAGTTGTTGGTACTTCTCTCAGGAGAAGGCTGGGAGATGATGTAGGTGAATTAAACTGGAGGTCTAGGCTGGTCTAGGCCCTCCTTATATACATGAGGGAGAAGCTCCGCTTGAATATGCTCCACAGCGGATGCTCCACAATGCTCTGCACTATGAGCTCATAGAGCCTCTCACTGCTCCACTTGCTCCAGTGACTTGGAGCTGTGTACCAGTGCAATGACACCATAAGGTGATCATATGAGAATTCCTATCTACGATTGGCCGTCAGTGCTCCACTAGCTGTTAAGTTCACTGTAAGGGCGAGCCGTCTGGGTTACAGATGCGTCGAAGTCGGAGTCGTTGGTGAGAGATGATGAGGTGGGCGACGAAGATAGTGATGACGAGGTACTTGTTGAGGCGCATACGGCGGACGTGTCGATACTGAGTCGGGTTACGACAAAGGACACGCGAGACTCGGGGGTGAGCAAATGAGCTTGTAAGAACAAAGAGCATAAGCTTAAGGCTACATGCTTGACGAGGTACAGCTTATATAGACCTATGGAATATGGGGGAATGAGGTGGAACGTGTTAGGGGTGAGGAGTTAGTAGAACATGAGGGAAGCGCATGGAAGGGATGACTGAGCATGGTACATGATCAGTAAGCGCAACAGGGTCATGGAACGTACTAGATGTTACATTTTTCCTTACACCCGCTCCACAGACTCCTAACCCCACACGCTTCTAGTACGTCCCATGATCCTGTTGTGCTTACTGATCATGTACCATGCTCAGTCATCCCATTCCGCGCACTTCCACCATGTTCTACTACTCATCACCCCTAACACGTTCCACCTCATTCCCCCACATTCCATAGGCCTATATAAGCTGTACTTCGTTGAGCATGTAGCCTTAAGCTTATGCTCTTTGTTCTTACAAGCTCATTTGCTCACCCCCGAGTCCTGCGTGCTCTCCGTCGTAACCCGACCCAGTATCGTCAGGTCTATTGTATGCGCCTTACCAAGTACATCGTCGTCACTATCTTCGTCGCCCACCTAGTCATCTCCCACCAGCGACCCCGACTCCGACGCATCCGCAACCCGGACGGCTCGCCTATTCAGTGATCTTAACACTAGAAGCGTGTGGGGTTGGGAGTCAGTGGAGAGTGCAAGGAAAAATGTAACACTGCCTCTCCGTTAGCCTCGACAAATCACCATATTTGTTAATTTTTATAAGAGAAAAAGAGGGAGGGAGGGTTGTACGAGTTGGACGGAAAAAAAAAAAAAGAACTTAAGGGCTTGAAGGAAAAGATGGCAAGCGCAGAGGGGAAAGGAGGACGGGCAGGAAAAAAAAGAAAAAGAGAATTAAACGGACTTATAAAGTAAGACAGCATGGAATGTCGTATCCCCGTGTAGGTCGAAGAGTGTAATACACGGAGACATGGGGGGATGTATAGATAAATCGTAAATCCAGCGCCATACCTAACTTGGACCCATATAAACTAAAAAACGAGAAGGGTCAAGAAATGGGTTATAGACATTTGTCAGCATGCAATCTGTGAGTCATAATATCCCAATAGGGTCAAATAAAGACCAATAATGCCAAGTAGTTGGGATGGCGGGTATAGGATTGTACACACTACTGAGTCGAGTCTGGGTGATAAAATGTGGGGGGGGCGTAGAGAAAAGCGGTGATAGAGGGAAATGGGCGCAGTTTTAAAGAAAAAGTGAAATGCGCACTATTTGGGCCTTTTAAGGTCATGCCCAGGAGTAGTTAGTTTAGGGTCGTTTCGGACCGTGGTGTCCACTAGTTAGAGTGGTCCTGAGCCTCCGGATCGTTCTCGTCGTGGTCCATCTCCTCGATCTCTTCGATGAACGCTGGACCTCCGAAGTCGGTGCGAAGTCGGATTGCCGCAGTAGAGGGTCGGGGTCGCCATACTGGTTGGTGGTCATCGTCGACGTAGACGCTCCATCGGACGCCATCGGGTCCCCAGTGAGAGTTGGTGAGGGGGAGTTGGCATGTCGTGGTCGGGACCGTCTGGGTATAGGCGGGAAGTGACGTACCCGTAGATGAAGGAGACGCGTTAGGGGATGTCGGCGACTCCTGAGTTGGGGTGGGGAGCGGGGGTAGGCGTGACGGGTGGCGTGGGCAGTTCCGGAAGCGGTGTCCCGGGGCAGCGACGTGGCATCCTGGGCAGATATTGTCTGCACAGTCGAGGGTGTTATGGGTGCGCGAGTTGCATGAGTTGCAGTGTCGTGCAGAAGGTGGGTGGCGGCGGCGAATGGGGGTGGGTCCAGGTCGGTGTTCGACAGTTACGACTGTGAGATTGGGTTCGCCGCTGGGGGCGACATTGGTGGGGTCGAACGTCGTTGGGGAGTGGGTTGGGGATGAGGGCGTGGTGGGGACCGGTGGGGTGGTGGCGTTGCGGACGACTGGGACTAGGTGAGCGTGGGGGTGTAGGTGCATGATGGCCGAGTGGACGTCTTCAAGAATGAGCGTGCGGTAGGCAGCGTCTCGGAAAAGCATCAGTTCGGTCTGGATGCGGTTAAGCTGCTCATCTAGTTCGGATGCGCGTTCCTGCATGCGCCAGATGGAGGTCTGGAGATTTTCAGCGAACAGGAGGTTGTTTCGGCTGGTGTTCACCAGATTGAGGTGAGGGTGTTGATGGAGGGCCCAGTCGACTTCGGAGTGAAGGGCGGCTTGGGGGAGGATATGTTGGAGGAGGGTGCAGGGGGAGAGTGTCGTTCTTGACCAGGTCCCTTGTGGGTTCACCCAGGTAGAGCGGGTGGCGGAAGCCGAAGCCGGGGTCGGAGGTGGGGTAGAGGGGCGGTGGTGTCGGCGGGCGCGTGGGGCCAATCGTGGGGTGCGTTGGTTGGACATGCCGAGAGTGGTGGAGGGCGCGGGCGGTGTGGTAGTCGGATTGTTGTCGGTGGGCGCGGGGGTTGACGTATCCGTAGTTGAGGCGGTTGGTGGTAGTATTGACGGTGGAGTGGCGGGTAGGAAAGAAGCAGTAGATGATGGAAACGAGAATAAGAAGTCCTCCAGGTATGACGATAGCAAGATACCAGAGGTGGTGGTT